>VYXH01010777.1:207142-411360 GCA_013397275.1 Burhinus bistriatus
GGTGTTTGGGGAGAAGTGGGGGAGAAACCCACTTCCTGAAGGGAGAGGGGAGGCTGGGAACCTCAAACAGGACTGGTCCTTGGACAGTCTACATCAGTTGCCTTCCATCAACAAGTGTCCGCAGAGCACAGAAGGTGAAGCCGTGGCTGACATGTTAACTTTTCGGGATAATTCCTGGTAGCAGAGCGGAAACAAGTGGTGTCGTCAGAAACACAGAGAGAGCATGAACAGAACAAGAAACAAAACAAAAGAAAACAAAAAATAATAATAATAAAAAACCCAAAAAATCAGGAAGGAAAAAAAAAGCAAAACATTCAAAAAAGGGGAGGAAAAAAAAACAATCGAAAAAACCACAACCCAAGATCTGGTGAACTGGGTTTGTCATCTGTGCTACCTTTTCTTTTCTTTCTTTTCATTCTTTCATTTGTTTGTTTTTGTGTTTGTTTCTGAGATATATATTATATATCATATATAAATATATATATGTATATATATACAGTCATTCCTTCATACAAAATTTGTCTATAGACAGTTTTGTACTGTTGTGGCAAGGTATATACATCCTTCTAGTTTAGAGGCTAGCTTGCTAAGGAATATTCTTTCATTCTTTCTTGCTTTTTTGTTTTTGTTTTTTTCTAAGTTATTTAATTTTTTATGTGTTTATTTAAGGTTGGTCTTGTAGGCCGACTGATGAGACCATCTTTGCCTTGTCTTTGCCAGCAGGGTACTTATTGTCTCCTCTAGACCCATAGTCATTAGAACCGGAATCGCTCCGCTTGCTGTTTGCGCTATGCTTGGTTGGCGTGCCGGGGGGATGGCTCACCTGCCCGTTCTTCTCGTCTGAAAAAAGTTGTTTAATTACGTCAAAGAAGTTACTCAATGGGCTGCCTGGGTACACAAAACAGAGGAGACAAAAAAAGAAAGAAAGAAAGGAAAGAAAGAAAAGAAAGAAAGAAAGAAAAAAAAAACAAGAGGGAAAGAGAGAGAGAAAAAGAGGAGAGAAAGAGAGAGAACAAACAAACAAATGAACAATGGGGTTTTTAACGAGAAGAACAGGATGAGGAGATCCAGAGCCACGTGCGTGGGGGTGTGTGGGGGATGAAGACAATGAGCAGGACGAGGAAGAGTGTTTAGGATGGGACACCTACAGAAATAAAGAGGCTGGGAGCATAAAGCACCTAGGGGGAAGGTCCTAGTTTTCTCCTGAGTGGGGGAGCATTGCTGTCTCACCTAGCAGGAGGATACAGTACCATGTGGCTGAAATAGTTCAGTCTATTACTTGGAGTCACTTGGTCACTCCACACTGAAATGTCACTGCTATTACAAACAGAGGGTATTTGGATGTGGTCGCCAATTGATGCTTTGCTTTGCAGCCTTGCTAAGCTCTCTGGCTACACCAGGCATTAGGCTTTCTTTGCTTGCATTTTATTTCTTTCTGAGTATCTCCTTGCTCACCTTTCAGTCACTAAGCCTGAAGCACCTGAGTGCAAGGGAAACAGCATTTGAAAAATGAGCTATGGCTGACATGAGTATTGCCATCTGCATGTGTGGTTTGTGGCTTGTACTTGCAAGCTTCTAAGAACCTTCAGATCCTTCTTAAAACAGGTACCTGGAAATGAAGATGCTGAATGCATTGTGGAAGCAGGCTGTTATGCATCTAGCTATTTCTGGGACCTAGCAGGGTCAAGAACTACTTCTTCATTGTCCTGAATTTATGTTCTCTCTACAATACAGCCTCCATGACACTGACATTCACTCCAATGGAATTGGGTGCCAGAGAGGGGTGTAGGGTTGCATGCTAGTAGAACAGGTATCTCATTAAGCCAGCCACTAGAGCAAGTTGCAGTATTAACATGGGTTGGGCACTGTGCACATGAATACAATCTTTCATGCTATTTGGACGTCCAGGCAGCAGGGTTGTATGCTGTTAATCTAGTCCTACATCAGAGGATGTGTGGAAAGCCATACTTGAGGAAAAGCTTGGGGGTGCTACTAAGGCAAAGGGACCAGCTACTACTGGAAAGGTAGCCTTTTTGGGGCATTTCTAGTCCCTTTTTATTTTCTTGGATTGGCGGATTAATCCTGATCAGACATAGAAGGGGTCACACTAAATTCTCTGAACGTGGATATTCAAGGTGTTTTTATCTAACATACACCATGGAGGTGATGCCTGTTCATGCTCATTAAAACCCCATGATGCTTTTCTCAATATTGGGCTGTTGGCTCCATTGTTCTAACAAATTCAAATAATTTATATCCCACCAAAGTAATTTAATTCTCCAGCTCCCAGAAGGAAATGAGCTCCTTGTATCTGCCTTCCAATGCTGTAGTATGCTGTGAAGAGTGGAACTTTTTGTCCTAGTGATGGGAACACTCAGTCCGGAGCAAAGGGCTTTCCTCATAGCAGAGATTGCCATTTATCCACAGTTGGGGGACGCTGATGGCTGGTAATATTGCACTTCCCTTCACTTTCATTACAAACATAAGCAAACCAGTTACTACAGCAGGCAAGTACTTTCTGTGTACGGTAACTTGTCTGAAGAGCTTGTTGAGCGCTTTCTTATTCTCTAATGGAAGATGCTAGACAGACATCAACTGCTTTTACACAAAGAAAGAGGAAACATATAGTATTTGTGCTGTGCAAAACTGAATGTGTTACTCTTTTTTTCCTGCCCCGTGCTAACCAGGTAGTTGCTGCTTTCCTCTGCATGTTAACAGGCATTGAGAAAAACCACATGGCTGGCATATGCAGTGAAGGATCTCAGTCTTATTATTCTAATTCATTCCTTGTCTTCGTCTACTTGCTGCTCTGTGGTTAACTTACTGCTGGCCCTGGTTCTGTCTGTGCATTTGGTTACACAAATGCCACAAGCAAATGGCTGTTAGTTTCTGGAAGGGCATCATTCACTTAACTGACTGAAGCCTTAGAGATGGGCCCAAACAAACAGCCAGGCAAACCATGTACCTCAATTTCTGGCTAAGCAGAGAAGACCTATCAAACTCTCAGTTGTTTCGGGGTCAGACCTCTGTGAGTTCCACCTGATTCCTTCCACATGCATCCCAGCACTTTGGAAGGGGGATATCTGTTCCACATCTATGACTTCTATTTCAGAGATTTCCCTAAGCCTCCTTAAAACTGTTTCAGGTTTGTGGGTGCATGCTGTGCTCAGACTTGTTTCTATCTGCTCAGACTCATTTCTCCTTCTTTTAGGTGGATACTCTTCTTCAATGAAAAGAAAGGAAAAAAAAAAAAAAGCAAACACTCAGCCTTGAATGCAGGAATGTGGGCAGATCTGGTTCTTATGTGGCTTTGGACCCCTCATCTTCATAAGCAAATGGAGTCAGCAGAGAGAATGAAAAAGAGCACTGAAAAAAATGCTGGAGAGGGAAAGACTGCTAGGTTGGGAGAAAAGGGGAGTGGAATATCTCTAGTTATTCCGCTGAGCAGTTTATTCAACAAGCTAAGAGGGAAAGAAGAGGGCAGAGTAAGCGGGGCTCTGCAGGAATCAAATTTTTTTGTTTTCATGTAGACAGGAACAGTAGACAAAAGTACAACTTGCAAGAATGGAGCAATAAAACATTTTTAAAATTATATTTATATATCTTGTATTTGCTGAGGCCTGATACAGGATTTTTAATCATCCTATTAAAATATGCAGCCCTTGTTTCATCCACCCTTTCTGCTCCCCATGCCCTACCGGGTTTCAAGTGCCTGGAGATTTACTGCAGCAAAAGTATTTAACAGTCTGCTTTTCTTTGCCTGTATCACTACTGGATTTCTTACAATCAGCATTTTCAGGTAAAATTTTTATGGGAGATAAGAAGTCCTTAGGGATGTTTAAAGAGTGCTACTGAAAAATAAAATAGGCCATTTCACTAACCCTTTCCTTCCTTTGCCTTTTGCAGTATCTGGACTTGCAACGAAATACTAGGTAATAATGCTCTCCTATCCTGCAGTCAAGAAAGAACTGTTTCTACACCAAGCCGTACAGACAATCACTGCATTGACAACAGCTTGTTAGCCCACTCTTAGGCTGGTCTAGATACTGGTCTTTGGATAGACAAAGAGTCCTCACATTTTTCTCTTTAGATACATAAACATGGGCCAGCTATGCTGGAAGCATGAAAATGGTGTGGGGTGTTGCTCCTCTTAGTTCTCAGTTCCCTTTGGGCTTATACATCCAGTAAAACAAGACTTGAAAATGCAGGTGACGATGGATTCAAATAGCTTTTTCAGCAATGTTCCACTCCTAGCATTGAGTGCAACATGTGTGATAGGCTCTTACACCTGTAAGTCCATCTGGGGCCCTCAAAAAGGCTGCCTCTCTTATTTCAGAAAGTGAGATGACATCCCATTTCCTCTGGACAGGGATGAAGGTTTGGCTCACTGATTCTTCAAAACTTCCCTGGTGTTTCACGCATCTGTAACTAAAGTCTTCTTTCCCCTTGAGAGCAAATGTTCATCAACACAGAGCAAAGAAGGCATGAAGGGCAGCCAGGGTGAGAAACTGTGAGAAGGATCAGAGGCAGGAGGAGAGGTTCAGAGCATTAGGTTTACATCTATTAGGAGGAGATGGATATGTGCATTTTTGAGTTAGACCAAGGAGCTGTACACTGCAACATGGGGAAGGGGAATGGGTTTGAAAACAAGCATTGAAGCTTATGAAAGGGTCGTGTATTGAAGGGATGCTAGAGAAATATATTTATGGAGAAGGCACTGGTTTGTGGCACCTGTGTGCAGCACTGTCACAGCCAGGTATCACAAAAGTAGTAAAAATTGTGAACGCATCTGAATACAGCAGGCACTAGAAGGAAGAAACAGGGCTGGAGACAGACACAAAAATGTAAAAGGAAGCTGGGCAGGTGGCTTGTATCAATCATCACAGTCCTCAATATTTCATCTATTGTTCTTAGGAAGGCTGTCTGACATTGACCTAGCCCCAGTGGTGTCACAGGTGTGAGAAGCAAAGTGCAAGTGGAGCACCCAGATAAGGGAGGAAAGAGAAAATGAGGTGATTTACTCCAGACATCAGAAGTGACACCAGGAAAGGATGCACCTTGCAAAGACCCTGCTCTGACCTTGCAAAAACTCTGCCCTGACCTTGCCCCGACCCTCAGAGTCCTCCATGAAAAATAACAGGAGGTGGTCAACAAGCAGCTTCAGGACAAGCCTGGAGGCTTCAGTCACTGATTAGAGCCTGCTGTTTTGTAACATTTCAAGGCAGTCAGATAAGGACTTGGTCCTCTTTTCACGGAAGCAAATAGCAACTTTCCCATTGACTTGATGGAAGCAAACCCTGAGACACTTCCTTCTGTGAAACCATCTCTCCCAACTCTATGTATTTTTAATGCACTAATCCTTGTGGTGCTGAACACCAAGTTGCACAAAACAAATATGCCATCTGTGGGATTATCCTCTGCCTTTCCTTTCTGTATAGCCTGAGAAATTTTGGGTTTCTGCATTTTTAGCTTAGGCTTTGGGAGAAAGTGAATGGGAAAAGATAGGTCTCCACTGGAAACAGAGACACCCTTTGTCAGCCTGACTTCCCATGTTCCTTCCCTTGTTGCTTTCACATCCTTTCTGACTGTCTTCTGCCTGCCGCTGCTACTGAGGTTTTCCTCCTATACTCATTCCTTTCCCTTTTCCCCTTGTCTTTTTCATCCCTCGCTTGCTCTGTATTTCAATAGCAGCTGTGGTTTCAGCGAACCATGTAACAAAAATACAACTCCTTTCACATAAAGCATTGAAACGCTCTCTTGATGGGTGATAATCCATTCCCTTTCAAACCCATTTTGCTACTTTGACAGAGTTCTAGTCCTGTTTGTTAAGATGAGGCATTTTTTGCCTGTTTTCTTGGTTTCTGTTGGCAGAGTCCCTTCTGCCTTCGAAAATACAAGACTTAAAATATGGAACCCATTCCAAGAGTATATGCAGTAAAAGGGATGACAGAAAGATAAAAGTGGCCTATTCCTCTTTGTTTAGTTGTAATATGACGTAGGGGTCTTCCTCCAGATTAAAGAGCCCCTAACCTAGGCATTGTACGAATACAAATCAGAGAGGTGCCTCAGTGAGCTCAACAACCACTGAAGAAGGCTACAGAAAGAATTTTTTTCTCCTTTAATGGTTGGATGTATGAGGCTTCCCTCTAGACTGCAGAAGGGTGACAGAAAGGCCATTGCAATGTCTTGCTGGAGGCCATCACACAGAACATCCTCCTAGTCTATGAACCCATCCTAGGCCACTTGAAATGAGCTAAGAAACTGCAGAAATCTGAAGATGGGTATTTGTCTAAAAATATAGGAAGTTTGGAAAGCATTTCAAGAGACATGGATGTGGTTTTTACTGGATTTATAAACTGTCACAACAGATTGACCAGAACAAATTTTCCCATTTATTTTTTTCCCCAGTTAGTTACCTAATGGGACAGTTGTTTTGAATTCATTTCAGTTTAGGACTAGAAAATGGAGACAAACAGTCCACAGAACAACTCCAGTTTCTTAGCAGGACACCTGAATTGCAGCTGGGAAAGGTGACTTCCAAAGCTAACGACAAAGCTTATTTTCCAGAGTCCTTAGACTCTGCCAGTAAAAATGCCAACTGAAAACAGTGTTTGCAGAAACAGACTGCTGGTAGGTACTACTCAGATTTTCACACACTGTTAGCACAGGTGTCTGTGCTCCCAGCAGAATGTGGAAACTTTCAATCACTACACACCTGGACAAATCTGAACAACCAACCTGACATTTAAATGCTCTATAACCCATCCTTGTTCTTACTCCCCTAAAACATCCCGTCTCCTCTGCAGGAGGGTGGCTTAATATTTGTGACTAGCCAGATGCATCCAGATGGCCATTCTGCCTCTATCTTGCACATTTTCTTTCTATCTCTCATGCATACACAGAGGAGCTGAGATCCAGTTCAGCCTCTCCTGTCACGGACAATATAACTGAGACAGGTAGCTCTTGGGTAACAAGTTAGAGAATGGTGAACACAGGCAGCAAAGACCCAAATAGATGAGGCATATTTCCTTGCTGCTACCTTCTGCAGAGCTAAGGCATGAGTAATTAATCAGAAAACAAAGGTGTCCATTACTGATGAATAGCTCTGGCCAATCCAGCACCACCACATAATATTCAAGAAAGGAGACATGATGACAGAGAGGAGGGAATCATACATTCGTTTGGACAGCTGGTGGCACTGAAAGAGCAGGCAAGGATAGTGGTGGGATGAAGAGATGCCAGATTCTGTTGTGGAATCATGCTGTTCTGGTAAATTGGCTGATAAAGGACTCGGCCCAAGAATTCTTTGTATCTGCCTGTCCTTTTACAAAGATCTGCCTGCACAAGTGTGTGCTGAGAGGGGAAGCTGACGACCTACACTCGTAAAGCCACAGCAGATGACAGTATTGCTGCTACACAGTCTCTTAGAGACTTCTGCTGCTTCAGTCCACTTTTTTGTCTATAAAAATGTCAGAAATGTATTGGCACTTAATAATATCATTTTGTCCTTTCCTGCCAGATGGATGTTCAAGCATGATCTTACGGGTTTTAAGTTCTCTGACGTGTTACTAAGGAGCAAAGAAAACTGTGCATGCTGGTGAAATGTTGCTTCCTCATTTCCTCTGAATCAATCCCTTCAAAAAACGATTTACTATTCCAGGGAGGCCATCTCAAATTTAGCTTAGTACAGCAAGCAAATATTCACATGGAGTATCCTGAAGCACTGCCTGTCATAAATAAAGTACTGTGACCTGAATTAAAAGAGAGATATCTGTGTTTTCTGTATGAGATATTATTACAGAGAAAGAGGAAAAGATCTTGTATTGGACAGTAAAAATCTAGCCATAGCTGTCAAAACAGGATCTGACATGTACCGAATAGTTCAATACACCTGGATTCATCTTTAGTGCCAAGTGGCCATTTTTGTTGCTACCTTCTTCTACAGTGCAAAACCATGAGTCATGAATTGGAAAAGAAATGTCTCCCGAACACAACACTAGAATGAAGAGATATGACTACAGTCTGGGGGGAGTCAGCTATCCATTTGGACAGCAAAGGATACTATTAGAATGGGCAAGGATAACTGGGAAACCTGGCTTAAAATCTTTAGAAAATCTGATTTATCTTATTTATCGTGATCCACCCATTATGAATGAATATGTGATCTTTCAGGTGGGTTTTCTTCCTTTTATCTCTCATTTGGGTCACAACTTCGAAGAATCAGCCATGCTCAGAAAGACCAGTAGCCAGAACATTTTTCAGAAATGCTAAAAAAACCCCATATTTTTCTGACTACCTCACAGTCTAACAGTGGTGAGAAGAGCGGTTCAGCTGAGAGGGCAACATACATTTTTTTCTGCAGGTTTCAGCATCAGTGCCATCAGTTACAACTTTATGAATGCAAATCACCAACCTCCTCTTCCATCAAATAGCTACTTCATGATTAGCAGGATTACTCTAATTAATGCCAGTATGGATCAGGATCACTTCCAAGAGCACTAAATCCAGATATTTGCTGCTGCTAGTAACATCAACAGTCTCTAAATTAGCACTCACAAAGCTACATGCTGCAATTGCAACACAAACGTGATGTAACCAGTTTTAAACTACAAAATGTCTCCTAATTTCTCAAGTAGCTTGGGATGCTATTGACATGGGCTTGTATCTCTATGAATCAAACTGTGACTGCAAGGAGCTATGAAGAGAAGCCTTTACTGCTGGGCAATTGCTCTGTGTGCACAGAGGATGATTGGCCATAGGGGGCAAGGCCAGATGGCTCTGAATAGGAAGCTATGTCAAATCCTAAACACTGGAAGCAAGAGATTTAAGTGAGATGCATTGGAAAGATATGAAAGGCAACTGGATTTGCTGTGCTTCTGCTTTGATCAGATCATTTTGGTGATAGCCACTGGTACACACAAGGATCTGTAAAGCTTTTTGTTTAACTCTGGTGCCAGGAATCAAGGTTTCAAACTGTAAGCGACAACACACGATGTTTAAGAATAAACACAAGGTCTTCCGATCAGCCTGTTGTTACAGGGTTATGGTCTGAGATTTTGCAGGAACGTATGTTTGTGCAGTGCCTAACCCAATACCATGATTTGACTGGAGCTGCACTAGTTATATTTACTAACCTTTTCCTCCTCTTATCATCACCCAGTTCCATGGAAGTACCACTGATGTAACTGAAGACTTTCCTGAGAGTCATGAGGGACAGAAAGCAACAAGCAAAGATTGCCTTACTTGGAAATAAAATTCAGCCCCAGACAGCTGCAGTGTGGAGACTGGAAAGTTTTCAGGCTTCCTGGTAAGTGTTTCTCAGAAGGTAAAGTCAAGAATAAGGCAGGCTTTTCAGAGCTCTCTGCCAGCAGCCAGCACCTTGGTGAAACATACTTACTAAGGACTCCAAAACACTGGATGGCTGGAAAGGGGAGCTATCAAAGGCTACACATCAGCTTTACTACTAAGGGAACCACCCGAAGAAATCCTCAGCTCACTATTTAAACGGCTTAAAGTCCTGTAAAGACCGACTCTTTTCTGAACAAGGACTACTGAAATGGCACTGTGAGCTTCCGTGTGATGTATATCAATGGCTCCAGATCCAATGTGCTCGATCTACAATGATACTTGCTTTCTAATTCCCAGCTTTGTGGTTGAAGCTGGAGGGCCCTCCAGTTTGTGCATTATCTTGATTTTTTTTTTAATATAAAGGCTCTACAGAATCTATTAGAACCTTACTGTCAATTATACAACCTATTCTTCAGTGAGATAGACATAAATACCAGTTTAGATGGTAGTAAACAGTTCTCTCAATCCTGCCTCAAAAGAAACAGAACCCAGCCTGTTCTTTTACAGCTGTGTTGATTTTATAAGGTTTAATGACAGCACATAAAGTGCTAGAGCGTATTTGTCACTAAATTGATTTGGCTCTGTATACACCGAAGGAATAGATCAGCTAAGTCGGAAGGTATCACTCCTATAGGCAGTTTTCAGGTTACAGCTGCATTTTAAATGTAAAGTTTTTAATTTTTACAAGGCAAATTTAATCTTATGAACAGATATGAAAGACTTCATGGAAACCTGTTTAGTCTTTCTGGCAATAGAAATGCCCATTTCCCTGCTGAAATGGGTGGAAACATAAAATAAAATATTCCATCCCCATGTGCATGTCAACTTTATTATGAGCCAAATTATTTTCTTCTATTGTGAAATATTAAGAGTTGGCAGCAGTTTTCTACTGTGCACAGGTAGGATTGATACAGCAGCTGTTTCGTCATTTGGATATTGGCAGCTCCTGTGACATACCTCTGCTGTTCAACATTAACTTGTTTTTCAATGCCAATGGCTATATGCAAAATCACTTCTCAGATTGATGACCACTGCTAGCAGAAGATGAGGTAACATTTACAGGACTAAATAAATTTGCCTTGCTGTTAATTACAACATTCAATGGTTTCTAGTGGGTGAAAAGATATTCCTCATTCTCACCAGAGCTTTCACATGGCTGAATCAGGCATAAAGCTTCTGATTAGCTCTTCCTGCTCCATTGTCAACTCTTTGGCAAAAATGACCCCCTGTGCTCTCTCTCAGAATATGGAACAATTATGAGGTCACAAAAACACACAGTATAGATGAGAGAGAACTCTCTTACACAGAGAGTTCCATGAAAGTCATAGAGGACAGTTTGCCAAAAACAGGTTAAATGCTGGCATCATTCCCTTTTGCTCCCCTGTCTAAATTGTGGGTGAGCTTTCCTGCACACAAAATAGCTCTTCACTGATATAGGACGATGGAATTCAGCTTGGTGCAGCCACCACTGCTTATGTTGTGTGTGAGCACACCAACAGGAATATGATTTAAAGGAAGCAGGTCCATTAAATCCCTATAACCCATCCTTTCTCTTTTCTGGAAATATATATATACACATATATACATGTGCTTTGTCTGTGCCGTAGCTGCCACAAAATAGTCTCTCTGCTGGCATTCACCTTGTCCTCTTTGTCCCTTGTTGGATTGATGCTGACACTGTGACAGCTGGAGGGCCTGCCTGAACTGGGAGTGAGCAGTAATGCTTTCTATCTAGAGAATGCAGAGCACTGGCTATCTGTGTAGCTCAGTTAACTTGCAAGCAATCAGTAGAATCAGCATTTCAATATTTTTGTATGATGTGAATGCCAGGTCCAGGCAAGAAACAAAGGCTTGAGGCAGAAGAGAGATTTGCTGTCTGATGACTTCAAGAAGCTGGAGGTCTGCCTGCAACTTAAATGAGTCTTCACAAGGAAATCAGAAATGGTATAACCCAGAAAACTCAAACAAGAAATCAAACGAGCTCCTTTCAGAGCAAAGGAAAAATTCCCACCAGCAAAGCTGCAACTTAAGGCAAAGAGATCATCTGAAATACAGGAAACATGCCAAATTCTGCCTCAGTCACACACACATAAACCTAATATTATGTCCACCATGACAATTTTCCTTTGTTGTTACAGACTCCACAACAACTCCAGAAAAACTTTCCTCAGTTTATGAAGAGATGATGCCAAAATCGAAGGTCCAGCTGGAGAGGGGTACTAGCTCAGTGATCACTTCCTCAACAGCTTGTGTTCCCTTTCACAGAGATATCTGAATTCAACCTAGATACCAGAATGGAAATCTAAAGAGAACAGAGTCCTCTTGTATAGAACCTTTCTGTACAAGATATAAGTAATAAGACAAAAGCCTCTCATAGTATTTGGGTATTTCCACTATTGTATTAGGAGGAGTCAGTAGGGGCACAGGTAATAAAAGAAAGTATACAGTCCATGTGTGCATAGAGGGGAGGGAAGGCAAGGGACAAGTTAACCAAAATTCATGGAACCTCAAGCAAGTTGAGTCACAAGTTTTGCAGGATACTTTTTTTTTCTCATTCCTAGCAAAATTTTGAATCTCCAGTAGGTTCACTACTCCTCCAGCTAGAGACACAACATCCTTCTCCAAGACGAGACTGAACTATGACAATTTACACTAGTTAAGTGTCTGACAGATAATATGCAGTGTGTCTTACGTAAGATTTAAAAGGTTCTTACCCCAAGGATATCTGGGGAAGAAGGGAGTGGATGCAAAAGGGAATTAAATAACATAGCAATCCTGTCTCAATAAATAGCAGGAAACCAAGGGAGACAGCAGCTAACGGGGCAGCATTCAGCTTCACTGCAGAAAAAGGACTGAAGAATCATGAATCAAAGGCAGCAAGTAAACAAAAGAGGAAAAAAAAACAGGAAAGAAAAAGAAAATCACTGGCCTGGGTTACAGTGAGGGAGGGAATCTCAAGTGCAACATCACACACTTGTCCTATGAAGGGGAAAGCCGTGGTGGAGCCTGTGCATCTGTGCATGGATGGGGAGGAACAGAATTAGGGGTATGTGCTTGTGTCCACCAGGTAAGTGAAAGACATAGTGGGCTGTTATGGGGTGGGTAGCCTTGAAAAGAGCGTGGGAGAGCAGGGATAGGGAGGGGGAACAGGTGGAAGGGACAGGACGGCGCGTTAGTATGTTGCTCAGCAGGGGTTGGGGAAGGAGAAAAGGCAGAAGGGAAGGAAGTTCTTACCACATTTGGAAAGTCTGCCAGTCATCAACTCCATACAGTTAGTGGTGTCTGGATCATAGAATGGAAAGAGGAGGGAGGGAGGGAAAAACATAAAAAAAGGTTTCCATACCTCTGTGCATAAAGTAGTAACTTAGCACATTATTACCTGAAGCAGGAAACATATACACATCTTGGTCTTTACACAACCCAGGCCAAATTCTGCCACCCATTGTATGCCAGTGCAAACGTGGCCCTGTAACCGAGAGCGGATGCCAATCCAGTCCTGCTGCTTCCACTCACCTCTTTATCATACCTATAGCTATAGGTATTTATGAGATGTGGGAAATATTCTGCCACCACATTAGCAAACTAAAATCCTTGAATACATTGTTTCACCTGGCCAGCTCTGCAAGTTAACCTGCAACAGCCAGGAAATCACCAGCCAGCTGATCTATGTACATCAAAAACGGAGGAAATGCAGCCCTGTGTTATTGGACATAGAATGAGAAGGCTACTTACAAAGCTCTAAAACATCTTCTAGACCTCAAAGGATAATGTCTAAGTCCTCAACATAACTCTGCCTCTCTCATTCACGTGTAGTCTCTTACTCCTCTTCCTATCAATGTCACTATCCGCAGGCAATAGAATTACTTCTAGAAAGGGTGGCAGAATCTGGCCCTAAGACATTACTGTCCCCTTTGTGTATAGCTCCCATTGCCACAGCCTCTGAGTGCTTCTTACTCAGGTGTGAAAAGCAGAAGGAGCTTTACATGTCAGCTTTAAAGCAGAAAGGACCAGCCCTGCTGGACACTTCCATGTGTAACCCGCTGGCAAGCCAGATCTGCTGCTGTCAGCCAGGATTCTCTTGCATTTGGGATCTAAATCATTGCATCCATGAGTGCTGGGTAACGTGGAGCGCCCACTCGCTGCTGAGCAAGTGGCTAACAGTTAAAGCACTCAGATCTCCTCTTGCCTGCCCTCTTGATGAACACTCAGGTATTCAAGAAATAGGCTTCTTGGAAACATGCACACGTATGTTGAAAATCCCTAACCGCTAGGAAGCTCTTAACTACTCCCTATCTGCTGAAAGTCTGCCGGAGAGAGGGAAGGATAATTTCTTGGCATTCCTCCCCTTAAATACCAAGAAAAGTAATTTCAAAGAAGGGGGGAGGGGTGCTGGATATGCTTGGGTAAGCTGAACCCCCACTAGAAGAGCATGGATATGTATGGTTTCTGATGTCGCCAGGCCTGTGCTGCATAGATCAGCTGGGAAAGCATGGAGTAGATAGAGAGGGCAGGCGCTTGGTCCAGTGACACTGCTCAAAGCATCTAAGCAGCAATTATATGTTCTCCATCCCCAAGGTTAGAGGCAGGCTGGCAGAGGTCAATGGGAGATGATACCCATCAAAGGTCTCTCAGAAAGGCACAAGACTGAGAGAAAGGGGAAAAAGGGTGGAGGTGAAGGAGAAAAGAGGATTCAAGAACTGGAACTAGGTATCAGAGGTGTCAGAGAGTCCAGGAGTTTACCTGCCTTTGAAATTCTTTGGCTCGTCTGACTGAGTGAAGGCAGATTAAGCTCCCAAAATACATTTCTCCCTGACGATGCCTAACAGGTTTAAGAAGTGCCTACAGCTGCTGATTGAGCCAGTGAGCAGAAGTCACAGTCACAAGTTTGTATAATTTTTTTTCCTTAATAACTTGGAGAAGTTTGTTGTCTCATGCCTTTTACTGGTTCCTGTTCAGCCCTCTCTGAGTCAACTACACCTTGTTATAATGCAGTGTAATACAGATCTATAGTGGTAAAGCTCAGAGCTTTCACCCAATCGTTAGCAGAACTTATGCTTTGAAAACACACTTAAAAGCAAGGAAAGTCTCAGATATAACTGAAAGATTGTTTCTGACGCCCACCTCCAACACCTGGAATTTTCCCCTCAAGTGTGTCCAGACTGACTGGCCACACAGTAACTAGCAGTCTGGAAACAAACAAACAAAAAAAGGTAGTATTTGGTTAATGTCAAGAGTAGGTAAGAGAGTAGGTAAACATTGTGGCTGGTTTACTAAGATTCTCCTGAAATTGGTATTTCTGTTTCCTTGTTAATTTTAACAAATTAAAAATAATCATGTTTCCTTCAGTTAATATTTCAGAACACGCTATTTTTTCTAAGTCAGTTGCAGTTGGCATAGCTCTTTTCAGTATTTCATTTAAAGCTAATTGTGTGACAGGTCTACATATATTAATCGTGTGATTAGAATATAAACTGACAGATCTACAACAGGTAAAAAGGTTTGTAACATAGGCTTTTTGACAGCGTAACATCTTAGGCTTTGTACCCCATTTTGTTCCTAAAAAACTAAATTTGCAGGTTATAGAATTGGTTTTGATGGATAAGGAAAAACACAGCCCCTTTTTTGAAATACAAGACCATGGAAAAATATCAAAGGAACACTAATAGAACCTCTAATTTGTCTTTCAACTGTAATTTGCATTCTCTATATTGCCATGGCCAGTCCCAGGAACTGCACAGGAATTTATTTTTATTTTTATCGTCTTTCCAAGACACGATCAGGTTGTTTTTCCCCGATTCCTAAGGCACAGCAAACATGAGCACAACAGAAACAGCAGCTCATACCGCATCTCTTGAAAGACTAACAGTTAATGTGCCTTCAGCTTCTCTGTTATAATTACTTCAGTATTTCTTTCATTTCCATCATATTGTAACATCTGCTTTAGTAACTATATGATAAAATATCTCATCATTTAAAAGTAGAATTTTCATTCTAATTAGAAAGTCTTAGATTCTTGGCAGTCAGCTTCTGCTCACAGATAATAATCCATAACCCAGTGACTGTGGGATCTAGGTGTTATGTGAGGTAAGTAAAGCCAGGGTCCAAAGCCCTTTAGCTGTCTGAGAAGCGTTGATGGGTCATGTAACTGCATTTTTAACGTGTGCCGTTTAATTTTTTAATTTAAGCATAGCGGCAGTGTCAGATCCCAATCCTGATGATGCTAAGGCAATTCCTTATTTCATAGAGATTGCTGGCAGTCACCCATACTTTGGATTTGACCAAATTTGTCTTTCATAAATGACATCCAGTTCAGTTCATTAACAGATGGCAAATGCTTTGGTTAAAATAAGACCTTCCTTCAAAAGGCCAAACAAACTCTTAATCCATTTAAAAATGCTAGTGTTCTGCTGAATTTTCTTTCCTTATTTTTTCTTTAATTTCTGTGTTTCTATCCTACATAAATTTCACAATCAAACTTCCTGGTTTATGATGCTTCTGATATCTCTGAGACTGAGACTTGTCCCAGCCCGGGCAATCTTACCCAAACAACTGCTCCTCTGAGATCTCCACATCCAGGGCTAGATCCCAGAAAGCACTGAGCATCTCCTGCCAGATGCTCATAGTCCCCAGTAAACATTTCCATTAAGGGAGATGATGTCAACGGAGCCACCAGTTCCTCTGGTCCAAGGCAGTTATCATTTAGACTGGAATTCCCCAGTGTTTGGGTGCTTATTTGAAATGCACTGTTCTCCTATCAAAACTCTGGAGAGCTTGAACTTTTTTCTACATGCTTTATTTCAGGACTACTCAGCTAATTTTAATGAGGTCTGTTCAGTAATAATACTAAAAATAATACTAAAAATACTAAAATAGTGCTCTGCCAATCCAACCAAGTGTTACATGGCACCTTTTGTAGGCGGGAACCATGACAGCAAGATGAAGTGATTGCCCCAGACACTACAAGAGCGGTAAGACATAAAGGATCGCACAAAAAATGCAGGAAACAAGATAAACCTGGGACCTGGATGAGCCCCGGATAAAACTGACTTGCAGTCCAATTCCAAACTGGCATTTGCATCGCCGTTTTGAGTCTGCAGCTAGAAGTTTACCTTGCAAAGCACTTTATTTGCTCCTTACTCCCTTTTCTGTCTTGATGATAAAATCCTTCACACATTTGGAAACCATAAGTTTCTTACTAATTTTTTGTAACAAATTAGCTAACCTACAGCTCTGTGAGCCATAAAGATGAACACCCAGAATTCACAGATCAATACTTTAGCAAAGTTTTTTGAGTCACATGAACATGATTTGCTTTTTCAGATGTACACCAGCACAATAAGAGAGCTTGGGTGCATATACAGAAGCTACACAAAATGAGCAAGAATTTGCACTGCCCTATTTTGCCCTATGGTCTCTAAACACTTGTTTATGCTGATGAAAGGCATTTCCAGCAGTAACACTGAGACGCTCTGAACTTTGAGATGCCAATGGTTAAAATCTGACATGAAGCCAATAAAGAAACAGAAGACCTATTACAAAGAAGTTATAAAGGCTATTTCAGTATTGCTGATTGCCCAGAACATGGGAAAATGGGAAAAAATGAGAATATGCAGCACCTCACACGTAAAAACAAAGCCCAAAGAGGCAAGAAAATATTAGGGAAATAAAAATTGATACCCTGTGAATGATCACAGATGGCTTTTGCATGTCCCTATCCACCAGCTGTTTCTATTACTCTTTTGTGCAAAGGCATTGGAGGAAAACATTATGATTTAATGGAAAGAGTATTGGGCTGAAACAAAGGCACAAATATAAGATATTTTTTCCATGGAGAGAGATCCTTTTATCCCACCAAAGGGCACTCCTGCCCAGGGATTACCTATATAGAGATTCTGAGTATAAGGCTCCTGGATGGAGCCATACATGGATGAGAGACATGGCCAGCTGCTTTCATAGACAGCAATACTCACTCTTGATCCAAAAGGGACTGTCAAAAACTGGATGGCCAAAACCGTCTAGTGCTCTGCCTCCACCAGCAGCCACACATAGATATGCAGGAGTGTAACAGCAGGCCAAGCATACAGAACACTTCCTCCTAACACTATTCTGCACTCTCACCACTTTCAGGTCAGAGATTTCCTGAGCCTACTGTTATTTCTCTGTTTAGCAATCCTCATGAAGATTTCTCTTCCAGGGAGTTGTCCAGCCTCCCTATGAGTAAGAATTACTCAGGGGAAGATGAGCATCTGCAAGCTCCTCACATTCAGAACCTGCTTCAGTGAGGAGTTCCACAGGTCCTACATTACATGAAGACACACCTTCCAATATTTTTTGGTACATGGCTTCCGCTAGTTTCATATGATGGCCTCTAGTTCTTTCACTGGGAAGAAAAAATGAACAATCAATCCCTAGCTACTTGTTCTATGCCAGTCATGAGTCTGTAGACCTGGTATTGTCTCAGCAGTTATACCACAGAGGATTTAATGTCTTGAACATCAAGGTAGAAGGCTGATATGTTGCACTAAATTTGGCCAACTGGACAGTGGATTTTAGAAGTATTACATTAGCTTTTGGGATAGATTTCATTTATTTACACACTTATTCAAGTAAGGAAGGGAAGCTATTTTCCTGCTTCAGAGTATGTCAGAAGAAATAAGCCCAGCCAGTCTTAGGAAGGAAAAATGGAAGTGAGTGGAGGGATATCCAGGGGGAAGGGAAATTATAAGGTGCTCAAGTGTGACACAGAAACACATCTGCCTAAATCAGGTACAAATCAGGCTCATACACACACACATACACACACACAGAGATGCATGGGCAACGTGACATCTACAAACACTGTTACGAACTGGAGGAAAGGAGAAAGAGAAAAGTGCGTTCTGAAACCCAGGCAAGCCGGCTTAGTGGGCTGGCATGCTGCATAACAGATCAAAAAGGGGCAGGAGAGAGAAAGACTATCAGTTCCATTAGGCGTATTAGGTCTTGCTGTTCTGCTTTATACCGTGTTCACTGAATCTTCCTCTTCTGCAGGTCTCACTTTACATGCATGTACCTTTCACAGATGGTTTTCATCATCCCACCTGTAATGGCATCTGAACTAAAAGGCAGGGGAGACAACCACACAGAGGATATGTCTGCACACAATGAGCTAGGAAAATCTCTAGTGCTGGGCCAGTATTGCTGGTCAGAGCCAGCAGTGTCCTCAGAGCCAGGGAGGAGGAGATTCAAAGTGAACTGTGAGCGCGTTCTGTTGCAGCAGTGGACTGCCTACAGAGTATCCTCAAACCATGTACCTGAATAGGAGTCCAACTACCACAATTCCTGTGAGGTGTTCAGGGCTGGGAATATGGGAGAAGACGAGAAACACAGAAGAATTTGCCTTGTTTCTAGTAAGAAATGCTGAGCAATTCCATAGCAATTTCTAGGAAGCTCTTGCACACATCTTCCCAACCACAGCCACCCCGCTAAGCAAGGTGCTGAATGTGAACACTTGCTGTCCCTTTCTCTCTTCACTTCCCCTTACTCTGTCACTCGCTGGCGATGTGAACCACAGGGCCTCCCTGCTTTGATGCACAGGTTGTTTCTTCTTGGTAACAATTATTTTCCCCCCCCTTCCTTTTCTCTTTTCCTTGTACTCTGCTCCAACCTAAATTTTTCAGGTTGAATTACTCCTCTCTTGAAAAAGAAACTTGCATATTCCTGATCAGGTCAGGTGATATGATTCAGGATAGCTTGGCATCCTGTCTCTCGTGAGCTGTCTTGCCTGGATAACTCCCTGGCTGAGCGAATTCTCATTTTTAAGTTTCAAGAGACCATTCATTTTGGTTTTGCTCCATATGGAGTTATCCGTTCCACTCTGGCTTTAAAGATCACCCTGGGTTTTCCCTGCTAGAATGACATGCTCTCATGTAGCTTTAGGCAGTAGAAAGAGATTCTGTGTCTGTAGTATGATTTCTCCATTCCAGAAGCAGAGCAAAACTGTAAGTCAGATACATTTTGCACAGCACAGTTTGCCCTTAACATCTCCCTGAGCCTTAGTCAGATGAATGGTTTTTATTCCTGCTATAATATGACTTTCTTAGGGAGATATCCTGCTTCATGTGCAAGTGTGTAACAGGGTCCAAGTCCTTCTAGAGAGCCTCAGTAGCTAGCACATACTAGGGTGAAGAAGTTAAGAGAAATCACCATGTTACTTACTTTTTAAAGTTTTTTCCTCACCAGAAAGTAAGTGTACACTTCTTTCCCTAAGGAAAATCCCTAACAAGGAATGCTTGAACATTGTTCATGCAGCACGGGTAATATGAACTAGAGTCAAAGGATGCTTTTCTATCTAACTCCCCTCACTCCCACTTGGCCCCAGCATTTCCCCAGAGGAAGGGTTGGCAGAAAATTCTGGCTGCTTCCTTGAGTTTGATTTAATTTCAAAAGTCCAGACAGCAAAAACCTGAATCAACCCCAGTTCTAGTATCCTCTTTCCTGTTTCCCAACAGAATAACCCATGTGCTGGGCGCCCTTGCAATCCAGTGTGCAGAAGGTCAGGCAGTGCTGGAGGGCAAAAGCAAAGTGGAAAATAATATTTTCTGAACTGAGCATACTTCTCTGTCACGTAGTGAGCATACACTCTTCTAGATGAAGGTATTTTATCTTCAGCTGTTAAAGCCACACTGTTAGACCAGAAGGATGTAACCCATATGTGCAATGAGCCACGGACACCTGGGATTTAACTGCAGGATGAAATGCTGAATTCATTCCTCCACTTTTGTCTTGGCTAGTTCACACAAAGGTGAAGCACAGAATTTGGCTCTTATGTATAATATGTAGTTACTACCTTTTCACCATCATACAATGGGAAAATACTTCCCACTCCTCCTGCCTCTTTGTCTTCTTCCTGCAGCCTCTGCTTTCTGCCTTGCTCCTATTTCTTCCCTGCATCTGTACATTCTTTCTGGTTCTTCCCATTTTTCTTTCCTTGAAGCACTCTCGATAGCTAAGCTTCCTTAAGTTTTCAATTTTCACCTTCTGTCTTTGTTTTGCTCTTTTAAAGGACAGAAGAGTGAAGAATGATGATTTTTTTCAGTGTGTGTGTCACCAGTAGTGTTCAGAGTGAACGTTTGCTACATAATGGTGAGATGAGGCCAGTTTCCGTATTATCAATTGAGGTTGCCTGCAGATTCAGATGGATGTCATTGCACAGGGTCACATGCATAAGGCCTTCTTTACCACCATGAGGAATTTAAATTTACTTCAAAAATAGATAAATATAGCTTCTGCAGAACCTTAGTATATGATTTGTGCTGCCACAGTACTGGGCCAAGAATTTGACCACCCTACTGGAAACTATTAGCCACCTTCTGACCATCTGAAAATGCTGCTGTTAATTAATGGCTAAGTTGAAAGTAGCTCTCAACTTTGTTCTGGGACCCTCTGAAGTTGGATGTTTCTAAAACATGCCTGAAGGGTTTGAAAATCAGGTATCTTCTAGAGCATGTCCCTATTCTGGGAGATCTTGGAGCTGGAGAAAATCTGGAAGATCTATTAATGATGCAGCTTTTGATGGAGAAGTGGGCAAATGGCTCTTTGGGAGGGAGGAGGGCAGAAGCTGTTCAACTGGGGAATGCGCTGGGAGCACTGGAGTGGGAATGAGAGAGGGAGGAGTAGGGTGGGTGTAGGGAGTTACTGCTCTGTCTGAACGGAGCTCATTTCTTGCTGTAATCAGAGGGATGGCCTCCCTCAGCCTCCTGGTACTGAGAGGCACTTCAGCTTCCTGTCCCTGCTGAAGCAAGGTGCTCAACAGTAGAAACTACTTACCTGATAACTGCTGCACTGAAGGCTGGTCATGTGTGCTTAACAACTGTGCCTGAATGGTTTCTACTACCCTCTTAAAACGACGGCTTGGACCTGTGAGGAGAGAAGAGGCACAAATGGCTGTGAGAGGAGCAGGAGCTGAATCCTCACACAACCCAGGCTGGAGGGAAAGGATCACAAGCATCTTCCCTTCAGTCTTGTCCCCAAAAGTGTAGTAACAGTGTATCTGTCCTTCAGCCAAAGGCATGGCTTTGGGGAACTATTATGCAGTCCCTACGTTAATAGGGACTGGTGTGCTGGACTTAACAGGAGGAAGGATGGCTTCCGGGCTCCTTTTGTAAAGACAGAAGAGGTGGGTTTTTTTCGTGTGTTTTATTGTTTGTTTTAACCCCTGTGGGGGGCATGTGTCCACCCAGAAGAAAAGGCTGATTCCATGTTTCTGTCAGAAGGAAGAAACCAGTGGCCTCACAGTACCCAGGTGAGACACTGAGACCTTTGAGTGAAACAAGGAGACAGTACAGGGAGATGGTCTGATGCACAGACCAGCCATTTTAGCACTAATCATGGTGGTGGCAACTTCACCTCTTTGAGAATCTCTTTCCCTCCCAGCATTTCCATCACTACCAACACCATTTTTGTTCCCGATGTCCTCCTTGCCCCCGTCTGAATTTTCCCCTGAGGTCAAGACAGTTATATTCTTTCCCCTGGCAGAGCTCTCTTTGCAGGCCTCTATATCAGCAAGGACAAAGCCAGCTTGCACCCATTTTACAGCTTTGCCATGGTTACCTGATAAAAGTGTGAAAGTGACAGAATAGATCCCGTTCTCTTTCTGTGCCTCTCCCCCTTCTGTATATGTTATGTCCACCTGGAACTTCACTGGCTTCTGGAAGACAGCAGGACCTCCTGTGGACTTATATTCTGCACGGAAACTTGTCTGTGAGATGACACTGTGACTGAGGCTTGGAATCTGAAACAGGTTGGTAGAAGGAGATAGTAGAACCAGAGCATAAAGGGAACCAAATCGCACAATTCAATTTAGAACAATACACATTTCCAGAGTGGATAAGATTTACCAGGTTTGCTTCTGGACTTGATTTTGTAATGTACAAAGTGTTCTTGTGAAATCAGTAAGAGTGTAGGTTGCTTGGCACTGCAGAAGAATGCACTGCTCCTTACAGGACTGACCTAAATTTAAAGGTTGAATATTGGTGGAATACCCAGCATGCTTCTAAATTTACACATGTAGCACAACTTCATACACTCAGTCTTTCTTTTCCTACTCATCTAACAGTTTTGGAAAATGTCTTTTGCTGAGTGAAAACTGATATTAAGGGAGGGGGCAGAAAAGACAGTGGGATATCAGACTGGATACAAAAAACCACCTGAGTAACCTGGTCTGATCTCATAGCTGATCCTGTTTTGAGCAGGAGACCTCCTGAAGTCCTTTCCAACCTCAGTTTTTTGGTGATTCTACGATATCAAATAGACATCAGGACATGGAACAGACACTTCGACTAGTGCCTAGGATATCCACAGGGAAAGCATGCCTGCACATAACTTACCAAAACCACAACTCCCATCACTATGTAAAAGAACTTTGAGATGCTTTCTGGTATCACCCTTGGTATCTGGTATCTGTATTTTCAGACCCTTGGTAAAATTTCCTAACTGCCTAATTTTCAAGCAGTTCACAGTTCCTGCTGAAATTTCACATACTAACATTTTACATATGGCTTCACTAAGGACCAGACTGAAAAAAAAAACCAAACCACAAACAAATCACTTGGAAATCTGGCCTCTAATTTAGGAGGAAAAGTGAGTTCTTTGAGTAGCTGACTTAAGGACTGACTTAGCAGTCTGTGACAATGCATTTAAGTTTGAAGTTGACTATAAGAAACAATTCATAGGGTTTGCACACAAATCAGTACATCCCACCTCAACCCACACATGTAGGGTATGCACAGGATCACCAATATAGACAGTAGTGCGCAACACGCCACAATATAAACCCACAAGCACAGCTAAATGCATGAAACTGATACACTAACATGGCTGCTTCAAACCAATCTGAGATGGATACCAGTGTCTGATGTGTGCTACTATACCGCATGTGCTCCTTGTATGCCAGTACAGTTAAAAGGCTGGTTTTCTGGAAGAAATTCATTGCGGCATCACAAAGACTAAAAAGGAGTGCGGTATTTTGTGGAAAACAATATCAATTCAATAAATGATATAAGAAATTAAGTTTCCTTCTCTTAATTCTATTGAAAAAAAGTCTAATTATGTTGTTGACTACTTTGAATTGAAAAATCTCTCAGATTAACTTTACTGTGCTGACTTTTTCTTCATTGGTACTTCTAGATAGTGAGAATAAGGACTTCCTATATGAAAAAAAGACAATTTCCCTCTGCTTTCCTGGACTGTAAATAAACCGTATCTGCAATAACAGATACTCTGGTCACCAGAGGAAATTACCCTTCTTTCTGCCATAAGGCACTGAAGAGGAGATTTAAAGTAACAAATGCAGATGTGAGACAGGATTTTTGTCTGACTAAAGCGGTGAAGGGAGACCCAATCTGATGCCCAGATGGTGACTGTAAGGTTACTTTTACAAAGCAGCAAATCCCTGTCTTGATACTGCACCAGCACTGTGCTCTAACTGCAGTGATATTCCAAGTACTGGCAACCTGGAGACCCTGCCAAGAAGGCTGAAATCTCTTCTCACCTTAGAGAGTATTATCTTCAGTTAGAAATTCAGACAGAGTCCAGTGGAGGCCTGAATCAACTGACCATGTAAATTAAGTTCACAGAGGATGCATTTGGAGGAGCAGAGACCCTGCCCAGTAACATATGGCACAAGGAGTCCTGGAACTGACCAGTGAGTAATGTCTCCAAGAGGCAGCTGGGGTGACTTACCGAGAGGAAAGCGTGGACAATATCAGCCTTAATGGAGCTCAGTGGTTTGTCCTTAATGACCACAAAAATCTGTTCTTCTTTCTCCAGGTTGATGAAGTTACCGAACCACGATTTTTTGGCAAGCCTGAAGTGATGAAAAGAAAGAGATGGTTTAGAATATTGAGCACTATTTCTTACATACCCCCAGCTAGAAAAAACAGTAAAAAACACACCAGGAAGTTTTGATAACACTCCAGATGTGATACTATTAGTAAGTGGAAAACAGTGTCAGAGAACATCCAGAACAACATTTCACTTAGTGAAAACTGTTAAAATGATGGCAGCATTCGTGACAAACAATGAAAAATAAGGAGCAATGATAACTCTTTTGACTGAGCTAATATACCAATTAATACTGCATATATGAAGGGCATATAAGCCAGGGGACGCATTTCTGGTTTGTCTCCAGGGATCTCTCAATTTCTTGTGACAGCATGAGGATGCTGTTAACACAGAGATTGAAGTTCCTTCCCACGCAATTTCAACCCCTTTGGTGTTCTAAGACTTGGAAAGTTCCTTTTCTGAGGGTGTCCTGTTGGGCTGACAGTACAGTCACAGGATCTTGCTTTTGCAAGCAAGCTGTAGGTTTTGCTGGATCTCCAATCTGTCAGTGACTGTAATCCACTCCTATGCAGAGGGCCAAGACAAAGACTGTCCCATTCACTAGTCCCATTCAGGGTGCCTATATACCGAGCAAACTCTGGCTGTCCTACAAAGGAATGAATTTTCAGTACTAAGAGAGAAGACATCAACACTATGCAAAAAACCAGTTCAGGCTTTCCACTGACAGCAGTCCAGCTTTCAGTTCCTTTCAGCATCAGATGGTGGTTTCATCATAAAATGAAATTGCTCTGTTTATTCACACTGATCATATCAGCAAATGTTTGATTTTGCTTATTGTTTCACCATCTCAATGCACTTTGTTGACAAAGTTAAACAGGCTAAAGTTTTAAGTTAAACAGGCTACAGGAAAAATGCAGAGACATGAATATTATTGGGGGACACCACCCAAAACCTGAAGGTAGCACCTCTGACACGCGTGGTTTTGAGGGGAGAGAAGATGCTATCAGCCATCAGATAGAGCCAAAGAATTGCTGGATCAACCTAAACCCAGGGAAAATTCCACTGAAATCAGTCATATTCTAGTAGGGAAGAACTTGGCATGAAAATGTCAGAAATGAAAAGACCTGCCACTAAGAGACTGCAGTTTTTTTCCTCCACAGGATATTTTGTACTGCCATGACAAGTCCAGCTTGCAGTATGGCAAGCAATAGGCTTTCACTTGTTTTGGTGGACATTCACCACTCAGTGGAAGAAGACAACCTCTCCAGACAAGGAGAGCCACCTGTAAAAAGGATTACTACACATCAGCTTTCCAGCAAAGCAATAAACACTGGAGAGAATTATTAGTAGATTCACCTTCCACGGCAAAGACTCAGACTAAGGCAGACTCAGGAAGGGCAGAGACTAGGAGAGAGAGGAGCAAACTAGGAAACTAATTTGAAGTCTACACCTTCAGGATGAAGAACAAAGCTTGATCTCAGCAGCATCCAGCAATGTGCACTCATTGCCCATTCCAGAGCGCCCTATGAATCACACAACTGTCGTCTCACTGCCCATTTAATGCACACAGTAGAAAGACCACAACTGGAAGACAGCTCAGCTATGCAAATAATAATTTGCTTCTACTTACTGCAGGCAACCAAAAATAAGAGTACAGAAAGATTCACTTGTCATTTGGTAAACCAGTGCTCCCCACTCAATTAAAGCGGGCTAGAAAACAGTCACTCTCTAAAATATTCATAGGTAGCTGTAACTAATCCAGTGAGCCAGAGATTAGCATAGGGAGCAGTAAAGAGAAAGGGCCTCTCATTTAAATGGGTCGTTAAGGAACCAGGGTTCGAGTGTGAAAGGAAATTACATACTAATTAGCTCATGTGTCTTGCACACACCATAACAACTCTGCAAGCCCCTGGAGAGCTGGGGCAATAGCTCCCTGCATGTAAAGGGTCTATGCTCATTAGTAAATTAGCACCTGGTTATCCATCTAAAACGGCTGGTTGTCTGAGGCTTGTATGTATCATAATCTGAACTGGGTTGGCTATATGGACTCCAGGGGCCCAGTGTATGTCATATATGGAAGCTGGGCCTGGAAAAAGTGTGCATATTTAATTGCAGGTCTGCCATGTTAAAATGCTGCTTTTCATTTTTGTATTTTCATTAATGTATTTTTGGCCCTTGTTTTACAGGTCTCTTAACAAGCACAGCTTAAAAGGGTCCCAGAACATAAGGAGGTTTTCTCCTGTTCAGCTTGGAAACTTGGTCTGGAGTCTCCAGAGTCCAGCTGGGCTCTTTTCTTCAGCAAGGTTATCACCAGTAATACTGACTCTGGAAGATTTACTGGGCTACACTCCAGCTTGTAAATCACTGGAATTCACTAAATAAATTTGCTGGTGTCGCATAAGATGGAATACATGCCAGTGGCCTCTCCTGTTTCTGGAATGAACAGAGTCAAGACATAGCACACATGCATCGGCTTTTCTGTCTGAAATCAGCAGAACTAGCTGTGCTCATACACCCAGGGAACAGGCCCACTGAAGAAGAGAGGGCAGCTTTGGAGTAAAATAACACAGTAAAGGTCTCCCTCCTCTTAGAGAGTGTCAAGTGCTATTAACTTGGGTTAAAATGGGCATGAATCAAGGATCCTCAGCACCCTGAATGAGATGCTCTAGCATCTCACAAGATCAGGATGTAATCGGTAAAAAATGTACTTAAAATTAACAATCTTCTCTTGTCATGGCAAACTTCCTAAGGCAGAGGGAGACAGGAGATAGGCATGGGAGGCTGTGTATGTAGATTACTCTAGGGAATCTAATCAGGTGTCCAGTTGCTGAAAAAGCAAATAGATTAGCATGAAAATGGAGGCTGGTGCTTTATTACTTCACACTGAATTTCTAACTGCTATAATGTTGTTCCTTTTCCTACTTTTGGAGTGTCTGACTGCATCACCTTCTGGAGAGCCTCACTGTCTTCCCTATCTGTCCCTCAGCGCATGGATCTGTAACCTCCAGAGGTTTACCTGCTTGGCATAAATAACAGCATTGCTACTCAAGCAAACGGAGCTTTGCAGGTTTAAAGCAGCTGGAGCTATGTCTCTTTAAATGTCATCCTAACACATTTTGTAGGACTTTTTCGTATGAGAAAGAATAGCATTACCCAGACATGTCAAAGCGTATTACCTAATCATGAGGTTTGTTAAATGAATGGCAGTCATTAAAGAATGCTGTACCAGAGCAAGGACATGTATTTTTATCATTCAACCTATGAGGTCAATGAAACTCTTGATAAGGATATCTTATTTCTTACAGAAAGGAAGAAAATACTAGAAAAAATAAGACATGTGGAAGCGGGCACTGAGCAACAAGATATCTATCGTTAACATATAATCCAGTTCATTATTTTTTATGACTTTTATTATGTTTACTGCAGGGTGCAGCCCAATTGAACTCATTAATTTGGCAATTATACAGAAAAAGAAAAAAGGGCCTTAGGCTTTGACTTGCATCCAAACTGCCTCAAATGACAGGCTCTATTTCTCTATACCAGCTTTTAAAGAGTGAGTGGGAAGCAGAGAAGGCAATAAATTAATAGAAAAACTTCCACTAACATACATGAAAGAAAGAGGAGAGGAGAGGAGAGGAGAGGAGAGGAGAGATTTAATTTTAAAGGTATTCCACTTTAACAGCCTTAAAAACATTTGAGATGAGAGTATCATATATTTCTTTGATAAGGATGCATTCATTTTATGAAATTCTCTCATGTTTCTCTATTAGTAAATGCTCCAAAGGGTTGAAAACACAATTTATTCCATTTTTCTTCCTGGATTTCTTTTACTAACCTTTACTGTTCCCTACTTCTCCCTCTCCTCAAGTCTTTATCTCTCTCCATTCTGCAGCATAGATATAGAGTGCCCCTCTTATACCAGATAAATGCCAGGTATGGGGAAAGTTGTTAAGGTAATACCATTGTCAGCTATTACAAAACTTTGGGCCCAAAATTTCCACCTATGACTCATGAATATTTCACACCAGTATCTTGACAAAAGACCAAATTGCCTTAGTTGGCAGGGTAAGTCTATGGGCATTGGGTGCACAAACACAAGCTGTGAAAATAAAAAGGAATAATTTGGCATTTGTTGCATATATTAGGAAGCGCTTGGAGCAGCACTCTCTGGCAGGGACTTCCAAACCCACCATGCAGTGACATACATTTGTGCAGTGAAACAGTTGAAATGTACACTGACTTTTAGGAATGAGTCTGGTGAATATGAAACAGCTTCTGCATGTCCCAGAGCTGCTGCCCAGAATTAACACTGCATTTACTATCACAGCCAGTTTCCTCTGAATTATCTTAGCAGAGGCTTCTGCATGTTATCCTGAGGATGTAAACTCTCCTGTACTAAAAGGGAGACCTTTTACTGCATAGTTAGTGCCAGTATAAGCCATTGATTATCGTCTCCACTCCCCAAGAGGGATCTGCTTGACAACCAAATGAAAGAAGAGAGAAGGAACATGTTACAAACCTAGTAAATTTAGCCAGCCATGAGAAAATCGAGAGGTAGGCCCATGTGAACCTCATGAGGTGTCCTGCACTTGTGTTGGGGCAACCCCTGGTATCAATACAGGCTGGGGGATGAAGGGATTGAGAGCAGCCCTGAGGAGAAGGACTTGCGCGTACTGGTGGATGAAAAGCTGGACAGGACACAGCAATGTGTGCTTGCAGCCCAGAAGGCCAACCGTATCCTGGGCTGCACCAAAAGAAGCATGGCAAGCAGGTCAAAGGAGGTGATTCTGCCCCTCTACTCTGCTCTGGTGAGACCCCACCTGGAGTACTGTGTCCAGCTCTGGAGCCCTCAGCACAGAAAAGACATGGACCTGTTGGAGCAGGTCTACAGGAGGGCCACAAAAATGATCAGAAGGCTGGAGCACCTCTCCTGTGAGGACAGGCTGAGAGAGTTGGGGTTGTTCAGCCTGGACAAGAGAAGGCTCCAGTGAGACCTTATTGCGGCCTTTCAGTACTTGAAGCAGGCCTATAAGAAAGATGCAGACAAACTTTTTAGCAGAGCCTGTTGCAATAGGACAAGGGGTAATGGTTTTAAACTAAAAGAGGGCAGATTTAGACTAGATATAGGGAAGAAACTTTTTACAATGAGGGAAGAGGTTGCCCAGAGAGGTGGTAGGTACCCCATCCCTGGAAATATTCAAGGTCAGGTTAGATGGGGCTCTGAGCAACCTGATGTAGTTGAAGATGTCCCTGCTCATTGCAGGGGGGTTGGATTAGATAACGTTTAAAGGTTTCTTCCAACCCAAACTATTCTATGATTCTGAGTCTAAAATGAGGTGATTACTGGGAGACTGTTTCATCCCCTGCTGAGCCCACTGCCATTACGGAGGTACAGATTTTATCCAGGGTCCTTAGCAGAAGAACCATTTCACATCTCTGTTCCACTCACAGGATAACAAGTTACAGTCAGATACTGATCGATAACAGGAATATGTCACCCTATGACATTCAGCCAAGAAAATTACATTGGTATGTGGTGGAAAAAAAGTAGCGTACTGGCAAATTACTTACTCTGGGGATGATTCTGGGGTTAAATTAGACATCTCCTCTGGTGTAGGTACTTCCCATGCACGCACAGACAAAGAGAGGGAGGGAGAAAAGAAATTGATGATTCAATATATCTTCCATTTTCTGCTTGTATACCAATGAAACAATTTTGGCATTGCACCCTCTTGCATTTGCCCACTGCCTCTGCAGACTACTTTGACATTTGAATGTTGGTCACATGTTGCTAGATCACTGTACCTAATCAAGTGCTGCATTTCAAGGCTCACCCTACCCTTCCTTAAATCATGATGTAATCTTGCACTGGCTTCAATTGTTTCTGGTTCAGACCCAAACAGCAGGCCAATTTGATTGCTTTACAATTCCTTCAAAGCCTAGTTGGATGCAGCTCAGTGACTGCTGCAATTCTCCGCAGTTCTCTGACCATCTCAGAGACAATGTCCCTGACCACGACAGCTCAAAATCTAACTCTTCCATGGCTGTAATCCTCCTTTCCCATGGGATCACATCCCAGTACCCTGCAAAACCACAGGATGTTGGGATAGCTGCTGATGACATCTGAGGACAATGCATGTGACTTTGGGTGCCCTTTGCCTGAATGCAAAAAGCCACCTGGAGTTTGAAGAAGAAAATTTTGCACATCTCAACATTCTAGAGGCTCTGAAAACTGAAACAGGCCAGCAGGTATGAAACTACTGATTGTATTAAGGAGATTTTTACACCAATTACCAAAGGAGGTCCAAAAAGCATTAACCAAGATCAAACAAGGACAATTTCAGCCTATTGCCACTGGGTATCTTTTGTCAGTAGAAGGCTCAGCCTGTGGCTATGCAGATGCAGCAGAACACAGCCATAGGGGAAAAGGCAGAGCTCTAGGTTCTCTGACAAAACAAGTGGAGAAGCTGAAGATAAAATTTTCTTGTGTTCTAATAGCCACAACAGGGATAGTAAAAGCTGTATGGCTAGAGTGCAAAGAGGGCTCAGGAGACGCTGTTGGAGCAGGTGCATTGGCATGACAGAGCCTGCTCTTACATGCCTTGAGTTAGGGCAGGCTGACACCATCACTCTCATTTTCAGTACCAATATTCAGTTCTCAGTACATGAAATTTGCAGAGCCACAGAGAGGTATCATCCTACTGCTGAATGTCTGCCCAGATCAGAACCACCTTATATGTTTGGGTGGATACTCACCTTGCAATTTCCGGCGATGGAAGCGAGGAGACCCCAGGAAACTATTCTTGATTGAGTTGAGCCGTGTCCTCCATGGCATTCCTCCAATGCTGGGACTGGATGGTGGTGTTGGGTTGGGTGTGCCTGCTGGGCTCTCCTTTGGCGTATGGACAGGTGTCCCCTTGGGGGTAGGGAGGGGACTTCCCCTTGGAGAGGGGTGAGGGGTGACCTGTATGATGGGGATAGATTTGGTGCTTGGGTCAGTACTAGAAGGGAGCAATCTAACAGGAGACATAGGGTTGGTCTGCACTTTAGGAACAGCCAGCTGTGGATTAAAGCCGGCAGCAGGTGAGCGGCCCTGAGCATTCTGCACAGGGGTGTTCTGGGAAGAGGGGGCGCTGGTATTGCTGGTAGGGAGTGGGTTGGATTTAGTAGACTGGAGTGGTTTTTCAGCCAATTTGCTCTTGGATGGCAAAGTCTGCGTCTTTGGGTTGGGCTGAAGTGCTGGCTTTGGTTGGAGTACATGTCCAGGCCTGGAGGCGTTCCTACAAGCATCAGGGTCCAAGGAGACTTGGGGTCGGGGAGAGAAAGGGAGGTCGGAGGTCTGAGGGGGGATGAAGAACTTTCTGATAGGCTACGAGACAGACGCAGAGTGTCCATGCACATCAAAAACAGTGAAATACGCATAGAGCGGGCGAGCAGAGAAAGGAAAGTCAGAATAAAATCCATCCGAGTCACAAAGATGCACCATGTCACAAGAAGACACAAGAGATGGAGGTGAAGGGGTAGTGTGGGGGAGGGATTTTGCAAAGAAACAAAAACAAACAAACAAACAAAAAACAAAAAAAAGACATGCAGTTAGCTGGGAACACAGCATAATCAACAACAGCAGCAGTGGCAGCAGCAAGAACAACAGTGTCATAACAGGCTTCATCATATTAACCAACCACGTGTCAGCAAAGGAAAACAGAAAGAAAAGTAAAACAAAGGAAAAGTAAAAAAAAAAAAAAAAAACCAAAATGAAAGAAAGTAACCAAGAAGAAAGAAGAGAGAAATGCCATCTCTCTGGGATTGTTCTGATTGCCCTGCAGTGAGAGAAGCACGATGCTGTAGGGAGGTGAGGAAGGGGAAGAAGAACCACTCAAGCCACAGACAAATTGAGATGTGCCAAGAATGGGACTACCTCTTTCAGCTCCAAGTGCCCATACGCAAACCCAGCTGAGAGATGAAACTCAAAACAGGTGTGTGATACATACGGAGTGGTGGGCGATACACACAGGTTACTGCACACACCAGTCAGAACCTCTTTCCTTCCTCTTTACCCCTGACTCTGGCTAATGCACGCCCCGGTTGCAGCCAGCCATTGCAGAAAGAGGGGGAAAGGGAGAGCGATGCCACGTGGGCATCCACTCTCCTCCCCTGGCCTGGAAGGTTAAACCGCTCAGCATTCACTTGGAGGCTTCAGAGCACACACCACCATGAGAAAAATATGAACTCAGGTTGGTGTTTGATTTATAAACAGCTACAGCAAAAACTTCAGAGAGGCCTGGCAAATTTGTTTATCTGGGAAGAGAGGATACTTCCCATCAGACTTTATGCTTCTCCTGCAACGTCCCTCATCACATCAAAGGACAGCTTGATAATTGGAATTTCTGTCATAAAGTCACAGCAAGATTTGCCATTAAGTCCCAATTCTACGGAGGGGGTAGGAGTGAGCCATTGTTTTGTAAGACACAGTTTAACAAGAAAAGATGACAAAGTTCATAATCCATCACTGAGTTATCAAAATGGGATTATGAATTCTTTTTTCCCCAAACAAGAACATTTACACATGTTAGAGGGATTTTTGGAAACCATTCATATGTTGACAGCAAACAGCAATACACAGACTTGGGAGGATAGAAGCCTTTTAAAGGGATATCAGCAAGCTAAAAATCACAAACAAAACAAATGTCCTTACACAACCTTGCTGTTAAAACCTTAGATTACAAGTAATGGCAGAATTGTAAAAATAGAAATCACTACTCAAGATCTTCAGCTTTCATCTGCACTCAGATTATGATTTCAAGAAATTATTACCTATTATAAATTATTTACCGTCATTATTATTATCATTCATTCTTAACACCTAAAAGCTGTAATCAAGCGCTGTCCAGACATACCATGTACATGTAACCATGCCTCAGATCTCATTCCCAGGTAAGCACACTCACTACTGAGTTTACTTTCTGGGTTTGATGGATTAGCACAATGTTGCTGTATTTTAAAAACGCAGAAATATATTTAAGACTTAATTCCTAAAATTGTTTGCATCAAAGTTTTGTAATTACTTTAAAGAACTTAGGGTTAGGCTACCAAAATTAAAAGAAAATCACTACATTAAAAGACTTGTATTACTATTAGGATCGTAAAGTTAAACTAAAGTGTGCCATGTTGGTAAATTCTTATCACCAGTGAGAAAAGAAGGGGAAAAGATGAGGAAAATGGTTAATTTATGGAAGTCACTATCAGCATCTCACTGTTAACCATTTGCAAATTACACCAATGGCTAAAAGTCAAAGACTGTTGATTCCAAATGTTTCCTTGCAAGTTTTGTATCTTATGTGTTTGATGGTTTGAGAAACAAATTTGAAAGAAATAAAGTCAAATTCAACTCCCACATAAGCCATTAAGAATCTGAAGGGGCACCCTTAATTACTATATTTTTAATAATGAAATAAAGAACAAGATTAGGTCTATATTTCAGCTGGTGCAATAGGGAACACCATTAGCAAGATCTTGTGAGATTTAAGAACTCTTAGTTGCTGTTGAATTCAATTCCTCATAGAACTGAACCTAAGCAGTGCATATAGTGAAATGCGTATTTTTTTTTTAAAGTATGTTCTCTTTCAATATTCTAAGGTGCTATTAGAAGTTTAAGTAAGGACGTTTAAAAAAATATGATTTTTATTCCAACATTTTCTTTTAAGCCTCAAATTTGACCTGCCTTAATATTGTAATGATCTGCTGAAAATGCCATCTGGTTGCTAAATCCCTTTGAAGAGTATTTAATCAACTGCCTATTAAGTAATAATGGTAAGATACAGCAACTATGGAACAGATCTTGTCATCCTTATTCTTTGATGTAGTCCTACTGAGATGTCAGAAATTCATCCCAAGAGATCAGTTAATGAGATCAAGATTTAGGTCTGCTGCACTGGATGCTTATTTTGTACACAAAACTGTTTCTATGCTCTTTTCCAGTACATTTTGCAGTGGCATAAGAGTTCTCAGACCTCTGCTTCGTTCCACTGACATCCAGGAGTCCCAGTGCAGAAACAAGTTCTTCACTGGTTCCTGGCACGTTAAAGATGCAGAGGAGATCACAAACACATTTATGCCAGTTGCAAAACAGGGTAACAATTGATAGGAACTCAGAATACGTTTTAGAAAATAGTTCAATCAAGCAAAGAATTGGAAACTTTACTAGCCTATAAACTTACCCCCAACACTCTGTCTTTATGCATAAGAATTACACACAATGTTACTGGGGCATTACAATTTTAAATACTTTGAATACTGATGTTATCTTCATATACCTAAGAGTAGATCCATAAGTGTATCCGTACCCTAACACAGGGAATATATCCATTTCCAATGGGGGATGGCATCTTCTTATGAAGTCATGAAAAGTGCATAGAAATCCTCCAAAGACTCTGGGCCAGACAATTAGGTAACATGAATTGCCACAGCCCTACACACTTCTTGATGAGGTCTAGACTTTTGCAAGGACTGAATTTTTGAGGTGACTAAGCTGACCTTGTCAGGCACTATGAATACTTACTCTTATCCCTAAAGAAGTTACCAAGGAGAGGGGGTCTCTGTCATTGCACTTAGAAACTGTAACAACTTTGCAACAGATATACTATCAAGCATGTTTTGTACCAGCTGAGTATCAGTATTAGTAGAGTATCTGTATTTAGTTGACTGTATATTGAATAAGGGCACATGATCGTACCTTATTTATAGGGGTTTGAGTCTTCTTTTTTTGGTCTTAATTAGTCAACTTCTTACTTTCCTTTTAAATTTGCAAGCCCTCAGATTTGTATAATTTATTTTGTCTGACTTTCTAATACAAGCTATTCTGAGGCAAACAGAATCAAGCTGGTTGTAACTGGCATGGTTTGGTGCTCTACTGTAAGCTGATTGAAGGTAGCTGTGAAATGGTTCCTGATATTTGGTCTGAAACCATGCTGTAGACAGATTTCATCTGGATATGGAATTGTTTAGTCATAGCAACGTTATTCTGCGTGCTTATGAGACTGAAAAAGGGAGGGGCACAGTAAGATCCCTGCTAACAGTGCCGAGAACAAGTATGAGAAATTCTCTGCTTGCATTTGTAAGTAACATTTCCCTCACCACCCATGAAAATTTACAAGCTGTCAAGGAAAAACAAAACATCCCAGCTAAGAGCCACAGCTCTGCAGCAACAGATGTTGAAAAGCATCAAGCACGTGTGAGTGAATTGGACCAACAGATCTTGAAGCAGCACCACTTACCCTTGGACTGCTGAGAGGACTGGTGGAGAGCCCAGACGATGCTCCGCTGATTGACCGAGACCTGAATGGACACAATAAGGAAAACAGTCCTCAGAAAACTTGGACAAGTAATAACCCTGAACACCAGCCACCACAGGCACAGGCATGAAGTGGGAGGAGGAAGGAGGCTGTCACTGGAAAAGCACATGACTCTTTCCTTTCATTGCTGTCACATTTTTCAGTTGTCCCACCCCCAAAACAAAGAAATGCTGTTGCTCAGGGAGGATACTATAATTCCTTTTCATTGAGGGAATTGCTACCTCCTTTTTGGTCATCAAGCACATAGAAGGTACTATTTCTGAGCTGTGCGAGCTGAACTGCTGAATTCAAAAAGGACTGTCAAGACATTCATGTTGCTGCTGAGAATTCTTTTCTGCACAGTGGTGGTGGACACAGAATGAGACGTTCTCTGTCACGAGCAACATGGGAAAGCACCATGTGTACAAGGAACAAAGGTAGGGGATTCTTCCAGGTATTAAGAAAAAAAAACAAGTCTCCATGACCCAGGCACGCAATTGTTTCCTATGTGGTGACTTGCCACTGAAATCAAAGCTCACATTGGCTTAACCCTTTCCAGCTTCTCACTGATGGATTTCACATTTCTGCACTCCAGTAAGATTTCCTGCTGTTAAACAACCCAGGTCTTCTCTACGGATAAAAAGTTCTGTTGATGACTTTACTAGTATCAAGCTAACAGCCCAGGTGCCCTCAAAAAGAGGCCAGTCAAGGCAGAATAAACTGTCCTTCTATTTGCTGCCAAGGTCACCTATACTGTAAGGCTCTTACACTCTCCAGCAAAGGCCACCTATGAAAAATGTCAGCTGTAGACAATAGAACATACAAATGTGCTATGCTAAATGTGCTGAAAGGACAGACAGGCCAAATGCACAAACATTTCAGCAGCAGAAGTTTTCAGGAGGAGGGCTGCCCAGCAGGAAAAAACCCCCTCTGTGTGACTGTAAATGAGTAAGCCCCAGAGGCAGCTGCTTTCTATCCTTTATATATATAAAGAAAGTTGTCTTGAAGACTGAAACATCTTATAGGAGAAGATTTGGCTAAGAACCTAGCTGTTCAACAACCACCATGCAACATGTCAATATAGCAAATCTACCAATGTTTCACCTATAGTAAGGGCCATGAAAGCAATTACTTGCCTTCAGGTAACAAACATGAAAAGGTGGAACCCTGCAGATGCCCGGAAAACAGAGTACACGTGTGTATGTGCATACATACGTGTCTGTGTGTTTACACATGCATATATTTAAAATTGATATAGGTCAGATAATGTCAGCTTATATATAAGAACATAAAACAAATTTAGACCATAAACTGTCTTAGTTTACTCTCTTCTACTGCTATAGAAGAATAAAACAAAAAAAATCAGTTTCTAAAATGGTCTCGCAGACATATTATTAAATAAATTTGAGTAGTAGAATTATTAAAAAATAAGTGAACTGCAAAAGAGGAAATAATTCCAAGGAAAGAATAAGCTACAACTGAACACAAGGGCAGGTCCTGCTCTCTCTATTTGTATCCTCTGCAGAAACTACTCACTGATGGTTTTCTTTGTATCTCATTGCAGTTTGTCCATCACAGTAAGTAGGTGAAACCCAGAACCCCAGTCTCAGCATGCTTTTTTGCCAGATTAAATCCAAATTTGCACCGTGAAAATCTGGGGCACTCGTTCTATGCAGAAAGTCCCCACTTACGTTTTCCCTTGTACCCTGCTGCAGTCTGCCCATCATAGTACAGCAGTCAAAAACTAAAAGCTCAGTCTTGGCATTCTTCTGCACTAGATTAAACCTAAATTTGTACCATCAAGATCTGGGGTGCTCATAAAAGTTTTTGCAGAGTAATTTTAAGGGGAGAACCGTCTGCTCCACTTTTGAAACACTATTTTATGTGACTCTCCTACAACTGAAGTAGCTGAGTGCAACGCACATCATGCATATACGAAGACCATGTAGCTAAAATCTTCCTTGTATGAGTCATCAGGAAAAGCTTCTTCCAAACCATAAATTACAAGAGGAGCCTACAGATTATCTTGGACAAATGTGGAAGGCATTTAGGTGCCCAGAGATGCAGTTAAACACCTACTTAGGAGTTAAACTCCCACTAGGAGCTGTTCCCACCAACTCTTAATTTGTGGAGGGAAAGTCCTCTCTGACACTCACCTGAATTCCAGGACACTTGATTAAAAGTTCCAATCTGCTATGTCCTCCTTGCAATCAGGTGTTTTCAACAGTCCTGAATTGTCCCCTCCCAACCCCATTGTCTCCTACATTTTTACAAAAATGGTTACACACTTGGAGGGCAAAATATGGCAGGCCCCACCTCCCAACTCCCAGTTCCTTATTGGAAGCAATATTTGAAAAAGACTTGTTGTGTACTGTGTTTTCATCCAGCCTAGGAGCCTGAGGTAGAGGACATAAGAGAGAGTTAGTGTGAAATCCTCCTGGAAATGCATTCAGTATCCACGATTGCTATTGAACAAGCTTTATTTCTGCTGCTGATTTACATGCAAAAAATGTAAGAAGTAAAGTAGGCCCTCTAGCAAGTTTTAGTTTGTCCACACTGGACATTGTATAGAGGAGCAGTGGAAAGAGTTTAAAGAATCCTGGCTTAATTTTAAGTGTTGGGGTGAAAAGAGAGCTGTACATTTTCAAAACTTTTCCCCTTTACAAGAGAGTGCTGGTAGGGGATATGACACCCAGATTGAGGAGATCTTCCTTGCATCTTCTTCGATTTAATACATCTCCCATAATTTACCTTTACAAATGGGACATAGTTCCCAAGCTGGCTATAAAAACTCAGTACAGTGGCAGGTTCTGTACTCCAGTACAAAAATGCTAACAAGCAAAAAATGACAGATTTGCCCCTCCCATCAGGATCATCTTAGCTGGGAAACGCTAGAATTCAGTTTTTAAAAAAAATAAACCAACACATGCACTGCTCCTGTATCTCAGAGTCAGGTGGACAGAACTGGGACAGAGCCAAAAGAAAGTAATAAAAACATTGCATTATGCTGAAATGCTGTAATGAAAGAAGAGAGAGAATTTAGATTTTCATCTCTCTCACCAGAAAATGAAAGTGTGGGGCCCTACAGGCAGCACATTAGTATGGCAGACCCCGGATGATCTTCTGTGTGGGAAGAGGAGAAAAATATGACATCATCTTATCTCTATGGCTATGAACTAAGTTTATTTAGTGGGAAATATCTATTAGTGAGTAACCTCCTAAGAGTCTCTACAGGCATTAAATGTCATTGGAAGTATTAGATCTATAATTATTCCAATAACTTAATACTAAATGCAACAATCTAGGAAACTACAAACCTTGCGTGTGACTAATTTTGCTCTGTGTTTTGCATTGCTGTATGCTTGGGCACTAACCCAATGGAAGCCATCAAAAAGTTGTTGAAAATACAAACAGAAAAGTTAATGCAGTTGGTCAGATAAAGAGCATTCCCTCAAACACAATTGCCAGATTTAGACAAAAGAAAAGATTCTTTAGTCCCTTCCAAAGTGACATAATTGTTTTGCCAAGCCTGGAGGGAGGAATTAAAAAGAAAACATAAGGGAGCTAGAGCCAAGGTTTAGGAGGGGGAAGATGTAGAGGGCACTCTAAACTTAAGGTGGGCACTGAGACCATTGCAGGCTATTCCTCCCATCTCATAGATTGACAATAATCTGGAGACACCTCAGCTATGAAAGAGAGAGGCCAAGGACTGAAATGATATGTGCATGTGTGGGCTATAGTGTGTAGATGTGATGATTTTATACCTTATTCAATCTATTTGATAATTCAAAGCATCAAAGTTAAAAGGTCCCTTGTTTTAAAGTAAGTTTTTACTCATTTTAGCCAGCTGCTGTCAAAGGGGAAGCCATGCAAGGTCCAATTCATATTAGACCAGTGGTCTCTTACTGGTGAAACTGAGGAGCTGGAATCCAGTTTCCAGCTGGTTTCAGAGAACTGCAGAATTTCTTGAGAGCTAAGAGGTAATGGGCCAAAGCCTCACACTGCTGAGGTGTAGGCAGAGAGAAATACAAGAAGGAAAAGCACAGCTGACCTGGTAACCATACTACACATATAGCACATGTACAGAGCACCTCAATATAGCCCTTCACTCAGATTAATTTTCAGGTACTTTAAACAGTGCATCTGCTAGTACACACCAGTAGAGTGTAAAGGCTTCACAGCGAGCATTAAACATTTGGGTCAGATTCAGCATTTGTTTCCTCTTTGAATAACCATCTGACAGAAATTTTTCTTACAATCAAAGGGGAGTTTGGTACTTTGTTGCAGTCCCAGCAGAACTTGCTTTCATAGCGCAGTTTTACCAGGATGCTGAATACAGCCTCTTAGCTGGTCAAGCTGGAGCCATGCTTCCAAGAAGGGGAGCCTGCAGCATGCATGCAGCATGCAGTAATGCATCAGACTTGTATCCGTGGTTGAAATGCCTTAGAAATTTTGAATTGGTTTGATTCCATGTGCAGTTTTGAAAGTCATTCCCCAAATATCCAGCCAACCTCTTATTTGCTTCAACCATAAATTGCGTGGAATTTGATACTCCTCTTTGCTTGCTCACTCAAATAAAACCAAAAAATTCTAAACTGTATTTCAGGGTATGAGACCCCTGAAAATGACCTGAATTAATATGCAACAGGTGAGCAGTCAGGCATTGTGTGTTACAACATTTCATCACTATTACTCTTGGGTGTCCAAAACAGACAAACTGCTTCCTTGCTCCCTGATCTAGGGAATATGAATAGAATACCTTTGATGCTCCATTGTCTTACAGTCCCAATGATGCAAATAATACTAGCTAGAACACCTCTTACTGTCCATACTTATGCTTAAGTCAGAAGGTCTACTCACAGTAATAACCGCTTGTAAGATGAAGCCTTACAAGGAGTACAGAAAAAGGACCGCAGGTGTTGGTAACACACCTCTTCTTCCTTTCAGCACACACAGCACCACCTTCCCTAATTGGCCAATTATACTGAAGTTCCATTTATACATGGTTTAGAAAGAATTACTAAATAGTAAAGCATGCAACAAACATGAGAAGTAAATGTTACTGGTGCTAATTAGCTTTCTCAGTACATACCCTCTCAATAAGCTTTTGCTGTAGTCTGTAGTGATCTATTACAATGTTTTTATTAAATCATTTATTAATAAAATATTCTCCTTCTGTTAAGTATTTATAAATGGAACTTCAGTTTGAAGTGTGACTGCATTCCTAGCTATAACTATACCCTCTTTATTTAAAATAAAGAGCTTTGACGATATATCTCTCTCTAGGGCCATCTGTTCACCTCTTAAGAAAATATACACTAAAAAGAGAGGGAATACCCAGCATTTTTTAATAACATGAATGGGATTCAGCTTCATCTTAAAAAAAAAAAGAAGAAAAAAGGATAAATTAGGATCAAAATTAACTGGAGAGTACCAAACAGATACAAAAAGTGCTAAACAGAGAAGGAGGTTTCATTCTCCGAAGGTGTCCTGGTACCTGCACAGTGTCTGAGGATAGTTTTCTGTGCCCACAGACATTGAAACATAGAGACAAACAAAAGAACAAAAAAAGAACCCAAAAGTAAATTATATGGAGTGTGACTCCAACATAAAAGCACGCAAACACACACAAAAGCACCAAAAATGCTTCTTCCCACATCTCTCTCTCCCTGCTGTAAAGCCTCATTCACTGAAGTGTATCAGCCTGTATTGTATTTGTAAAGTGCAAATGAAAAGTTTCTCTACAAGATACAACAGGTTCCGCAACAGGAATAATCCAAAACTAGAGCTTACCCCAATGGATCAGCACTCGCCATCCTCGGAAAGGAAAAATGAAGACAGAGGGAGAGAGAGAAAGGAAGACAGAGGGATGTGGAGGCAGGTGGAGAGAAGAGTAGGAAAAGCAGAGTGAAATACTGTTCGGAGAACTGAACGGTCGCAATTATTGCCATTGGTGCCTACATCTTCAGAGACCAGGAACACTAGGGGGACAGTTTCATTTACCAGAAAATAATTTTTGTCCTGCTCACAATATTGCAGACACGTCCAACGTTGGCAGTGGGGAATATGGAGAGGGACATACTAAGGTTGTAAAAAAAAATTCCCAGACAAATCCCATTTAAAGCAGTCAGCAGGGCAATGGGGTTCATACTTCATGCTGCATTTCTTTTCTGCGCCTTACATAAGGCATAGTTAAATCACAGTGTTATCCAGGAAATTTTTCTTTTTGTCCCCACTTTGCTCAGCGTAGTGTCCCTCTGTCCCCCAAGCTGGCCTGGTAAGAAGTACTTTTTTTGCCACGAATGAACTGTGAAAAGTATTGGTTATTAAAGCATGCATTTCTGAGCCAGCTTGGGAGCCCAGGGTACAAGATTGTAGCTCAAGCTGTGAATCTGCTTTGTTACTAGCTTATTAGTCATGATGGTCTTATAGTCAGGAATTCAGATCAGCTAGAACATACCAGCTCAGCAACCCAGCACTTATCTCTGTGGATGCCATCTTGTGCTCCAGGATCTCATTTTTCATTTAAAATAAATTCAGTCTCTGAGTCTTAAAGGTTGCAAAGAAAATCTTTCAAATGTGAATGGAGAATAAATCAATGCTGTGCTGAAAAGAGTCTAAAACAGCAGCTCTAAAAGCAGAATGAATCTCGGGCATGATGACTTTGAAGCCTAGTGACAATCAAAAGCTTCAGTATCCTTACTTTTTCACCACTAACCAAAGCATTCAAAATCAGGGGTGCAGGTAAGCAAACTCAGGAAAGTGTCACCACCTTTTCACATTAACAAAGATTAGATTAGGAATTAAAAAAAACCAATCTGGTGTGTTATTAAGCCAAATTATTTTCAAGTCGGATGCAGCGCTTTTTTTCCTGTCTCTTTCTCTCTCTCATTCTCTCCATTTTCAATAACAGGCTCCCAAGCTGCCAGAGTTACCTCTGGCTGAGTGAGGAAAATCCATTCTTCACAAGACAGTGACCAACAGAAAAGCCAAATTTAATATATGCCCAGTAGATTTCACAGTTTACTGCTCAGTGCAACTAGCCATGCTTCCGGTTACATCAACATTGCAAATGCTGGGTGGGCAATGCAAGGCAATTTTGAGAAAAGTTAAAATTAAAACATAGTTAGAATAGAAAGAAAAAGCTGTTCTGCTACACATTGATAGAGAAGTGGAAAGAAGCATTACAGTAAGTTCTTGTTCATGTGTTTGAGTGACACTCCATTTGAATTTCGGCCTGGAGTGCAAATTTGGGCAAGATCTAATTCATTTATATACAAATACATATATATGTATATATCTGGGGACAAATGCTGTCCTCAATTGTACCCATACAAATCTATCTACAGTGATGTAACTGAGAAGAGCAAATTGACACCTATTGTATAATGGAAGGTGTGTGTACATTTATACGGAAAATACACCCATATTCACACATGCAGAATATTAAAATGTAAATAGAATGGGTGCAAGAAGGTTGATTAAGTTTTCTTTCAAGTCATTTTCCCAACAGGGAAGGCACTGAAGAGGTTAACAAAGAGAATGGAAAGCAAATTGACAATAGGGAAAAGGAAGAGGGAAATGAGCTTTAAAAAAAATGAACAATCCCAGGACACAATAGACCCAGAAGCGCAGACATGTGCATTCCCTACAATACTGAAGCAAGTGAACTACAGAGCCGCAGCAACCCAGATACAGAAGAAGAGAAGCACTGAAAGAGGGGGTGAAAGAAAAAGTCAGAAAGAAAGAAAAAGAAAAAGAAAGGGACAGTGGCCTCAGCTACTAAGACAACCATGTGCATCTAGAGGGAAGGGACCCTTAAAGATGCAGTATTCCTTTAAAAAAGACATCATCAAGTTGGATAATTAAACACTGGCCAAAAATTTAATGGCCACCATGATTAGCTGGCTCCATTTTGCTGGGGTTCTCTTTGCTGCCTATCCCTTTCTTTCATGTGGCTGTGCACAGATCCAGAATCCAGGTCCTCTCACTTTCCCATCACTGAGGTCCTTCATCCTAACACTTAGAAGTGGGAGGGAGGAAAGACCACAGTGAATGTGATCCTCCAAAAATCAGCCTGGTCCTTCAATGAGAAGAACCCTGGGTGATCCTCGTGCAGTGCCCTAACCTTCTCCTCCTGTGCTCTGAAAAATATTACCTTTGAGAGGGAACACAAAATACTCATGTGTACTTAAGAAATTCCTCCAGCAGTTACTGAAGGGTCATTTCCTCTACTCCTAACACAGCTGTGGCAACTGCTAGAGACGGACAGAGGGACAATGACTGGTGCTGGGAACATCTGCTGAAAGATCCTTCTCCTGTCACAGATAAAATTTCTGCACTGATCTTACTGGACCTGACTTGTAATTACTGTGGAAAAGCTCATCTTCAGAGTAGCTTCAGACTAACTTTTGATGCAAGAAGTGCAACATGTTCAAGAATAGAACTTATGTATAGGGGGAATCAGAGAAAGGAACAGGAATTTCCATGTCTATGGTAACAGCCCAGGAAAGCCCAGTCACTAAAGACTGTATAACCACTACTTCTTCATGGCTGTCCAATGCTTGTTCCTATCTTGGCATTTTAAAGAGGGTGCTTTACACACCACATGAGGCACAATCTCTCCTGCAGATGCACGATGTTCTTTGTGGCGGGTTCAAGACTTGAAACACTGCCCACAAAGGACTGCCTCAGTCTGCAAAAGGCCAAAACAGGGGCTGTCCCTCACACATCCTACAAGTCTCCCGAGGCTTAAAGGCCACATTTATCTTTAAACAGAAAGGTTTCTATTAAAAGGGGAAATGGAAAGCAAGAATGATTTGCCAAGTCCATAGGTTCCTTTAAGGAACCCACTGCTTCCCCCTTTTTGAATTATATGGAACACTCCTAACCTTTGGGTAAGCTAAGCTTTTGTCCAAAATGTATAAGGATTATATTTTGATGAAGAATTTTCCATGGGGATGCCAGCTTTTAACATTAGGAAAAATTATCTTCCTCTGAGACTGAAATTTTAGGAACATTTCTGCTAAAAACCTTCCCAAAAGTTTAAACTTTTTTTTTTTTGTTGATGGGCCCACATGAGCCCACTTAAACTCCCTAAATCTGGTGGCCTGCATGTCTTCCATTGTGCCTGTATTCACTGTTGGGAGTTACCCTTTTTGTTATTCTTCACCATCTGTCACTTGAACTGCTAGATTGGAATCATCCCCAAAAACTCTGTCTTTGATCATCTTTTCCTCTTGTGTTCTCTGGTGCAGCAAGGGTAGTCTTAAGGAGTTTGTCTCTTACCTACAGGCACTCAATATTTTGCTCTGTCAGACAGGATTTCCAAAGTTTCCTACCATTGTTGTCACTGACTGAGTTGTGCTGCTGTTTCTAGTGCTGGGAGTGGAGCACTTCAGGCTTTCCTAGTGTTTTATATTCCAGTCCTTCCCAAAGCAGCCTTAGTAAACACATCTTCTACCTTGGGCATCCTTGCTCTGAACTGAACCAGAAGTAGCAGTAGGATGAAATTTTAGTGGGGAAAAAGTTGGTACAGTCACAGGCTGCATTGGGGATAGCCTCAAATGAATGGTACTGTACAAAAATATATGTGGTGTGGGGCTGTAAATATCCCACCCTCTTTGTTTCTCTCTAAAGAGAGAACAGCTATGTCCCCACACAGAGAAGGTAAGTACTGCATCTTTAAGGTCTCAGCAGTGAGGTAGAGGAGAGGAACATATTGTCAGTGTTTATACCTTTCTTCTTTGTTGAATTTGGGATTGGCTTCAGAGATATCCAGGCTTTTACTGAACATTGTTTTACTATGGCAGGAACAAAGCGAGAAAACAGAGTTACTAGTGTGGACATTTATACAAGAGAGTCACCTGAAGCAATGCTGGACACCCAGCCCCCCAACCCATTCTCCCATTTTAAGCAATGCTCTGAAAAACCTCTCTTTTACTTTCCAGCTATGGCTTAAGCCTACACAGTGCTGAAGTTCATTATCTTCCCCTGACTTCTGAGATCTAAGATGACTTCCCCCATATATACTTGTAAACCCTGCTCTCCTTTATCCAATTGAAAACCCAGGTACCATCTACTTTGTCATATTGTCCAGGGAAAAACAGAACATGCCTGAAGGCACAAATTGCAAAGCACTCATTACTTAGACTTTTCTGGAAGACCTCAACACTAAGCACAATCTGGGAAAAGGTTAAAATCAGACCACAGAGCCTCTTAGAGGAACAGTAATCCATTCTGTATTCTAATTTGTAGGGCCCATTACCACTTACTCCCAACTCTTCCCCATACTCGGTGTACAGAGAAATGCCCTCTTTATCATCTTGGGTCTGAATCCCTGAAGCTTAGAAACAAAATTCCCTGTGCTTTGCTAAAGGAGCAGCTCTGTAATATGTTTCACTGGTAACATGCTTCACTGTTTCACAGAATACTGCTTCCTAATGTTAACTGATCTTTCATGCAAGCTATCCACTTCAATAACCAGAAGAAAATGAATAGTTAATGAAGTCCATTTTAGAACAGTTTTTGGACTCTCACAGCAGAGCTGCTGAAAATTTCTCGTATATCTCTGAGAGATTCTAGCTCCCATGGAATTCTTCCTAGTCTGTGTGATTTTGGCACAAGGGACAAATTAGCGGGTGTTAAACTAAGCTCAGAACCTACCTCTTTTCTTTTGACATTTCAATGAAATACCAGATAGTCTGAGAGGTGCGGATACCACAACAGCAGAAGCAATTAAGATGTAATTATGAACCCGTTTAGTTGACAAGTAGCAGGGAAAACCAAGAATTAACAAAACTTAGTCACCAGTTTTAGGGTGGGGTGTTTGTGCATACAAACTTTGCCATATACAAAGACCCAAATGAGAACACTTGGAGAGGTCAGCACAAGCACTTCAAGGAGTCTGTAAGCTTTTGTGCTGAGTTACCTTCCTCCATTATCCAAAACTAAGTCACTGAAGGACTATGTTTTTCACTTAATACTTTCTCAGCCTCTAGGGCTGAAGGCTGCCAAGTTTCAAATCTCAATGGAAAGATATGCCCTTAAACAAGCCAAGACCAGACCATTGTAGGGTCCCCACATGGTTACCAAAAGCACAGTTCATCACACAGACACATAAACCAGAGGTTGTAACATAAATCCCCTTTATGCAAGCAAACATCTGTTCACTATTATGAAAGAGGGCAATAGGACTAAATCACAAAACATATGGGTGTGTTCTGCCCACTGGTTAGAAGGGTATCTCTGCCAGCTCAAGAAAGAAGCAATAGCTCTGTGTCTCTGGATGTTTACACAAGTCATCTGTGTCTAAACAGGAGACCTGTTTCCATGGTTCACCTCCGTGTCTTCCTAGTATTGTAGGACAAAAGCACTGAATAATCATCTGTTGAGACCAAAAAACGTAACTCTTAAAAGAGCATCCACTTCTGGGATCTAAGCCCTACTGCTGTAAAATCCACTGTCAGTGAGTTATTTCATGGAATATAATACGCGACTAGCCATTAAAAATCCCCCACTCTTGGTGGAAGGCACTTGTCATTTTGTTACTGACTGTTCTGACAGATGGTGCCCCATCAGCAATGCATCGTCCCCAGACAATCCCCATGGGGTGGTGTTCATTAATGATGCCAGTTCATGTTATGAACGACGGTGCTGCCAGCAACACAAAATGTGCTGTTGTCACCTGTGGATGTGGATGGTATGAATTATGGAAGCTCACACACAGAGTAAAATAACATCTTCCCTTTAACCCTTCCCAAAATAAGCACTACCAAGCCCACCATCATCAATCATGGTGTTATTACATCCCTTCCTCCACCCATAATCACACCTTTATGTCCAGCTCTCAGTTGTGGTATGCATTGCCCTGTACCTCTTCTGTGCCTGGCAGGTTTTGCTTCCTCTTTAAGCCAAAGCCCTTCTTTACTGATATGTAGCCTGGATATGTCCCTGCTCTGAACTCACCTCAAGACCTTTTGACTTCAATTGTTTCCTCATGTGCAGAATTGAGTGAGACATTTAAAAGCAAAAGAAATACTCTGGATAGCAAGACGGAGCTTTGCCTCTTCAGACTTTTAAATCTAAAGTCAAAGCTGAGAGCTGGAAGAGAAGGTTTCAGCTCTCAGAAAACTCTGGGATCAATCTAACACCTATTTGTTCCACCCAGTTGGACACTTACTGTAAACAGCTGCAAAGTACTGTGACTCACAGGCAGCCTTGGGGTGGGGGAAAGCGATTCACCTCTGTCTAGCTCTGGGAGCTTCATGGCCCATGCATCTACCGGGTACCGGATTAAACACTGCAAGCTGAATAAGGAGTGAGCAACTGTTTGTCAGTGCTGTGTTCATCCTTATCACTTTGAGGTCTATGAGGAACACTGAGCACACCCTGTCCTGAACACTTCCCTCACCCAGACCTCACATCAAAGCAAACCACATATTCAAGACAGGTTTGAACCTACGCTACAGTGAAGAATCTTTATGGCAGTGTATCTCAAGGCCACGCATCCAGTCTGAAATAAGTCCTAGCAGATTCTGGAAATCACCACTTTTTCCTCACTGTAGACAGAACTGTAACAGTTGCCAGCAAAACTTTCCAGCAATTCTAGGGGCCTCTGGACATGAAATTATTTCATGTTCTTCACCCAGTTTTCAGTCAGCAAAGGGAGCTTCTGGGCACAGCAGGCTCTTTTTGAGCAGATCTTAACAGCTGAACAAAAAAACCATGTCATAAAGCTGAAAGAGAGTTACAGGATCATCAGCATACATATCTGTGAAGTGTTCTTTCATATTGATTGATCTATACAAGTGTGAATCCAAACGCACGTGCTTCCCTTAGGCTAGTCATAGGGACCGAGGAAGCAACTTCCCTGGTTCACATAAGTGAACTTCCCCAGTTCACTTACTCTCCCAGAACCTGCCTTGAGGAGACACCATTTTCCTCTGCTGTTTCTCCACAAGACCGACACTTTCTTTGACAGAAAAGAAGCACAATTATACATATTCCATCACTTTACAGGTATGTAGTAATTTATGTGGGTCAGATGCATGCTGGCTCTGACAGAACATTTCAGAGGCATCTACAGATGCCTGGACAGGGCTTTCCAGATTCAAGCTGCTCTGATGACATGGAGTGTGGGGTTCATCTCATTTAACTTTGGGTGCCCAAAAGCTAGCACCTAATCAAGATAGTCACCTAGATTCCTGTTGTAGGCTATGGAGACAGAGAGAAACAACCAGAGGGTAATTTATCCCATCTAAGATTGTTGGAAGAGAGGACATATGTATCTGAGACCTTCCAAAGCCCTCGTCTGTCCTCACTGCCTACAGTGACAGCCTGTATCACAAGCTTAGACTGAATGTCTACGTTCCCAACAATTAAAAAGAGGTGAGATGAATCTTGCCCAGAGGATGTGGTGGTTTCCTGAGCAATAGCTGCAAGTGGACAGAAGCCTTAAGGCCCTGGCAGGACTTCTGGTCCTGTGTGCATAAGTGCATCTGGCTGCCAGATCATGTTGCAAATGTGCTTGGAAGTTGTAATGAGTGCTGACATGAATAGAAAAGCTCCACAGCTGCTTTGTATGTATAACATAAGTGGGTAGCAAACCCAGACAGGCAGGACTCCTGGGTAAAGGAGAGACCCACCTCTGTCCATGTTGTGCCATTTCAATAGCTCTGCGAGCAGGGACTGGGGAGCCGCCATCTGTAACACTGAGAACCTCCATCGACTTCCTTTCTGGCCGCCGCTTCCCATGCCTGTTCAGCATTGGGGAGTCCACACGCTTCCTGGGGGGATCTTTATGAAAAGAAAATGCTGTCAGCTGAATTCAGCTGTGACTTACCTCAAACAGGTTGATTAAAATCTTCTCTCAACAATATACTCTCACACCTCCCCTATAGAGACAGATATCTTTGTGATGAACACGTGCAGTCTCTCCCTCCTTCCAAATTTGCAAACATTAAGACAAAAATTGCAATCCACCTACAGAGACAAGGAGCACTGATATTGCCCTGAATATACAAGCACTGTAAAATAAAGGTACAACTATAGCATAGTTTGCAGAAATTACCTTACAAAGCTGATAACAGTAATAACAAGATGACAGCATGGGCTATAGCACAAGCTGTTAGCCAGAGTATAAGCTGTCTAGGGATCCTGTATGTGTAGTCAGGTTGCTAGAGCTTGCCTTCGATGTCCCTGCTAGCTAGATTAAACGTGAAACAGAGGCATGAGTACACTCTCAACTCAGAATTGCATTCTCCTCTGAATACATACACTTTTTGCATCTTTAAGATTAGATTTCAGGTTTTCCCCGCTGCTTTATATTTTTCCTCCTTCAGCATTACAAATTAAACGTACTTGTCTACCTGAGATGAATCTCCAATGAGAGCTACTAAAATTTATCTCAGAGGTCACCATACAGCTTTTACTGCTATAGTAACTGAAGTGCTTTACACTTTTTACTGTGTAACATTTCTATGAGGTATTGAAGTGCTACTTTCAATTTGCGGAATGAAAAGTGAGGTATAAGAATGAGATATTTGAAGGCAATTCATTCCTAAAGGTGCTGACAAACATTTACTGACATTCTGAGAAGCATCTAAAATGCTCTGAAAAGAGTCTTTAGACGCCAAACTGCACTGCAGAAAGTGCTCCTAGGTGACTAGGTAACCATACACACCTCCATGGTGAAGCAGGGAACCAAATGCAGACCTGCTGAGATGTTTTATTACCAACATCTCTCATGGCATCAAAACTGTAAAAAGAAGGAAGGTAGAAAAAAAATACAGAAGGATTTTCTTTTCTTTGGTTGGGCTATTTCAGTTCCCTGCCTCTATTTATAGACATGTTTTTAATTTTAGTGGAGGGTAACCATCTGTAAAAAAAGGCATCCTTCACCCCTGCAGTTAGAAAGAAGCTCACAGTACCCAGCCTCTAAGGCTTCTTCCTCTGCCAGGATTCCTTTGTAAAATCAGTAATATTGCATTTGACAATTCTACCTCTACTGCCTAGTCTGATGGTACCATTTTTACTATCCTGCCCTCCCCACACCCCCCATCTACTTGCTTGTTCTCTCTCTTACATTTTTTAGAACAAGATCCCTTTAAGGCAGGGCTTATTCTCGAAACAATGAGCATGAGCAAAGACGGCTCAAATGCAAATGGGCTAGTGATAACAACTGATCCCACTACTGTATAACCAAAATATTCTTTGTATTAATAGTAATGATTTTCCTGTTAGAAATTAATTAGAAAAAAAGCAATTGTATCTCACTCCATTTCAAGCTACATTCAGTAATAAAAAGGTAGTAGAAAATACTAGTAGGGGTATTGACCTCCAAATTAGGAAAGATATATAGTGCATAAAGTTAAGGGAAAAACAAAGGGAATAAACCTAATAAAGCAGTTATACTGTCTGACTTCAGCCACACACATATAAGTGGTCAAAAGTAAGCTGGGACAATGTTTAGACATTTCAAACTCCTGCTTCTTCAAACAAGTTCAAAGAATGAGAAAGGATTTATCCCACAGGACAACTGCTGGTATCAGAAGTGTGACTAGAGCCAAGTAACACAGATAATGACAATGTAATTACATTTGGTATCAACAACAGAGAGTTGATACAAGTTTTGCAGAGGGATATCAGACATTAGAAAAGAAGGTGGAAGAGGGCAGTTTAAAAGAAAGGAAAAGGAAGGAAGAAAAAGGAAGATGAAGAAAGCAGTTAAAAGAATGGAGATGAGTAAGCTCAGACTGCATCAATGTTAATTAATAATACAGTCTAAACAAGAAAGCTGGAAAAAGGCAAGAAAAACATTTTATGAACAGATATTTTAAAAGGCAATTTGATCCAAGCATGTTCAAAACAGAAGACTTTAGCAAATGGAAACTCAGCTGAGTGACACTTACAAAAGTAACAGGCCAAATATAAGGTGGACATTAAAAGACAGGGAAGAAGAAATTTAAAGAGGCATTATCTAAAGTCTTAAATAACAGGGTTTTGTACAGCCATCAGAAAGAGAAAGCTTGAGAGAAGGACCATGAGGGAAACAACAAAACAATTAAGGAGGAGAAGGATATTGCTAACAAGATAAATGGTTCTTTTGTATCAGTCCTTGCTGCTTAAGATGGTGGAAGATATTGATTTCCAATCTATATTTTAAACTATCAAAGACAGAGACTAAGCGAAAAGAGCAGGTGGCAAAACACACCAATAAATTCAACAACAGAAATTCACAAAGGTGTGATGGAAAACACATTCAGAAACTTGCATGAATGTGGTTGAGCTTCTAATAAAGGTACTTGATTCCTTCTTAAAATTGGCTACAATCCTACACTATACATGGCTGAGGGTAGCAAGTATTGTACGTATTTTTTAAAAGGGTCTGAGTAAGAAACAACAGGATACTCAGTCTGTCATCACTGTCAAGTCTAAAGATACTAAAGAAATAGTTAAATACACAGCTATCCTGCCATAAAGACTAAAGTGGTGTCATATAAAAGCAGCAGAAGATTTTGCAGAAGCACAGGAATTAAAAACAGGAAAACCTCTGGTGTCTGCCCTTCTCTTCTTGACTCTTTCAAAATATTTCAAATGGGGAAAATAATTAAGTCCTAGTCTGGATCTGTGATAATTTTGAGGATGCATTTTCATTTTATCTCACATCAGGAAAGTGAAGCCATTCCTAAGGATTTTTACAGGGGAAGAGAGAATTGTATAGGTAATGATCCAATTATAAAGGCATTGATCTGGAAGATGGGAAATAAAGGTTCAACTTCTGAGTTTGGATAAGGCACCTATATCCTATATGGCTATTCGGGCCCAATCTCTTGTTCTCTGGTTTATTAAGAAACTTGGTCCCACAAAAGCCTTTTCCTCAAGGAGACATCAGGTGACATTGATTCATTTTACTGAGAAGTTTCTCATTTCTATGTTTTCAGGTAAAGAAAATGGAGCTGGATTCAAAAGATGGTGAAGGTAGCCCTTCCCTGGCCCTTTGAGAAAGGTTTATATAGCTGAAACATACAAAAGGGACATCAGAAGAGAGTGCTAGTCTGAGCTGGCCATATTTTTACTTGCATCCATCCCTTCTGAGACCTAACATGCAAAGAAAGAGGAAAAAGCGAAATACTCTGAGATGCACTTTTTTTTTCTTTTTGGCAAGAGCTCAGGCAATGCACAACTCTCATGAATGTGGTTTCTTCAAGCTGCTATTATTAAATCTGTTACTTTTTCTTTGCTCCTCTTTGTTTGTGCAAGGCCATTGCTAATGGCTAATGATGAGATACTCATCAGAAGCATGACTGCTCTTAATTAAACCTTGCCCCATCTTCTCAGAGATACTGCTGGGAACAGAGGAGGTGGAAACACCTTGTGGAGGGGGAAATACAACCTACAAACACTAAAAGAATAATGCTTAAAGAGTAAAATGTGCTGATGAGGCACAATTCTGAGTAGTGTTTCCCTGCTAGGGAACATTTTCACTCCTTGTACAAAAAAATACAAGAGTAAAGCATAATATTTCCATTCAAACCATGGAAATACTTTGGCATGTGGAAGAGTGATATATGATGTATTTAGGGCATAGCTACATATTCACTGACATACTGGATATGAAGATTCTAGAGTCATCTTGCTTCTTTTCTTATGACAAAAGCATTTCTAAAACAAGATGATGGTGTCCTTACATTACAGGATAATCTGTTTGAGTCAAAAGCTGATTATTAAAGTGCTAGATGACAAACTGCACTGACCAAGGGCCTTTTGACCACAGGACCTGCAGTTGGCACATCTACCTATCTTCGTCAGGATCCCTGCTAACATGCTCTCTCTGTAGCTCCATCCAGGTAAGAGTTTAAAAATTACTCTGTTGACTAAGAGTTGCAAAATTGTAGGGCCTGGAGCCTGGAACTTGGATAAGGTAATAATTCAATGGAGTATTAACAAACTTAAAAGTTCAATATACCACTGCCTTGTAGGTTTGCAAGATTCCAGGCTTTCCAGTGAAAATAAAGAGCACTTTGACTCTAGCCTTCAAGGTGCTGAAATACAATAACTGAAATTACAACACTACTATGTAAAAATGCTATTTCAGGTCATTGATAGAAGAAGAATTAAGCCTTTATTAGTTAAACTTTTGTCACTCTGCACAGCAAGAGTCACTTATATAGTTAGTTCCTCAGGGAAGCATTTTTCCTGTTGTCTAGATTAGTGAAGTCCTTGGCAATTAGCAGTACTCTGAAATACTAATGAAAAATTCTTCAGGAATAAAGTGGTATCACCAGAGCTTTACAAGATATAGACTCCCACTGCATATTAAGCTCTAAAAATCTTTCTAAGACAGTCTAAAATGTATGTACTATAAACAGGTATGTAATATTATTCATACTTTCAATGGTGTATATATTTACCTACAGAAAAGAGAATGTGTACATATGTACACATACCCCATAGGGATGCAAAGCTACGCAGTCTTACTAGCTCAAGTCCAGAAGCAACATTTCTGCAATACTGCATGTAGATTAGTAATTAGAAAATCCTGCCACTAGACTACACTGCTTCTAAACCTCATCTGCTTGCATAGATCCAGCTTGTGGGTCCACATGATATTTTTTAAAGATCTGGTGCAAGACCAACTTGGATGTTTCTGCACTGTGAGACAGACATGTCCTGAAAAATGAAGCCTTCGAGCTTAACCACAGAACAGACCTGCCTGCCTCAGGCTGAGGGTTCTCACCAACGCTGTACATCACTTCAGTGGGATGGTAACAGTGATGCTAGAGTTTGGATATATATTTTTAAAAAAATAAAAAAAAGGTGAAGAGGAACTAGTTGAGATGAGTTCATGGTGACAGAGGTCATATCTGTAGTACCTATTTCATTTCTAGGGGGAAGATCCTCGTCTTCGTGACTAGGATACCTCTCCTTCCGGTCAAGCAGAAGAAAATAAATCATTTTCTCTTGGTTTTCTCTGAAAAAAAGAAGAAAAATCTTTACATTTGAAGAGAAAAAACCATCAACATGTAGATAAACCCTTCTCATCAAATAAACAGCTACAGCTATTCTAAATAAGCTGGAAATGGTCATGTACCTGCCAGCCAGATACACAACCCACAAAGCTTTTGAGAATCTTGCTTTCTCCAACAAGGAGCTAGTGAGAAAAGGAACTATGATTCCCATGTTACACACACAGAACAGAGGCACAGGACAGATGAGGTAACGTGTCCACAGGAAGTCCCAAACCAAGGGTGCTGCAAGACAGGTCTCCTGAGCCTCTAAGTGCTCTTTCCACTATGTGTCTCTCTTAACACCTCAGGAAATACACCAGCTCTCAGGTGTAAGCTTGAAATAAATAAAAATTTGCCAACAAAGGTATATCCAAGACAAATAAGAGCAATGATACCTCCCCATTCGGACTGCATGGCCCATCTTTTCATGACGTGACCTTGGCTGGCAGCAAGGGAAGAGACAGCACCGTGCCTCCACTGCTCGTCACGCTGTGAGCTTCTGACATACAGTGAAAGAAAGGCTCAGTGCTTGCTTCCAACACCTCACTAGCAAATAAGCAGCCAGAGGGTGAGAAGTTGCTACTAGTCCCTCACAGCGAGATACACGTTCAAGTGATCTCTACCTCTCCCCAGGTTTATAAGCATCCCAGCCCGTGAACACCCAACTGATATTAAGACTGAGCAAGTGCTTACTCTTCCGACAACAAGTCCTGTAAGAGTTTGTTTCGGTCACGGAAGCAGCCTAATGAGTGCATGCTATCTAACACGTCTGGATCAATATCCTCCAAAGAAGGGAGAGAACGAATCTGCACCTTTCGAGGGATTGGTTGCTCTGGTTCTGGCTCATTCTTACCCCCTCTGCAAAGGAAAGAAGACAAGAGAGAGGAAGGGGGCAGAGAAAGAAGGAGAGAAAAGAAACATAAGTCACAAATGAACCTGTACTCTGAAACACAGCCTGCAGCAACAGATGGAAATTGCTTGTTAAATTCCCACTGAGAGACCAGAGCTCACAACCAGACAGATATTCTTTTCAGAAGAAACTGCTGTGAAGGCTGAGAGTGACCAGCACCTTGTGGATTTGAGTCTTTAATGAGAAATGTCTGCATTCAGTCAGAAAGGCAATAGGAATTTCACTTACCAGTGCCCTCATAATTTATGCAGCTGTTCAGTGTCCTAATGCCAAACATTTATAAAACACTACATGGTTTTAGAGATGCTGTCTCATCAGCAGGTCAGACCTCAGGCTGAAAAGTGCATCTTGTATGATTCTCTTTCAAAGAACAAACTGTCACTGTTTTTCACCAATTCTGATTACAATCGGCATTGCAGCACTTTCTTTCTTTAAAGCTTCCAACGTGATTAAGAGACCTCAGTGTTCCAGTTTCCACTTGACACACTTTAAAGGGGTTTTGGGGAAATCAGGCTGTTTATATACATGCCCAAATACAACAATCTCTGCTTCTCTTCAGACATGCAAATTTGAAAATTGTGGCCCAAGTGTGATGCCCGAGGTCAGTGGCAGACCTAGGAACACACCATTAGCAGTAGAGCATATTACTCTTTTAAAAGTAGTTAACACAGGCTTCCTGCATAATTATCTCATCCCATTCACTAGACTCAGAAAATATTGGTTATTCATTGCAATTAAAGGCCCTGACTGTAAGAAACAGGCCAAGGTGTCAGGGTATCTGTAACTAACCAAATGATGTATATTGCAGGCACTCTGAATATCCTGTGATTTTGTTTAGGTAGGCAGTGAGTAACGTATGTAAACTCTATCCACCCAAAGGGGTGGGGTTTGCAGTGGTGGTATTTTAGTTGGAGAAACTGTCTACCCTGAATCTTTGCTATTTCTCAATGAATGTTTTGTGCGATGTCGAGGTTTTCCTACTTTGTGGGTGAGGTCCTCTCTTTCCTTTATGTGATGCAAATGTGTGACTGTTGGGTCCAGGCTCTCAGGGTGGGCAACAGGAATTGGGAATATTTAAACTGCATCAGATGTCAGTGTTTGCTGGTTATGGGGCTGTGTTTGAGCAAGAGATTCTTCATTTTGGTGCTGGCAGAAATAAGGCAAACACAACTTGTGAACTTACTCACACAATTGAAAATGCTCTGGGCTCAGGCCTGAGCTATCTACACAGAAAAAGGAGCTCCAATTCAAATGCATCTAGTTTTTCCTGGGTAGGTTAGAAAGCAGCTCTGGTAGGATCATACACATGAGCTCAAGGTCTCAGCCAGCGTACCAAAAAGAGAGCTAATGCAGATTATCTCCTCCAGTGTAAGAAGGCATACTAAGTCATTGCAGCTAGGGGTCTGACGCTGGGACAGGACAGTTACATGCTACATCTTAATCACAGGAGATTGCTGAGTGCTACTTATGATTTATTTTTAAGCAAGTTGAAATGCAGTTGTGAGGCATCTGCTCTGCCAACCATGTTCGTGGGACATCACTTGCAGAAAGACTCCTTGGAAATTTTCACTTTATCTTCTCTTGAAGCAGTGAAAATGTGCTTGGCCCTTCCTGGGTGTGTCATAGAGTCAGACTCTAGTGTGTGTTACATGGGTCATGACAACATGGGTCAGATCCCACTTCTCTTACACTGAGCACTCACACACATCCTGCTCAGTTTTATTCAGTTTAGGGGACTGGAAGCAGAATATACAGGATAGAGACAGAATCTGCTCCTTGGGAATCATTCTTGTGTGTCAAACCACTAAAACACAGCTTCTGATGCCTCCTGGGAGTCTCGCAGAAGTGTCTATTCCATCTGCAATGACACCATGGTCCTGAATCTAAGGTCTAGATTCAAAAATCCTTGTTCAACTAAAGAAAAATCTTATTCCTTGAGTGCCCTGTTTTTAAGAGGTAGCTACTTCTACCTCTTAGGATCAGGATCTAGCTCTTAGCAAGTAATAAGCAATGATTAGATCATAACCTTAAAGCTAGTGATGACCTTGTCATTGAGATAAATTCTTGCAGGATGGACCTTTGAACAGCAGCTGAGTGGTTTTGGTTTTTAATGATCTGGAGTTCACTTTTAAAAAGTATTGACTTAATTAATCATTCATTATGTTACAAGCAGATGTCCTTAAGATAATTTAAAGAGATTAAAAAGAATTATCGTTTTTGAAAATTTCCAGAAAATCTGCGTTTCCTACAAGATGCCCTAGTCTATAGCAGAATATCACTTGAAGCTTCTTTTACATCAAACAGCGTGGGAGTCAGTTCTAGAGAGCACAGCTTGCCATCTTCTGTGCACTGAAAAGTGGCTTTTCCCTATGCCCTGCACCTGGTCAGCCTCAGACATAGTCAGGAATTTTCACACCTCCTCATCAGGTACAAGCAAAATCTGCAAAGTGGTGCCTCATCATTTGGCAACGCAATTCAGTGCTTCAGTAAATGAAAATCACCGGGCCTGGGATATGATTGGCATGACTGTATTGCCTGTTCCATTTTCAGTCTAGCAGAGAGTGACAAATTTGTTGCATTTCAGCCCACACAGACATCAAACAATGTCACACAATGAATGCTGCAAATCATGTATATTTTTTAAAGGCTCACATGAATGTAATTGTTGCTTTAAAACCCATCCTCTTCTGTGAGGATCGGTGCCTACAATGGCTGCAACTCCAGACCAGGGCGGACTTTTTCAGTCTCTCTATGAAATTCCCTTGTGAATCTCACCAAGATGCACATTTGCATCAGTGCAAAGCAAAGCAGAACCAGTACAGTTATTCTTTTTCTGATTTTCGTAAATTTGGTACCTTCACAATTAGGACAAAAACTCAGTGTTACAGGAGTATGTATTTACCATAACAGCTAATTTTATTTGCCCTCTTGCTTTATTAAAAAAATGGGAAAATAACTGCTGTTTATTTGCTGATTTATGATAACCTGTGCTTGAGGTAAAAATAAATTATTTCAATTAAAAAAGCTTAAAAAACTTCACTGAATTAATTTGAGTGGGAGAGCAAGAAGAACTGGAGGTTGGTGATGAAAGGTTTCTCTTTGGTTCCTTTTTTCCTTTTTTTTAGGCTTGTGAATCATGATTTCACATTTCAAGAACTCTCTGTCTGCCTAGTCTGCAATTAAATCTTTTCCTCAGTTTTACAGTAGCCTTAATGTTTATTTGAAGAATTAAGTGAAATCACTTACATGTTCTGAGTACAACTTTTAGGTCAGTAACTTATACATGACAAAGAATGAAGATTTTACATAGAATAGTAGTGTTACATGAAATAAAGAAAAAATGAAGCATGTGAGCAAAACAGCTATAGAGTAAAAACACTTATAACCCTTCCTTCTCTGACAGCATCAGTACTTCCAGGCAAATTGAATGCAAAGAGGCTGTGAAACATTACCAGACGAAAGTAGTTGAGTTTCGGAGGTGGCAGGATTATTCACAGACTAAATTTAGCCAAAGGAGGTTAACCTCCTTAGGTCAATCCATGGCCAGTATAGAAAAAGTGAGAAAGAGACTCATTAAAAAAGCTATTTTGAGCAGAAACTTTGTTTTAGGCAATCTGAACAGCCTTCTGGAAGAGCCTTTCTCTCTCTGCATTGACTATACTGGGAGTTTAGGCGAGACTTGCTTTTGCAAAAATCAGTTTTTACTTCTGAAAACAGACTCAGATACTATTTCCATTGGGGTAAAAAAATGTTCACTGTGTCAATCATCAGAGTCTGACCTTCACCGAGAAGTACATGAAAATGTTCAAATGCTTATGTCCGCAAAGAAAAAAAATCTTAACATTCTAAATCTCGAATAAAGTAATGAAATAACATCTGCCTAATTGTGCATGTGAGCCTGGGACAACAGTCTTCCGACAGGTGAAAACTTCCAGGCAAAAATCTTGAGGAGGGTTAAATCATAACGTAAGTGATCAATGACATTTCATTTTATTTCCTATTACATTTCTAATCAAAGCACAGAGAAAGTCAGCTGATTTCATTCCATGAGGAAACAGAGGGGAACAGCTGATGTAAAGTGCATTTATTTCTGGAATTTCTAGTGAGACATTATAGGAGGGTTATTTCAGAAATTACAATTAGAGATTTCCTCTCTCCATTTCTCCTACTTTTATCCATGAGAGTTTAAAGAAACAAATACCTGAAGCAAACAACAATCCAGTCTTTCTTTGGTTTAAAAAGGTGCCATATCAACTGGTAACTGTAGAGAGCATGAAAAAGCCATGGGCAAAGTGCTGCCACCATTTCAGGTGAGCTAAGAAAAAAACATGTTATTCAACAAACTGTTGAATGCCCTCAGGTCCTATTGAAGTCAGATAAATCCAGAAGTGAACATTACCCATAAGACAGAATTAAAGAAAACAAAACAAATCAAAATAAAGGTCCTTTTTTTTTTTTTCCTGGTGACAGGCTTAAATATCAGTTCATATCATCCTGAAGTACTTCCCAAGAGCAATGATAGGATTATGAAGGCAGGACTTTCCTTATCACCCACCTGGGGAACCTGTAGGTATACTGACCCCGAGAAGCATGTATCAAAGCATCATTTCCTTCTTTAATATGTGAAGTATTCTCCTTAGTTTGATTAAGTTATCATTAGTATAAAAAAAATGTTATTTACTTAGGTTTCTTGAAATGCTATTAAGGCTACACAAAGTGCAAGGTCACTGTTAAAAGCCGTCAATCTTCCCTATCCCCAAACCACTAGACAGGCACGTACTTTTCTCACAGACCTCCTGTTTCACTGTCAAGACTGCTTTTAATCAAGTCACAGAACTACTCTCACATCAACAGGTTACAAGGTCAGAAGCAGCCTCTTAGCTTTCTGTGAAGAAGGAGTAGGGATTATGAGACAGAAAAGCTTTTGTTCACAGGTGCTTACTTATCAATATCATCATTTTTGTTTCTACTTCAGAGAAAAGCCAAGATGACAAGAAGGACCAAACGAAAGCTTTCTTGTCAAAAAGGTATTACAAGGGATTGTCTGTAGCACTTGGATAGCAAACCAAATATGGCTGTTAGTTTAGGGTTTTTTTGCTTATCACTTGCAGGTATCTGTTTAACACAGCAAGTAGCTGGACTGAACGTCTTATTTCAAACAATTGTTAGCCACTGTATAAAAAGTTCCTGGTTTTAGATAGATAGATAGATAGATAGATAGATAGATAGATAGATAAAATTATATGAGTAGCAAAGGGCAAAAACCCCCACATTAGATGCATTTCTGTCCTCTGCCATTTTCTCCCCGTGTGTGAAAGCTGCTTTGAAACTCCAGTCTTTCTCTTCAAAGATGACTAGAATATAAGCTCCTGTAACAGAACCAATAATGAATGCATGCAAAAGTGAATTAAAAAAGTGTTACTTACATATACCATATGTGTTTCTGAATATGTTCTAGCTGTAAAGGAAAAGAAAACAAGGAATTAGTGCTGTAAAACAGAAAAAGTAACTCCATAAGACATCCTTATCAAGGCTTATTCAAGTAAGTCCAACATTCCAGATATGGATCTGTGCAAACAACAGGAACTTTATTCTGCATCAAGAGTATGCTCATCCTCACCCAGCCCACTGGAAATGAGACTATAATTCTGGACATAAGGAATCAGTCAGGAGCAAATCCCAGGAAAATGCAGAAGTACAAGGCTTCACAGGCAAGCGTTTTGGCAATTTAAGTTTTTCCCTTCCTAAGTCTATACAACCTCTATAACCTAACTGAAGCTAACAAACTGCTCCTTTCTGTATGGGCATAATAGTTGATTCTTTACACCTAAAGTTCATTTCTAGTTTTGTTTTGGAAAAAGAGAGAGAGTGTAGGAAATAGAAACAGGTTCAAATAAATAATGTGAATAAACAAAATAAATTGTGCATGTGTGACATGACCTTCTGCCAGGACCCATTCTTGATTGGCTTCACATTTATCATTAAACTCTAATGACCAAGTAGAATAAGGTTCTATGTCAAAATAAAACCATTTATTGTTTCAGTACCTGAACACCAGACTGCAAATTTCTTTTATTTCCCTCTTTCCTGTTTCACACATGAGCATTTTACTATGTAATGAAGGACTGATCAAAGCTGAACAGTGGCCTTGTTCACCTATGGAAGGCAGATCCCAGCAAACGTTACACGATGACCATGTTTTCCACAACTATGGGAAAAAGAAAGTAACACCCTTTTTCCAAGAGAAACTTTTTACAGTAGAGACAACAAACTTCATATGACATACTTACAGCAGAACCTTCCTAATCTGGTTGTTTTTTTGAAGCATCATCACAGTAGAAAAGAACTTCTCATAGATGCCCAGAGATTATTCATTATGCAGACAGTATTTCTCATATCCCTCATTATGAAGCACCTTTGTACGTGCAGAACAATATGCACACTCACTGCACGCAAGCCTGTGTTTGTGCAACACACAGGTGAGAGGCAGGGGAGAGCTGGAAGGAAACGCAAGTGCTAACAGCTATAAGATGAAATCACAGACCCATTAAACTGGTCAGGAAGAACGGAGACAGCTGTCCTGCTCTTATTACTTTCCACTTCAATTCCCGAATAATGGGAATCAGAGAGAAAAAAATGAAAAAAAAGAGGAATGGACAAACAACAAAATCTCAGAGACAGAAAGTAGGTGTTTGCCACACAGAGCAAGGACTCGGAGACCTCTGTACTAGGGAACAGCAGCTCTGTGCCTGGGAAACCAGGAAGATATGAGGTCGGCTCTTTATGAGATCATTTTTTAAGTGAGACAGGGCTTTTCCTGAAAACAAAGAAACAAGGGAATGCAGCTCAGGAAAGCATGACAGGGGGCTGGAGGGATCAGTATGAGAGACAAACAGCCTCCTTTAAAATGAAGACTGTATCAACACTGCAATCAGAGGTGCAGTTGGTACTTGCATATCTAGCTGTCTTCTAACCAGCCCAGGTGCTGGGAGCACCAATTCCCCCCCAGCACACATATCCACGGGCCTGGGCAGACTTGCACAGCTTCCAGTTGTGGCCTCAGCTCTGCCACAAGAATTCCCCTTCATCACAATTCCCCTTGCATTAGGTAGTCATATCATCCCTGCAATATTAAGAGAAAGGTGGAGTACTTCTGACACACTACCATCTCCCCAGACTAGCTTAACTCAAGGAGATAAGATATACATTATGGGTGTTCCCCTAACAGCCTGGAGACGCAGCCCTCTTCCTCCTGGTTCTTTGCAAGCTGAGGTACAAACACAGAAATAAGAAGAGCCTACTTTGTACAGTTTCCATGGGACAGGATTTTAGCATGGTTACTTGTCAGGTCCATAGTACTGTGAGGATCTGCTAAGGAGTGTACTGTAATTTACCAAGTGTACTTTTTTTTACCAAATGTACTTGGTAAAACTACCCTATGAGATGTGTATCTACTTGTTATTTTCATATACACCACATGGAGGGTTAGAGACATTAATGATTTCAGACAAGATGCAGATGATATAGCTAAGCGATGTCCAAGCCTCTTTCATGCTTTGCTTCTCCTGCTGCATTTTCTGTCTCCATGGGTCACAGTGTTCTTTTGTGCCTGTGATATGCAGAAATGCCACAGCAAAGCTGACAACAGCACTTCATTTTCTGAGTCAGAGAGGGGGAAGAAAGGAGGGTCACCAGTTTGTGTCTTAGTCACAGAAACTCTGGGCTCCCTCAAAGAAGATGTCAAAGAGAAATCCCTTCTGCCCATCCCTGCTGATCAATCTCCTTCAAGCTAATGAACCACCAGCATTTTACTGAAAGAGAAGACCTGTAGCATCTTGACATACATTTGAAGGTGCATAAGACCTCTCAAGGCTGCTGTTTACCTATACATCTGCCATTCAGTCCACATAAAAATCATTGCTGTGAAGTATGCTGGGATATCCCAGATATGAAAAGTATTCTACGAAACCAATATCTATTCTGATTCAAATGTAATTGCATTGAAATGTCATTACAAGTGTGCTTGCTGCTGCCAACATCTTCACTGCTTTTTTAAAGGTAATTAATTAATGCTTTGTTGCTTTTCATCTGCATTAAAGTGACAGGAGGGTTATGGGAGGGCAATTGGTTTTGACAAGAAGTCTGTATGCTTTTTACAATGCAATGCAAGGGAGGGAGATACACAGTGGGAGCTAATCTCACTCTTCTTGCCTTCTTTTAAACACAATGTTTAAATGCATTTAAGTGATGAAGGCATTTAACAGCCCTTCCCAGAGGGTTCTTGCTGTTTGCACATGAGTTTGCCAAATTTAATGCCATTTTATGGAAGCTGTAAAAATGCTGCTTCCTAATATCTGCTAGCCACCACAGGCAATCGTCTCATGACGCCATCTCTGAAACAACAAAACACGTTCAGATCCACTGCACATGCACAGGGAGAGGAGAGACTTCTGCAAGCTAAAATGCTGTAATGGAATGAGAGGGGGAATTCCTTTATCATGGTTTTATGTAAAAATACTTCCAATATATATTAAACTTGTATACTGAAGTAGCATCTAGGAGCCCCACTCACAGATGACAGACCCATTGTGATACAGAGCTGTACAAGCTCATCAGAAAAAGAGGTCTCCTCCCCCAAGGAGCTTACATCTGAATTCTAAGGCAGGGAACAACAGATGGAGACAGACAGGCAGATGGAAAACAAGACAGCACTGTCTACATCCTCGGCATCGATCTCAGCAGAGCGGTTGCCAAGCTGAAAAGTTCTGACCTGAAGAAGAACTTTCTCAAAGTCTGTGGATATGGATGAGGGCTTCTGGGCTTGAACTCATGTCAAATGTCAAACTTCCCTGTCCAGAAAGGGAACAGTCTCAAACCCATCTGTGCACTAAACTGACCCACACCTCAGATGAATCTTCTTCATTCAGAAGATCCTCTAGTCTGAGCTTTAAACCTACTGTGTAATGTCAAGATAGAGGCTTTTCCTGATCAAAGGATTCAAGCTGGCAGTGCAAACAGCACTGGTAAAACCATTATCTGTGTCAGTAGTAGCAGCTGTACTATAGCAGCCTTCAGGGACCTTGACAAGGGCAAGGTATCCTTGTGCTACACGCACGGTGCATGAATAGGCCTGTGGCAGCCAAAAGTTTACAGCCTAAATACATCAGCTGGACAATTACCTCCATTCTACAGGTGGTGAAGCAAGACAATTTAAATGATGTGATAGGCACCTTACCATAAGACCTTCTAGAAAAATGAAGAAGGGATAAGGGTGTGTTTTCCCTTGTTCATTTTTTTAACATTCTTTAGACACTGTGGTCCATCATTAGCATACATTAGACCCAAGAAAATACAAAGTCAAACAGACAGCAGAGAGGAGATTCTGAAAATGTGTTTAATTTAAGTTGGATAATATTCAGGGACAGGTATTTCAAACTATGTGGACACCCAACATGGAAGACAAATCATTCTATGCTGGAATAAAATATAAACACTGGAACAATAACAGTTTTATCAGAATAGCTTATTCTGCAATATCTGCTCTGATCCGCCTTGCTCTACAGACAAAGTTTCAATAATGTTCATCCAACTTTAAAAGGAAAGTGGATCAAAAGATCCCCTTACTCTCCCCACTTTGCCTTTGTGTTTCTGTAGAAGAAAGTATCAGCAGGGAATGCAAATGGATTCCACTACAGGAGCTGTAATTCTCCACTGTAGAAATGCTGAATCATTTGAAACCTCCAAGGAAAAAAACATCCACTATCTGAAGAGCACATAACTAGAAGAAACCTCATCCTGCAGTACTGCAGACACTGAGAGCACTCATTCTTTTCCGTAAACCTTCTCAAACTAAAAACTAGTTCACTTTTCCTGCCTGACACTACTCCTACTAGAAAGCTGTCCCAGAACCCCACTAATATGGCTAAAATGCTTCTTCTAACTTCTAGCCTACTTTCATGTAAGGCCATTCAACATACATTTGGTTTTGTGCCAGTATCTTTGTTTAAATAATCATTCTCTCCCTAGTAATTATTTCTAATGAATATGCAGACAACCAGTACAACCTTTCTTAGACATCACCTGTGTAGACTAAGTGGAGCTCTTTTAGGCTGTGCTATTCAGACAGACTCCCTCACATGCTGACCACCTTAATACTCATTCTTGATTTCATCTTTCCTGAACATGGGTTGTCAGAAATATCATGACCAGCAGCTAGGATCAATTTTTGCAGTCTACTGAAAGAAAAACATGGATTCTTCTATTTTAAAGCATGCTTAGTAAAACAAGCCCAGATAAGGAGAGTACTCAAGGACGTTCCACTAACCGTACTTGAGGCTACGTAAGATATGGTGAGGGTGAACAATATTCCACTAACACATCATAAAGTCTTCTTTCCATAAATGAATCATATACAAAGAAAGGTAATGCCTATATCTTAAGGCAGGAAAGGGCAAGCAACAATAATTCTGAGTACCCTCCTCTCCATTAATCCTCTCAGGCTCTAACACTGAAGCCGAATGATGACAGTTAAACATGAATGCTAATTCTGTTTTTGTTGATCATTTTAACAGATGGACTGGGCAAGGTGTGGGTGTGCTGTGAAACGGCAATTACTGCAGGGAGGGAAATGCAGTTAGATGAAAAGGAAAAGAGATACAAATCAAAAAAAGGAACAAAGCAGAGAGGGGATGGGGAAAAATGAACAAAAAAAATTCCAGTGATCTTACATTTCACTGTATTTTTCTGCTGAATTCACCAGTGAGATATTGAGCAAATGATCAGTAAACAGCTACATCTGTACTTATTGTGTTCAAGCCACAATTTTACTCAGATCTTTGTATAACTATCAAATTGATTCAAGTGAGATATTTTCTAGGAATAGAGGCTTCAAAACAAACCCATATTTATGCCCTTTTTCACAGGACACAGCTAAAATAGAATTCAGATCTCTCCTCAAAATGAACTATATATTCCCAGCCCCTGTGTGGTAAACAAAGAGCTCCATTCTGCTTGGCAATCTAAGCAACCGGCATGCTAACAGCATAGAAAGGGAAGTGTGACAGCAGCAGGGACAGCAAATGGAGAGACCCTAAAATAATGAAAATAAGACTGCAGCTAATAACAAAGAGCTATCCTTTTTTCCTCCCAGCTCTCAGCTCTTGAATATGTTTTATTTCAAATTCTTATTCATAATTCACTGGTTAGTGCTTGTCAATAACTATCTGATTTGGGTTTTTTTCCCCTCCCTAAGGAAATAAGAGCTTCATCTTGATCAAGAAAAGGGGAGGGGGGCATGGTGTCCCTCTGAGACCTTGATTTACCTTAACTGTTTACTCTCTTACGCGTATACATTCTCTGCTGTATTGCACAACTCAAAACATTTAGGGACTATGATCTATGGCAAAACTCAGTCAGAACAATTTGGAGATCTAACGTCTGATGATCTGCTCCCTGGCATACTCAAATCATCAGCACTAAGATCTCTGAGGAGAAAAAAAACCAGAAAACCTGTTATGTTTACATTATGGAAAAGAAACTAAGCTAGAGAGGGACTTGGTGACTGACTTGGTCATGAAGAACAGCTGTCTCATGTCTCAGGGCAGAGACCTCTGCAGTGTTCTTTCGATGAAAATACTTGGAAAAATAGCCTTTCTTTCTTTAAAAATCTTTTTTAAAAAGGCCTTTTAAAGCGCCTAATATTTTTGTTATTTTTTTCCAATCATCAGTGCTACTTATGTGCTGCAAATGTGATGGCTACTGGGTTTGCAGAAGTAGGGATACTAGTAATAGCATGAAGAACTTTTCACCTACGTCACCAAATAGAGCATGAGCTGGTTTTGTAATGAATGAATGAAAAACCCAGCTACAGGTGTCAGGTAATACTGTAAAGACAGTTGTGAAGGGAGTTTCAGTTCACTTCTTACCAGACAGGTGTCTGCATCCCAACAGCACCATCACAGCTGGTGCAGACTGATGCTGTTGTTAGCAATCTCAGCAGAGAGGCCAAGCACTGATCTGAGAGTTTATTTATAAATATTTTAGCAGACTGAAGAACCAGGAGGAGTTTTAAATTTACATTTCTTTATACATACTCCCACTCAGAATCTGTGAGCTTAGTAAATCTGTATAAAATCATCACCAGAGCCTGACAATAGGATTTACAAGGGCAATGTACCCATAAAGGCAGAAGCCTCCACTGACAAGCAGGCAATCCTGCTCTCCAAAATGATTTTAATTGCTAATTTTTTTTAATTCCGCAAAACATTAACACAGTGTTAATGAAGGATACAATCACTACACAGTGCTCACCCTTGCAGGGTCTCTGTTGTAGTGATGGGATGTATCCTAGATGCAAAGACTCAGTTCTGAATGCCAGGAGCTCAACACTGTGAGCCTAATCATTCTTAGGACCACAGGGCACAAGATGAAACAGCAGACTAGAAGACACTTGCTCTGAAGGCTGCTAGAGGATAATGCAGAGCATAGGCAGGATAGAATATAATGCAGGTTGCACGGCATGAAGTGAGAAGATACCACTGTTGTCAGAAATGTAAGAAAAGCATACTCTGTTTAATAGCAAAGCTTGAAATAGCAGTCTAACAGTTTTGACCTTCAAACAGTTACATCACGTCCCCAACAAACTGCTGTACCAGCCAGGAGAGCCAGACAATTCAGATGGGCCTCGAAGTGTGCTAATGGGTTAGTAGCACTGTGATGACGTTATGCGGGATTTCTACTAAATGCCCACTGTTACATATGAAGGAGAATTATGAGGCCAGAAAAGAGACACAAAGGTAATCTGCCCTCAGGATTCAAAAGAGAAGGTAACTAACTTCTTCCCAAAGACTCCACCAACCGCACTCATTCTTTGCTCAGGAGGAAACAAACAGGAGTGGCAGAAAATCACAAGTTACCTTAGTTATTCAACTGTAATTGCAACAAGGTGACAAATGAAGCCTTGCTCACATGACTCGTAGCAAATGCCTTCTTACCGTGAGCCGTTTCGAGGCATCCACTTCAATCATCCCCCGCAAAAGGTTCTGACAGTCCGGAGGGATAAAATGTGGCATGTGGAACACTCCACGTTTCACCTTCTCCAACAGTTGCCGCAAGTTGTCGTCATCGAAAGGCAGGGCACCCTGCAGGGATGTGACAGAGTGGTGGATGGGAGCGATGAGTGAAAGGGCATCGGAGAGGGCAACAGGAGAAAAGCAAGGATAAACATGGGGAGGGAATGGAAAAGAGGAAGTAAACTCATAATGAATTATTATAAGTGGAAAAACCTTTTTATCCATTGAAAAGAAATAATTTTAGTGCTGCTGTATTTTCTCTAACATAGGAAACAAAACTAAGCACAGAGTTTTTTTATTAGACCTTTAATTAGAAAATGACTACCAGTATAAAACATAATAAAAAATATGAAATTGCCTTTCCAGGCAAATTCACCAAAGATGCATGGATTCACTTAAATTCAGCTCAAGCTTTTGATCTGCTGGTTTTCCTCCTGGGCATACTTCACAGCAGCAATGTTTATCATCTACTTATTTTTAATCTTCCTGAGACACATTTATTGCAGACATTGAAAAGGAGGTGAACAGCATTTCAGAGACTTTCAGTAAAGAACATCCCTTTCTGATGGAGCAGTGAAATGACACAGCTGAAAGAAACCCTAACCAACATTAGCCTTTGGAAGCAGCAAACGTTCTACCTGTTTAATATACTCCATCCAGTTCCCATGCTGTGGTCAGGTCATCAGTTCCTACTGCTTCCCTACTGTAGCTCACTTACATGAATGGTTTGAGGGCTTTTTTAGCTAAAATTACATTTTGAATAGATCATCAGCTTGCCACAAAAAGCAGCAAAGGACCTGTCTTTGCTGCAAGGACAAAAAGGAAAAAAAGAAGTTGAAATCTTTAGGATAACTCCACCAACTGAAGCTGATACCCTTTTATAGCAAATCTGCACCTTCCTAGGTATTCTCACTTCCTTCTTTCACCACCTAATTCTAGTACGTGCTGAGCTTCCTTGATTTCCAGGATGGTTTGTGGGAAGCTGCAAGCTGTCAGCTGTTGTGATAATGAAGCTTTAAGTTGTCGATTCTGGCACTGCTCTTACTACAGTGAGTAGTACACCTGTATAAGCAATCCTGTGTCTATGGTTTATGGAGACCAACAGCTCCATTTATAGAGGCCTCAGAAAGCCCGTCTAATGGCAACTGCTACTGGGCACTATTTACTGTTGTTTGTTCATTCAAGTGGCCTTGAAGAGAGAGCCTCCCTGTCTTCTATAACCAATCTCCTGAGTTACCTACTTTTTTCCTAACCATTCCAGACTTAAAGAAAAATCAATTCTGATAGTTCAATACTTTGGCTAACGCAATTTAAGCCACGATGAAGTCAGCAAGGCTGCTTTGTGGCATTTCCTGAAGGTAACAACTACCGCTCTTTTATTACTACCACCTGCTATTACAGCTTGAGAGTTTTTGTAGGGTTTGTCCTGACATAATTAACTGGAGAAGTCTGCACTCTCTGTCAATAACAGACTTATTTCAATCGTTTTGCAGGCTCATGTATATATGTGGGAAGAGATGAAGATGCAGCAACAGAGAGACACCAAATCTTGACAGAGAATCCCCCTGAAAATGAAAAGCCCAGCCCTACAAATCCTAACCATCTTCACACATCCTCTCTTCTATTCTTACAAATTCAAGAAGTTATATTAAGAGCTCATTATGCAGTTCTATTTTATCAGCCATGAAAATAGCTGCTCAGGAGCAATAGATGACCAGGTGCTATCTAGTGAGATAGTTAAAATTCTTCCCTTGCAACATCAAAATAAAAAAATCTAAAACTTAAAAATTGTCAGTGAATTGTAATGACTAAAAAGAAAAAAAGAGTAAGATCGGTTAAGGTGAATTAAAGCATCATACTGAGATTACTTCAAGGTATTTTGATTCGGGCCATTAAAAAAACTACCAGCATATTTTTTGAAACAAAAATCCTTTAAAATTTTCAAGTATTGTAAACAAAAATAATGTGCAGAATCTAACTCTGATTGTACATTGTATAAGTGCTTTTGTCAAAATAAAACATTTAAGTGACGTAACTAGGTTTACTAATAAATGTACAAGGACATCAAAGTTTGACTTCAGGCTTGTTATTTTTATAATTGTAGGTGATCATCTGAACTATTATAGATACAAAAAAATTAACATGTACATAAAATCTATTCTTATATACAGTATCCAATCTACACATGGTATATGCTTATAGGAACATAACCTGTATTTTCCTACATTATACTATGGAAATTGATAACAAATCCCAAGCCTATCTGCCTTCAGCTGGACATGCAATTATTGTATGTTTAGGACTATTACATTACCACTGCAAATCAGAATACATTCCACAGAGAATTGAAAGTTTGATCGAAAGAAGGGTAAGTTACAAGATATCACATTTTGAATACTAAAGAAAGTATTATTAAGCCAGATGGAAACTAATTTAAACTTTGTACTGCTGGCTCAGTTTTATATTCCCAAGCGTACCAATTTTAAATGTATCTCAATACTTGGATGAAACAAAATTGTTGTACTCAAATCTTCTCCTGATAAAACACTGCAGTTAATGTATGCATATACCTACTAAAACACATATATACATACAGCAGAAAAAACAAACACTTCCCAAACCTAGCCATATTTTGATCCTGTTAAAGACAACTTATTTGACACTCTCTGTATCCTGGAGTTGTAACCCTGCACATCCTTTCCAGTCAAAAAATGTGCTGCAATATCACAACACAGCAAAAAGCATTTATGGAGGCAAGTTTTTGACACTTGCCTATGCTCTACTGTGCAGGGCAGCATCATTTCAAAGAAGCTGTGAAATATTCCTTATGCTTTTCCTTTGGGACTGATGTAGAAATAAGAGGAAAGGATGCAACTGAGAGGTATAAAAATAGGGGAACTAAAAAAACCCATCTGTACATGATGTTAATAAAATCACCATTAAATACAGCAGCATTTTTTGATTTTTCTTTTCTTTTTAAAGGATAGCGCAAGGAAGATGACTCACCACTAGCAACGCAAATAAAATGACTCCACAGCTCCAGACGTCTGCTTTCCTTCCATCATATTTTTCTCCCTGCACAGCAATGACACAGAGGTTCAAAAGATTGCTCACTAGTAAATGAATTAATTATCCTTGAAGCACGAGAGAGGGGAGAATGGGAAACCCCACATTTCAGTTCCGCCACCTGGTTCCCAAGGTGGCCTTCCCAACTACGAGGCCATGACACAGCCCATTAATTGAATTTTTGTGAACATCAGTTTACAGTCATATCTGGAATCTGCAAGAACAGGCTCACAAGTAGGGAATAGGGTAAGAATGGTCGACAACTCACAAATGATTAGACCTGGCAGCTAAACAGTGTCAGAGGTGCATCAAGGACGTATGGTGGTGCAATTATTCCCCCCCGACTCTTAGGCCTCTTGGTGCTTGGCGTGATTTCCTCCTCACCTGGGCCACATAATAATACAATGACCAGAACAATACATAATGGTCTAACATGAAAGAAAGAAAGGGTGGAGAGCAATGGACTACAACACTACGGCAACTCCTTTGTGTATCTGGTTCCCACGGCTCCTACTGTTTGAAGGTAGGCAGTAACGGACTATAACACTAGGGCAAACCCCTAGTGTACCTGGTTCTCATGGCTCCTACTGTTTGAAGATAATAACTATAATCAATCACTCCTGACAACATATGGATCATGGCCACAGAGAGAGGGGTACCAGGACCACAAGCCTTAACAAGTCCTGAGCTTGCATAACTGATGGAAAGTACCAGACTACTCCGTTGTCTGAGCTGGGCCAGAGTGGAAAAGTACCTGATGAAAGTCAATTATCTCAGATCCTGTAAGCCGCGATTCTAGTAAAGACCCTTTGAGCTTTTCTGGATTGCAGCAGACTGTGGCCAGTATCTCCCCTGAGTTGGGACGCCGCCTCAGGCAAACACCTCGAGGGCTAGAAGATCAGGGCAAGAAAATCTCTCTTGAGCCTCAATTACCGCCCTTTGAGGAATGCATTGTGAGTATTTAACTCAAAAAAGGAAATTTTAACTGTAGACTAGTCTCTCTCTTTCATCCACCTTTCCATCTATATGTTTATGATAAGTATACATTAACTCTATGGATGTGGATGTTCTTCCATTTGTTCGTGCATGTGTAGAAGTTAGAAGAGGTACCCGCCAGCTCGATAGAGTCTTGCGATATTAAGAGATCTTTGATCTCAGTGGTTATAAACCCCTGCATGTGTATGTGTGTGTGTGTGCACACTTATATGCTTTGCTCATATGTATATGCATTAATTTGATATCTGTGCTTTTGCTCATATGTATATGTATTGGTTTGGGATACCTTACAGTAAGTTAGTGTGAATCTTGTCATCTTCTAATCTGTAATCAAATTGCTGTTCAGTTATATAGTTAAATCACTTTGTAAATCTTTAAATCAGTTAATGATTAAGTGCTGCTAAGATTCAACCTCTTGATCTGCCTCAAATCACTAATAAATTTTGAATTGCTGCTAAATCATAACTGTGTCAAATACTTCCATCCGCAACAGGATGTCAAGAAAGTGTTTGCCACTTCCCTGGTTCTTCAGGGAGCTTGTCACCAGTCACATTATTTGCAAACTCATAGTATTGTCTGGACAGTCTCTTCTGTATGCTTCCTGCTTGGCTTTACACTAAAGATATGTTTTAGAAGAGAGGAATCTTGGCCACTGAAATCCTGGATATTTCAGATATTTCATAAGGGAGAGCAGAGGAAAGGATAGTTCGTATCGTTTAACGGAAACCAACATCACTGACAGCCAGCCCTGGTTCTTCTACTGAAATGACAGCTACATCTGAGACAGGAAAGCGTAGGGGACTGCATCCCCCGAGTGGAAAGATCAAGTTAAACGAGGCTACTGTATTTCTGTCTGATCACATGGCTCGAAGGGTACTGTGAGAATAACACATGATCATTTCCCTCATACGGTCGATGTGGCTTGATTCAGGGCTGAGCCAAACAAACAAACCCGTAGTTACATTCCCTGTGTCCTTTCCAATGCTGTCTGCCTTCAACAGATTTCCTGTACAGAAGGTCTATCTGCATACTTGCAACGAGTGACACTTTAAAAAATGTATTTATACACACTAATGTTAACCAACTTACCCGGATGACTTCAGGGCAAGCATAATGTGGTGATCTGAAACACAAAATACAGTCAAATGAGCATTTAACAGCCTGGTATTTATGGATTATGTACATTTCCATTTTGTTTAGCAGAATCATGATTGGCTTGCTTATACAGAATGCAAGTGTGCAAAACCAGTACTTTTTTCCTTACCTCGATGAGAACGCATTTCTAAGAAACTCAGAAAATGGTCAAGAACTAGCGTAATCCAAAATTCTATGGCCCTACTATGAATTTCTTAAAAGTGCAGAAGGAAGAGAAGATCAAGCATATTCTGTGACTATATAGAATACCAGCCCTCTAATTCCAGCCTTTAACTTGGCCTTGTATCTAGTTAGAAGGAAGGCCCACGCTGGATAGCCTTTTATAAGAAAAAAGACAGAACAGTATTTTCAGACCGAACACATGCATCCCTAAACCATGTCTTGCATCTCTTCTGCTAAGATTGCTCTCAACTACTCCAGTGGTCATAAAACCTGCCAATACGTGACTTCAACATGCAATTTTTTTTTTTCTTTTAAAAAACTAAGAAGGATGGACAGTACTACTATTACCTAGTAAGTTAATATATTCTTTTCGCATCCTTCTATCCATATATCTCTGGTTTGATTCCTGGCTGAGAACAGTTAATTACTTCAACTTGCCAGGTAATAATTTTAATTCCTAAAGATTATAGCCACAGCTATTTATTTTATAGCCTTCATTAAAGTAACTTGACAAGTAAAAGGGATACAAACTGTCTGAGACCTGTATGCAAATCATGCTATTGTTTATACTGACACCTCCCAGCAGTCCCTGAGCCTGTCTTCATTTGTGCATTTGTTTCTTGTGACAAACACAATCATGGCTGGGCAATACCTGTCTCACAAAGTAATGAGCAAAACAGAACCACAGTGAGGTTAGCTTTGTGCTAGGATGCTACATTAATGCCCAGAGAGACAGCCCATTAATTGAATTTCCATACACACTACACTTACCCTATGGCAAAATATCATCCCGTGGGCAGAGAATGCCCTGATGTGGTATCAGAGCTTTTGCCAGACCATGATAATAAACTCAGGGTACACTTGGGACTGCAGCTACCTTGACAGCAAAGCTTAAGCAAGGAGAGAGAAAAGCAGTTGATCCCTCACAAATTTTAGGAAAGGTTGAATTTGGAAGTAATAAGCCCCCACCCCCCCATTTAACAGGTTATCACAGGTATTCTAACCAGCACTATCTGCTCAGTAGTGATCCCAAGTGTCTCAATTTAGACTGGACTTTAAAACACTTGATTCGAGAGTCAAAACAGATAATGAAAAACAGAGTCTTCCCTCAGAGAGCTGGCCACAGTTGGTCCTTGGGAGACCAAAAGGAATGGACTTATGCCAGACTACCTGGGCTCTCTTGGCAGCTCTGTCACTGATGGACATGGACAAGGTTACTTAATGTTTTTAAAAGCTGCAGCTGGCCATAGTTTGAAAAAAGTGACCAGAACCTCACCATGAGTCTACTCTTCTGACAAACAAGAGCAATACCACCACAGCTTTCCTACCTCACAAAAGTTTGTATGACTGAATTCACCGGGATTTCTATGAGACTTTAACCATTTAGGGCAAAAGCTTCTATAGTAACAAAGAGCATGATGGCAACAATAATGAAATAAAGCTAAAGCAGACAGTAAAGTTAATAAAACTGTTGCTTCTTGACTAAGTGGGTGCTGATCTAGGGGACTTGCAGCATATTACTGGCCACTGCTGGAGAGAAAGTGAGGCCAGAGTGAAACAATGAATTGCTTAACGTTACGTACGTGTTCCCAACCCTCCAATGTATATCATTCCTTGTGAATTTGCTTCTTTATAGCAATCCAACAGCTACTCTACCCCTGTTCTTTTTAATACCTCAAAGCTTTAACCACTAAACAGTCATGTTACTAGACTAATGCATGGTTTTACAAGCTTTTAGAAGACAAGTTAAATTACTCTTGTGAGAACGCTTGACTAGTTCTGTTGTCTTTTTTTCGTATCACAAAAACAGTGTATAGTGTACAGGCCATCCTTAAGGTACAGACAAATCAGAATTAAGGAGCAGCACCAGAATTGGGACTGCAACTCATGACTGGACAAGCACAGCCAGCTGTCACCAGTGCTAGATTGCTTAGAACAGTAAAAGAAGGCAGTACGGGAGCTGTAGGGAAGGTAGTAATGCAACTAAAATTTGGAAAAAAACAGAGTAGCAAAAAGAGTTTAGGAATTACATCAGATCATGGACATTCACTCAGTTTAATCACCTCAGAAACGAAAGACCAGTTCCAACATGTTCTATATAACTGAGTCATATTAGGTTTACTGGAAAACATACCCGGGGGAAACAGACGAGTGGAGACACAATCTAGGTAACTGTTGAGCTCCTGTCACTTAGCGTGTCTGAGTTTCTCAGTCTTGCATGCATTTTAGCTTCTGTCAGGTATGGTGCTACTATTGCCTTTCCTACAGAAGGTAAGTCATGAAGACACACAGTATATTAAATGGCTACTACAGGTGGTGTCTATGGCTGAGTCAGAAATTTAAGCCAGACCTCTCAAATCGTGCATAGTATCTTGTACAGTTCAGCATCATCCTTCAGTACAATCCTTTTTGGGTGGCCATGCCATCTGGGCACTGAAAGAGTCAGTATCTCAATTTGCAGAGTGCTTCTGAGTTTTCATTTGTATGCGATGACTCCAACAAAGACTTCAGAACTCCTAACTGTGGATGCTGAGCAACGCAAGCACCTTGAGAGCTTCCTGGGCTAACATCCTTGAAAAGAAGAATGTAAGCATTGTGAAGAACCCAAGATAGGTACATACCTATTTATGTGTCCCACTAGCAAATGCACTTAAAGCATTTACCTTCCTGATGTCAGCTGGAGTGCAGTGGAATCTGCTAGGTGTCTTACAAGGCACCACTGAAATTCTGCTAAAATCTAGGAGAATGGGTGGAGAAAATGCTGTAATAAATCCTTTGACCAAGTTTGATTGTCTCGATCATTCAACAGCTGCACTGCAACTGCCCAGAGAGCACAGGTTTCTGGCATAGCCATTCTGAATTCTTGCCAGCACATGCTAGCTAGGTATCTGTAGCATTATCTTGGTTAACAGCTCTAAAAGGGATCCTCCAGCCAGCCAGAATCCATAGAAAACTCATTTCCATGCTGCCAATCATAGAGTAACTTCAACTACTTTGAAGAGAAAACTCAAATTTAATCAAAAATCTATTTATCTCTTTACAGAGTCATGAATATTTCTTTGGCTCTTATCACTAATTCTTCAATATACGTGTGTCAAGAGCAACATTCCCTGCCTCTTCCCCTAGGCCGTCTCCTCATCATTCAGCTACATCTCTGTGCAGCAAAAGCCACAATCTGCCCTTGATAACAAGTAAGTATATTGCTCAGCAAGATCAAGAAGCAGCTGCTGCCTGCGGGTACTGCTGCAAAAACAGCACCAACGTTGGCAGTGTTTATTTCAAGGGTGATTTGGATTTTGCCAGGCTAGTCTGCCTGGGGCAGTAAGGGCTCTCTGAATGGTCATTCACAGCTACGACTCTAGGACACAGTAATCCTAAGGATCTTGGGGGACCTTAGCAAAGCATTTATGTGGGATTTCAACCAGAAGAAATAAGGCAGAGTGCAATGGTGAAATCCAGGACAGCCCTGGACACGTAAGTCAGGCATTCAGAAAGAAATGTATATATCCTTGATATATCTATCCTGAATATCATCTGAGAAACTAGAAAAGTAGTTCTGGATCTGTGCACATCAAGATACACTGCAGCTACAGTAGATCTGAGACAACCAGGGCCACATCTTCAGTGCAGATGTGATGTGCCTGTGACCTACAGGTCTCATTATGTAGGTAAGAGACCCGCACTGTGCACACACAAATCAACTGCCCATGTATGGTTTTATCTGGGAATATACAGTAACTGCTTTTCCAGAGCAGCAGTTGGTTGATCAAGAAGCACAGGGAAAGCTGTGTGATCCTACTCCACAGTGTGACACATCATGCATTACACTGCCTGATGGGTTCCCAGGTCCCATCAAAGAAGCACGTCCATGCCTGGGTCCTTTGGTCTCATGTCTTAAGATGGTACTACCTGGGGAAGAAGAAAAGCTTTTTTGAGTGCCATTCTTTAGACCTCACAGCTGGAGGCAGAGTTTCTGCAGAGAGGGAGGAACAAGAAGTCTTCTTCCTTCTGTTTTTCTTATGCATGAAGTTACCTTGATACAAGAGGCTGTACAGGTGCACCAAAGTCTTCCCCGTCTAGCTGGTTTTGCTGTTGCTTGGATGCTAGAATCACTTCTTTCTCCCCTGTTAATCACTGTCTCCCAGCTGGCTTTCAGAGACAGAAGCTATCCACTAACGCAAAAGGCTGCCTGTGCTTTCCCATCATGCTGGGTAGCAAAGGGCTGAGATGAAGGGGAACACCAGAGGAGTGGCAAAATAGATAAAGACAGTTCTTCAGGGGAAGGACATACGTTGGAGCATCCCGAGTGGAGAAAGTGATAGCCACAGATCACACAGAAAAGTAAGACAGGGGGAGACTAAAGAAATGGCTCCAGTAGCAGCGGGTAGTTAAGGCTGCAGTGAAGGCAGTAGCTGTATGTAAGGTTGTAATTAAGGTAGCAGCTGTAGTTAAGGCTGAGTGCTATTTTGCCATTAAAGCTTCAACTCAGTTATTTAGCTTTATATGAGAAAACTCATAATCTAGCTCTCAGCTAGATCTCACCGCTGTTTACTCTTTGAGCACAATTACATTTTTGGGGAATCTGCAAATCAATTCATTAATTAATATATCAGTTCAAATTATTAAGACTTGGAACCTTTTAAAGATCTTAATTTGAAAAATGAAACAGACCCCTGTATTAAAAGGGCATAAAGATTGCGAAGTTAAGCATTCAAAAATTAAGAATTGCTAAAATAAAGCTTGAAGAGGTTATACTGTACTCTGTGGGTAAGTCAGGGTGGGGCGGTGGATGTATTGCTGTCCCCAGTGCCTCTGTTTAACTTGTGGAAAGTCTGTAGCAATGTGATGGAAGTTTAGCGTCATGAAGGACAAGCCTGTGATAGAGGCAGCTGATTGACATACCGGAGAATCAACCTCTCTCTCTGCCCCTGCCACTGAATCCTTCTGTGAAAGAAAATGAAAAGGTGCCTTAAACTGAGATGTTCACAGGTAATTATGAGTTGCAGGTTCCACAGTTTTCAAAATCACAGCGCAACACATCCAAAGTTTGATTTACAGTATTTATAAGCACACGGAGCAGCAGCTGCAGTTGGCAGGCACTCTGCTGTCCACGTAAAAGACTGTTATCAAGCACTGAGTATTCTGAGATATTAGGCCCCAGAGTATCCAACTACACACTCAAAACTGAGTTTCATTTTGCAGAATCACATGTCCTCATATAAATGGAGATAACCAGACCAATGTGGCAAACATAATATGAAAACAGTATAATTAATGTTTGTAAACGTAAGATACTATGATGAAAATCCTACCTAGCGTTCATAGCAAGGCTTGAATGCAGTGAGCAGAAATTACAAATGGATCCATAAAACGAATGATGAGGAAAAAATCAAACATTAAATAGCTGTTTGTTCAAAAAAGCACACCATCCAAACATCAAACGAGGCACAGACCTCCTGGGAAAAACCTGTACAGGCTCATAATTAATGGCCATATCCTAATGTGCATGGGCTAAGTTAATGTTATACTGGCGATCTGAAGAATAGCACATCTTAAATTCTCAGTGCTTGATTTTGCAGACTTAAAGCTCTTTTAACATACCTTGGGATGTATTATAGGCAAGGTTAGTATTAATGGTTATTAATAATATTGTCTGGTATTTCCCTTTATAATCCTCATTTTAGTTGCTTATGACTTACCATCAATTTAGCAACAACAATTTCCCTTGCTCTTCATCTGCCTCAGACTAGTTTCATGTTTGTGTGTGCATGCATGTTGTGTATGGGCTGACACGTTTCTACTGTCTAAGTCTAATCTGAATTAAACGTTTTTTTCCCATAAAAAGGGAGAATTTCTAGTATCCTCAACTGCAAAAGGAAAACTTGAATATTTGTTTGCATTCTCTGAAAAAATTTACTCAAACTGCCACTAGAAAACTGCAGTTTGCATTTACTAGCAGAAACTCTCTAGACCATCAGGATCAAAATTCTACCTGCACCGCTAACACTTCACAGGACAATTTTTCTACCTGAAACTGATAACACAAGCTGCTGTGGCTGGGGTTATCACAAGTTACCAAATTTTAAAACAAAGTGAGTGCAAAACCAATGGGAAATAGATTTAGGTCTGACAGCAACTGACTGGGACAATCAGGTAGGAGAAACTAGAGCTGGAACCTAGTGGAAAAGAGAAAAGGATCTGGGATTTGGGACCAAATATGGAGCAGAAATGACTGGGAGAAGTCGGCAAGACTAGAGTGCAAATCAGGGAAGGAGATGGGATCAGAGTGCTGGGAATGGAAGCTCTTGATGAGATGGGGTAAAAAGTACTAATTTTGGCATTTCCAATTTTAAGAGCCTAATTTTGCAACCCTAACAATAACTGGATGTAGGACCCTTGCACATATTTTAGACAACATGCACACATTTATTATAAAGGGGAAAGAATATGTGCAGCATCACGTCTTGTCATTAAAATCAGAAATGGTGCTTGGACACTGAGGTGTGTGGCAACTGGATATTGCTCTTCTGAATGATCTCCTCATCACAGGCTTGCTGATACACTAAATATAGATGTAGGGGAATCAGGAGCTAGATGATCTCTGCTAGCATTTCTAACAAACACACAGTGTACTATTTGTTATAAATACCCTAAGCTCAAAAAGAGCTAGTAATCAGTCCTAATGAGAATATGTGATTTTTTATTTTTTTTTTTAATAGATCCAGGCAATCTGTGGGTCTGCAAACTGTTGCTAGGAATTGCTAGGGAGAGCTGAGAGCAGAGGAATTGACTGTACTGGGGTTGGAAGTTGCTGTTTACCTCCATTATGCCACTGACAGGCGCAAGGCTTTCTTCTCTCAATAAAATCATAAAATCAGCATCGCTCTTCCCACATGCACATAGTTTTCTGGATCAGGGCAGGGGTTCCCTATGGATACACCAATATGGGGGAACTGTTGCATACAGTCAGTTAATTGTGGGGCTTTCAGCAGTGGTGTCAGGCTCTGTACCAGAGACCTCTCCATACCAGTGGCCTCTGCAGAGATCAGGGGTGGTGTTGGAGTGAGCTACATTTACATGCCAGCTCTGTCCTAGCTTTTGGTTGGGATAGAGAGATTTGGAGGCAGGCAGCACAGAAACTAGAACTGCTGTGGGTTCTCAGTCACCTGGCAGCTTGCAGCAATCTCCATTGAGTAGGACTCAGTGTTTCAAAGCTGTGATGAGTGAAACAGAGACAAGTGAAGAGATGACAAAAATTTACTTTGCCAGGTTTCTGTAAGGAGCAATGGGGAACTAGGAAGGATCTTTACAAGCTCCCAAGAATTGTAACTCAACAGTAACCTCTTTCAGTCCTCCATTTTAGCCATAAGCCCTCTTAGTCCAAGAAAAGGGAACAAGGTCCAGGGAATGCCCCAACCCTTCCTACTTTTCCAAGACTCCTACAGAAATGACTGCAATTTATGTTCAGAACAACTTGGGCACTGGAATGACTTGCTAAGATGGAGAACTGAAGCAGAGAAAGGTAATACATCATGTCTAAGACCACCCTGAATGCCTTCAGCAGAGACAGAAATCAAGCTCAGATCACCCGACTCTCAGTCCTGAGGTTTAACCATAAGGCACTCACTCTTCTTGCCTAGTGACAATTCAGGATGGATTGGACAATATCTACCATTCCGAAACACTGTAAGGCAGAATGCTCGGAAGAATCGCTGTGAAAAGAGACAGGGGAGTGTCTCTGCATGCCATTGGCTGGATGGGTAAAGACAAGGAAGAGCTGAAGACATCTAAAACAATAGAAGCAGCATCCTACCACATCTTCTGCTTCCTTCCTTGTCTGTTGTTTGCTCACAGACCTCCCCTGCTCCTGGAGGAATGCAGAGATTCACTGTGTTACTTTGGCATTTCAAGGACCATCTCTCCATGACATCCATGAGCGAGATGGTAAGCAGAATTACTCCTGCAGACCCTACACGCAGCTTCTCTTCCCTTCGAGGGTCTAAAGACACATGTTTAAAATTACAGCTTATTCCTCTGTGCTGTGTATATGCAGGATTTGTGCAATATACATTTCCAGTAACAGGGATTCATTACAATCAAGGCCCAACGTGCAGTCTGTCAGTGACAAATTATGTCAATAAAACAGCAAGTCCATCCTTACCTCCTTCTCCTACACAAACACAACTGGATTGAACTTTTATTGTCTTCTCCAGGTAGCCATCAGTGCTACAGAAAACCGTGTAGATTGAAGGAGTAGCTCCCAGAAAACACTGACTCTGAGGTATGAAATACAGCATACTTCAGTCAACATGATTATCTTCATGAGGCCAGTCAAGCCTCCATGGTGACCTAATGCCTACCCAAACTTTGGACTAAACTTAGCAGTTCACTTGTGACAGCAAAGAATTCTTGACTGCGCTCTAACCACTCTGCTGTACTGACAGTTAGCTGCATCACACAGCTCAACCCCATCTGATCCTCCCACTCTGATTGACAGAAATACCTGGAGACTCCTTGCGTGACTGTCAATGGAAATGTTACAGTTTCATCTCATTATCAGTGTTCACAGCACAGATAAAACCATTCTGGAAATTAACTTCTGGGTGCATGGAGGAGCATCTCATTAAAGCTCAGTATCTCAGCCATGATTCACTCTGTTTTGTTCCTTTTCATGCTGGCTGAAAGTACCAACTACAAGGGCAGGTAAAACTGTTGCCTTGAAAAGCTCCAAGGTTGGTTACTGTATGTGTTCCAAGGGAAAGGGAATCATAACTGGATGGCCTTTCTTCGTGAACAGTGTGGCATATTGTTATATATTCCTTCCTTCCTTCCTCCCTTCACCCCCCAAACCAGAGAGATCATAAGACACCAGTAACAGCCATGCTGGGCTTCATGCCAGGAGAATTAATGAAGTGGTGTAATAGCTCACACAGAGGCCTAGTGATTGGCACCACACTTAAAATGCATCTGCAAGGCAGGAGATCATAGTGTTGCTGCTGTGTTCTGTTTATTACAGGCACGTCTCTTCCGTTCCATTGATTTCTTTATTAGCGCATTTTAAGGTCACAATGTGGGGGCTGGCTCTGCTTGAAGCATGGAGGTTTGAATTCCAGCACAGCTTATGGAAAGGAAGTCTCCCTTTGAGACTCTAGACCTGGATGACAGAGCCCAGTGCTAACAAGAACAAGAACACTACCAAGAAGCTCCCGAGGAGTTTGAAAAATCCTACAGGGCAATGTGAGACTGGGTTGTTTTTTATACTTCCTCTTGTTTTTTTCATGGAAAGAAAGTGGAAAATTTTACCTAAAGAGTATAGAGCCTTTGTGGTAACTGCAGGGAGGACTTCATTTCCTAATCTATAGGGGAGGTTTGAAAGCAGCTGCAAGCAACAGATGTGCAGACTCATAGCTCCTTGCTTTTCATCTGTGCAGGCTCACAGCTCCTTGCTTTTCATCTGTGCTGTTAAGAGGTCAAATCTTGACTTGACATGGACAAGGAAGGAATGGATGGGTCTCAGTGTACTCACCAACTAGCATTCGATCACATCATGAACTTCAAATAATTTTGCTATCCACTATTCATGACTTGGAAAGCAGAGCCGTACAGCTCAGGACTGAGAGGCAGTGGCTAGGCTGTACAGGGAACCACGATGGCTCCACGTCCACCCTGAATTGCCTTGCTTAGAGTGCAGACTGAACAAACACAGACTGTAACCAGCTGAGGATCGGGCTGGGCTGGAGTCATCAGATTCACACTACCAAAGGCCAGGAAGAGTAGGTCTGTACGGGAGGAGGTGGAAATCTGCGGGTAGTGTCTGCAACTCTAGTTGCTGAGCTCGCTGTTATAACAAATTCAGACACAGCTAAAAGCTGCCGTAGTGGTGCCAGGCTGCAGCAGCTCAATACAGCCGCTGACTGCCCTTGCCACAGCTCTCTGCAGCAGCCCCCTGCGCAGTCATCACGGCACCAAGCCATAGCTATAAGGGGTTTGGGGGCACATGACCCAGCGGTGCCCCTAGAGGTGATGGTGATGAGAGGGCATTATTGCCCCCTGAGAGCATGTCCTGTCCCAGGCCAGGGACCCAGGCTTTGCTCAGCTTTTGGGCTTATTGCTGGCTCCCTTGGAAATTCCTAGAAAGCTCTTGCTGGCAACTGAATTGCCATGGAAATGTTTTTAGATTGCAATACTCCTCCAAGTAGTCTGCTTTGTATCTGCATTCATGTCCTGCTTGTAATTGCAAAGGGCCCTGCTGCCTCCCTGTCAATCCTGAATGTGAGTCAAAATGAAGGAGTGTGGAGCACGCACAGGAAGAGCTGCAATAGCAGCGTATGCAGACGAATCCAAACCTGAAAGCTTTGATTTTTATATCCATATGTGACACCTACAGAGGCCTGCTTTTCACTGTAAAGCACTTAAAAACCCTTCTTTTAGCTATCTTATACACTACGTGCATCATACCAATTCATTATCTTGCTGGGAAATAACAATGCACAGTGTAAGTCTGCAGGTCTTTATTGAAACCCTTACTATAGACAACTTTTGTCTGGAGTCTACCACTGATTTTTGCAATATGTTCTGAGACACTCACCCACAACTGGTTTCTAACAAGCTGTCCCCAACCTGCAGTGATGCCATCCCAAAGTCTGCTATCCGGATGTTGTTCTTTTCATCCAGCAGTAGGTTTTCTGGTTTTAAGTCCCTGTGGCTGTAAAGAGAGGATCAAAATGTGAGTTAAATTATCCATGACAGCTTTCCCACTCCAAAACTTGTTCTTTATCCAGCACAGCATTTTTTTTTCCTGTCCCAGGCAGAAGAACACACATATCCAAGATCCAATCTTTTCACTACTCTAGACCATATCCCAGATGCCCACTCCTGATGAATACAAGGCTTGAACCTGCAGTGCCCTGACAGGAAATCAACATCTTCAACTTCCAGTGATACCAACACAATCTGAGGGAGGGATTGAGGGAAATAGGTAGGAGGAAAATTTCAGCTTGGATTTTGGGCCGATACACTCCATCGTATGCCAGCCCCTTAAGGCAGGAGGCAACACCATCAATATATTCTGTCAACAACAGGAAACAAAATGAGTGATATCTAGAGAAAAAAACATCCTTGGTGTAAATGCTACTGCAAAAAGGAGTTGTTTACATAGGCATATGGCTTTGAAATAATTTTGGGTAATTAGCTTCAATGGAGAAATCCCTTCAACCCAGCACTGCTTATAACTGAGGGTGCCAGCAGTGGGAAGGAAGAGGATTCCCTCCTTTCCATCAAAGCTCGATTCTCTTATTATTTGGCAACCTAGGAAGAGCTAGACAGCCATGATCTTTGGGACAGCAACTCCTGCTTTAAATCAAAGGTATCATATATTGACTAATTTATTAATCTCCATTACCCACAGCCAACACCACTGTGAACCCATGTCTGCTTCTTAGTATTCAACTGCTTTTGTACAACTATTACATTTACTTGATTTTATATCCAAAGACAAAAATCTTCCATAAAATTTGTGATGACTTTGCTTTTTTTTCTTTTTATTTGAAACTCTTGAAGAGTCACAGAGATGAGAGAAGCACTTTAGGCTGGCTAAAGACGAAGCTCTTTTCTTGTTTTTGCTTATGAGTAGGCAAAATGAATCTTTGATGTCTTGCTAATAAAAGCTCCAAATACAAGCATTCAAACCTTGCAGGCAAAATGGCCAACTTCGGTGCCCAGTCAGAACACAAACCTCTGGGAAATGGCCAGCTGACAACACACATGAGTGTCAGGCAAACAACAGTCATTTGCAACAATGGTTCACTAAAATCAGTTACCCTGACCAGAAACTGAACTCAGCAAAAGAACCAGCGTTAGGATAGTCTAGTCCAGTGGCACCCATAATGGAAGGCAGCCTTATCTTCATGCCATTTCCTCTTCACTTTTTAAGACATTCCTCTAGCACTCCTCATGCATGCAAGTGTAATTCTACCTCTGTACCACTGTAAAGAAGGATAGTCTTTACCCTCTTGGAGAAACATGAGAGGCATGACAGTGTCTTGGAAATGATCTCCTCTGATCTGAAGAGAAGCCTGGAATGATCAGTTAGAGACAACTTGTAAATAATGCAGGTCAATTCTATGCAAAACCAGAGCACACTGTAATAGGACACCTGGGGAGTGTAACAGATATTTCCAAAGGGGACTTCCAAAATGGTAGACACTCAAAGCAGGTACTGGTCATTTACCTTATCACTGAGTCCTATGATTCCTTCCCTCTCACTTTTTAAAGAGCATAAAATTTGGTCTCCAATCTTTTATTAACACGATGATCCCTGTGCGTTAAAGTGGCCTTGTTAACCATGGGCAAACAATCTGTTAGATAATGAAGCAGCATGATTTAGACTTGTGCATATTTTCATCTGACAAAGCAAAAGGTGCTATATCAAAGCTACCTTTCTCATAGAAATCAAAGTTTTGAGTTAACTGGAGACAGAAGACTTATTAGCCATATAATAACTATCAAGATAGTCATACCTACTTGCCAAAAAAGCAGGAGATGAGTGACAAGGAAACATTCCAGAGGCAGTGAATGACCAGTTAGTGGCCATGGGAAGAACCCCTGAATGTCATCATCAAGGACAGCAGCCCTGGACAAAGGCAAAATGGTCAACATCTGCCAAATCTGAACATGCTCCAGCTCCAGCAGTGAAACGGAGTGAAAAGCCCACGGTCCTAAGGCACGCTAGGAAAGCTGGACACTAATGAGACAGTAGCGTGTGATTTAATCTTTCCTCAAGCAGACACCTGGACAGTTCTCATCTTACAACTGGTTTCATTAACAAGGTGCTGGGAAGACCTCATTCGACCAGAGAGATGCACTGAAGGCCTCCTGTCTGAGGACCAGGGCCCAGTAGCAAGTAACAGCTCTCTGTAAAGCAAGCAGTGCTTGTTTGATGCTATGAAACAAGAAACCTCCCCACAACTCAAGCTGAGTGCGTGTTCTTCTACTGTGTATGGTTTTTCAGTGGCTATGGCTGTTTTCCAGTCTTGGCAACTGCTCCTGGCTGACTGCTGAACAGATACATGCTGTAGAAGCTGAGGGTGCTGTTGCCCACGCCTGTTGCACTGTTTGTGCACTGGCTGATATCATTCATACATATTCAGGCTATAGCAGGCAACTGCTGACGTGTGCCTTTTGTACCTAAAAATTGAAATTCTTTGCTTATCCTGAGATTGTGTCGTTTTTTTTAGAGAGAAGAGAACTTGAAGGAATGATCAAGGCACAGCATGACTTAAGCACAGGATGTCCACAAGTGTTTCTCCAGCCTGGATGCACAGTCACTACAAAACATCTCACATTATTTCAGGAAAATGGTGCAGTTAAAGGAAATGCAAAAATGCTCCTCTTCCATGCCTCAAAGCTACCAGCCTTAGCAGACGTGCCACAGGCCCTGGCTGGAGCAGAACATATGCAAACCTTGAACCAGCCCCACTGCCAGACCACTGAGAGGCACTGAAAGAGAAGGGATGATACCTTTGAAAATGAGTACAGTATTCACTGGTGGAAAGGAGTCTCCTTCTCCCCATGTCATCCTGTCTTCCCATTGGCTGGGATCTACAACACAGACAGTTTTAGGCCTAGGTTTTTAGGGAGGATCAAGGGGGAAAATGAGGTTCCTATAAACTGGCAAATACATTCAGGTTTTTTTTGGAGAGCCACTGCAAGAGAGGAGGAGAAAGGGGGTGCCACCATCCACATTCCAAATGTGGAGTAAGCTTCACCTCACTGTGCTGTGCAATGCTTTTCCATGAATGACCAGCCTACACGGGCTGATGGTGGTCTTTAGGCAGAGGTCCTGATCTACTTCCCAGAGAGCATTTTGAAAGCCTTAAGTTGGGACCTGGGGATTTGTGGGACTGGGACAGTATGTGTGAAAGGAAATCTCGAGTGGCAACAGACCTTAAAGCTTTTTGTTTTTTGCTCCAGACACTCACCGAAATAAAACCAAGAAAAATTATCAGCTCTTCCCTATAGCCCACTGAGCACAGAGGAGAGCGTGGACTCTGTTGAGAATAGTTACATTTATTGCTGACTAGACCCTAAAATACAAGAACTGTCATACAGTAGTTTTGCATCTCTCTGACTCTTCTCCATCCTTCTTTCAACACAGTCCCTAGTGCCCAGTATGGATGGTTTGCATAGGAATTTCATGGCAGCCTGAGTATTTTTTTTGTATTGTGGCAGTACTCTTCTCGGAGATCAGGGTGCCAGTGCTTGCACAGGGATCAGGCAGTGCTTGCACATTCAACCACAAGAGAATTTTATGTCCCAATGAAAATTTTCTTCTAGCTGGAACATTTTTCTGCTATCCATCTTTGGATGACTTTGAATTTGCCAAGACAGCATCCTGGGTATAGAAGTCAGGCCAGGAGTCTGCACCAGAGTGGCAGAATCAGCATCACTGCCACTGGGAATGAGACTTCCTCTCTGCATTTGCATTTCCCATCTTTGTATTGCCAGCTTTTCAAATGGCAGAAGGAAGAGAGAGAAACATATGGGAATAGGGAAGGCTTGTTATAATTTACCTAAGAGCCCAGCAGCCTGGACAGCCTCATGCATTCATATTTAGAAAGAATTCCCTTGTGCCAAAATGAAACAAAACAAAACAAAACAAAAATCCCACTGTATGTGGTAATTACTCGGCATTAATGGAACGTTGTAGAGTAAATGCATTTAATTTGGTCCCATTCCAGCTGATCTCTCTGGCTCTCCATGTCTTATATGACCGCATCAACTCCTCGCTCTGCAGGTGAACAGAGGACTTGTTACCCTTTCATTGTTCTAAAGGCTCTAAAGCTGCAGGAGCTTTATCACATAGCTGGAAAATCAGAAGAGAAGAAAGCAGTTTCTTTAGTGACAAACACAGCAAACTATCCTATTGAGCCCTGCATATGCTGAGAAAGAATATGAAAGAGAAATGCAGCACTGCAGAATAAGTCAGTGTAACCCTGATCCAGGGTAGCCACAGCCTGCCCAGAGCTCCTCAACCAAGACAATGGAGCAGGAAGTTAGCTCCAGGACCCTAAATACAGCAGGCTTTTGAAGGGAGAGCATGTGATTGAAAGGGAGCCATTAAACAAGCCATGACAGGGGAAGTACACACTGCCAGACTCTCCGTAATGTCCCTCTTTTACAGACTACAACAAAGGCTTTACAATTCCCTTGCAGCACAAGATGGATACAGAGAGAGGCCTGAAAAAACTGTCCCATGGAAATTGGCGCAGTTCTTGGAGGTGGTACATAGAAAATGAAAGGCATACATATACATTAACATGTTCCAGCTTCCCACTTACACAGTGGCTATGCCTGCTTTCTGGTCGCTCCCAGCGTTGCTATTCAGACAGCTTCTCTAGCTCCCTCCATTGCCTTTCTAGTCTGCCTTCCTGCTCTGGGAATATCCCCGTATGTGTACTGCAGGCAACTGCAGCATACATAAAAAAGAGAAGTAAAATACTCTCTCCCTGTTACTCAGGGTTGGCAGAAGATTTTGGTGTAGCGACAGACTCCAGATCTTGGATTCAAAGGAGCTACGTCACCTGCACGAGACAATGAACTAACCTCTTATTTTAAAGTGAGTTTTGAGCCGAAATATTCATATCAGTTTCTATGACAACTCTTTGTAGGTCACGGATTTCTAACCTAAGAAACCTTCTAATTGGAGCAGTTGCAGGTCATTTGTACTTAATCAAATTGTTGGCTACTTTGCAAATGCTTTTCTTACTGACCCCAAACTCCCAGAAGGCCCAGACCACAAAATAATTGTTCTGCAGCATGTCTCTTAAAAGTGCCTGATGTGATGCAAATAATTTATCAGTAATAATTAATGGTATGAGAAGATATATGTTTAATTTTCTTGAGCAGGAAAAGCCTTTCATCTTATTTTCTCTGGCTACTGCAAATCAGATCCAAATGTGTAACTTTTATCTACCTACAGAAGAATCTTTGTTTAGAGCCATGTTTGCTATGCTTAAATGTAGTAAGTTTTCAGAGAATTCTGCAGCGCAAATAAATATAGCTAAGAAAACGGACAACATCTATAAATATATCAGGAGACCTGGAGAAGGGTTTGTATGCATAAAACCTTGCTTGCTTTTTAACAATTATTTCCATTAATCTATTAAAATATATTGCTCTTTCCTACCAACCTTGCCTTAAAACATATATTCATGTATTTCAAGGCCAGAACAGACTGTCAGGTCTGATTACCACTGCTGTACTTGCCAGAGAATGTTACCTGGTTACACTTACAATAAGACTATGCCATTTTCAAGTTTCCAGTGGCTTATATAAAGAAGTAAACTTACAAAAAATACATGTCCTCTGACTTCAGCTGAGCTGGTAACTTTGCCTTTGGCATTGCAGCTGCTGTACTTGAAGGGTTTTCTCCAGTTCTCTTCACAAAGGAAATCTGAAAATTCGTCACTGTTTTAGAGTGAGTCTTAATCACAGATCTGAAACTCCTGGATTCAGGCAATGATTGGTGAATCTCAGCTCCCAGCAGGGGAAAAAGGTACCTTCCTCACTTCTGATGGTCTGAAAGAAAACTTGAAAATCTAAAGACTCAAGGACCTGAAAAAACCCGACCCAGAAACCAACCTTATTAAATTCCATAATGTCTAGACTAGTTTCACATTTGGAGGCCTTGAGTTGTGATTTCAAACTGTCCAGCTGCTGCAGTCTTAAGTGTTCAACAGACCATCCCTGCAGAATACTGTAGCATGCTCCTTAGAAATGAAGCAAGGCAGAGCAGGAGTCACTAGGAGGGTGGCACTATCTGACAGAACATGGCACCTGGCATTCTTTAGCTTTCTCTGTTTCTCGAAGACATATCAGCCATCTCCCTAAAAGCATACTTTCTTTACTGACAGTGCTCTTCAGCGCCTGCCTGCAGGAATATACCAGAGATTTTAGCAGTACTGCTGTGAAATCTTGAAGTGTTATTTTATAAGGAGCCTTTCCCCCCCCCTCCCCGCACTGACGGGAGGAACACAAGGCAAAGTCAAACAAAGCTCTTATTCATTGCCTCAGCCCTCTAAGTCACACCCCCCCATGCCTACGCATGCACACACAGACGCACTTCAGCAAGAGCCTTCTTCGTACTCAAGCAGGCACAGCCCCAGGCAATGAAAGGAGAAAGGGCCTTCATAATTGTCATTTATCAATATTCATAAAGAACCTGCCTTAACCCCTCTTGTGCATGCTCGGGAAAAAAACACAAAATGAAACCCAGGCAAAATAAAAATAAAATGAAATAATCATCTTGCTGCTCATTACCGCAGGGGATTTCCTCTCAATGTCACCACTGTCCTGTGCAGTAATTGGCATTATCTGTTATGTCTGAAGCCATAATAAGGTTTGCCACAGGGCATTTTCTGTAATCATATTTTTATTTGTCAGCTTGTGAGATACAGACACCAAATATGAGCTTGACCAAAGCAAAACCCCAACACACACAAAATACACATGCCGCCAATCCCAGCTCTTGCCAATGATGTCACATCCAGCCAATGAGGCGTCCGCCAGCTCTCCGCGCCTGGCTCCCACCCTCCGTTGGCGCTGCAGCATTCCCTCGCTTGAGATAAAGGAGACTGTTCCTGGGGAAAGCAAGGATTTGCAGCCTACCCTGATACATGCTTCTACATTGTTTCTGACAGAAAATACAGCCAACACTGAAGTAGCTGAGAGCGGTGCAGAGGCAGGATATTCAAAAGGGGTTACTGATCTGGGGCACCCAGCTGAGACATCTTAAAGGCCCTCAATTTAGGAGAGCAGACACCCAGCATTAGGTGAATGTCAGCTTAGAAAAAAACCATCAGTTATATCCAAAGAAAACTTCCTAGGCTAGCATGGTCTTACACTGATGTCCAAGGAACCCCAAGTTCCTCTGCCATTTCTTGCACCACTGCTGAGCACGTCTGCTCTGGGCTCTGCAGCATGGTGCAGAGCCCTCGGAGCTAGCACAGAGGAAGAGCTGGAAGCAGAAGCAATAATGCTGCATCACTGAGCTAACAGCTTTGCTTGCCAGCTCAGGCAAAGAAGCAAGGTAACACAAATACACTGTTTGCAGGACCCCATATAATACCTCTGCATGGTGCTGTCTGTTCGCACCCACGGTTGCCTGTGAGTCCCTACCACAGCACGGTGCTATGTACATAGAAAAGTCCTTAGAGAACCCTACAGTGGGTACCTGTAAGCTTTCCACCATGACCAACCTGTACCACAAAACCCTGTAAGTGACTGCAGCTTGGAGTGAGGTATGGCAAATCTTCCCCTATTGTTTCCATTAACTAAAATAAGAACAGAAAGCTCATACTTTTTTAAAATAACATACAACCAGACTCAAGCTCCAAGCCTATTCTGCTTCTTTGTCTGAGCTGCTTGTTTGAAAACACCTCTCAGACACAGGTGATGTCTCCACACAGTAGCAGGAGAAGCCTTTTACTGACAGAAGGATTTGGGAATCCTTTCTGATTCTTTGATCCAGGAATCCTGGTGTATCAATGTATTTTGAGCAGTGAAAGCTGAATGTGATTACATACTGCTGTGGAAGTAAGCCACAGGTATTTCACAGCATTTTGGGAGGTACAGGAAGAAGATGGGACAATGATACAGGACTGAGGACACCAGGCTATCGATCTATTTTGCCAGTAGGTTAGAGGCACCCACATTTAGTCATTAACCAAAGCAGAAGCCTTCATTTTTCAAAGTGGTCATAACTGGATAACCTGGCTGATGAGATGATTTGTCATTTCACTGCCCCACGACAGGACAAGGTCAGGCTTCATTGCTTAGGAAAGCACATTAACTTTTATACTCGCACACACACACACACACATATATTTATGCATGCTCTGATTTTCAAAAAGGGTTTAATGATAACTGTCCAGAATATAATACAGAGTCTAATATAACACAGACCACACAAGTCTCAGAGTGACCTGGAGAGAGGGAGAGCTTATGATTTACTGCTAACTTATTCAGCACTAGATGCTAGTCGAGTGGGAGTTGGCAAGGAGACAGGGGATTTACTTCTAAACAAGACTACTGCCCACAATCCAATATATTTAACAGAGGAAAATGGATTCCTCAAGAGAGACATGCACTCTGCCTTGGAAATTCCACATATCATTAAACCTGCAGAGGTGCTTGTCTGTCTGACAGCCTCACCACGTTCCTCACTCAGTTTATTAAAGTTTGCCATATCAAGAGGTATCCATCACAAGCCCGAAAGAACTAGTATGTATATATATGCATGCTTTCATAGAAACTTCTATCCCAATGGAGCTTCATATTTCTCTGGAAAACTCATTTGGAAGAGTAAATAATTTCTCTTCAGTTGTACTTAAACATTTTTGAGTCTTCTTGGATTGGGTCTCAAGTGTTAAGACAAGTAATACAAGAAATACGTATGTATGCAATCCACCAGTGGTTACACTGCACAGTGTACATAAAAAATAACAGCTGTACAACCTACCAAGGATTATGCTGATTGTAAGAAGGTCACGATCACTCAACCCAGTTGAGGAAAAATCATGGAATTTGCCGAATAAAACTTGTCAGAGGTCTCTGCCAACAAAGAAAACTTAGATCCTCTAGTTAGGGCCCGCAACCTGCTCTCGGCTACTCTGGGAATTTCTGTGACTATTGCAACTCTGCCTGTGCCAGGTAGGCATTGTCCTCAGGACCTTCTCACCCTGATCCACCACTTTGAACTGCCTCTTCTACTAACAGTATGCTCTTCTTAATATATCCTCAAGAAAGGCTCTCATTTCCCTTCTCATTTATTTGGCATATGCTCTCTTTCAGACTACTATTTCCTGTTGAAATGAGTCAGAGATGTAGAGGGAGGGAGCTAGAAGAGCAAGTTAAATATTTGAGCATCCATTTTTGCTGTGGCCATTTATGCTGTGGACGTCTGGTTTGCAAGTTCTCAGCACAAAACTAGGGTAGAGAAAATCACTGCACGGTTACTGAGAAGTAACCACACAATGATTGTGCAAATCCAACTACTGCAGTATCTCTCAGTGGCCCTCGGCCTCCTGGAGGCGGGGATCTATGGCTGTCTGTGGCTATGGAGAAGCACCCACGCAGACATAATGTAAATGGTCTCCCCCAGCCAATCTAACTGCGAGGAGCTGCATTTCTGAGAAATGAGCAGGTAGTTATGGGTCAGCAGCTATACAGAAACTCTGTGCTCAGACTGATTATAACAACTTGATTTCAGTATAATTGAAATTGCCTAAACTTGCTGAAGATGAAGGAGAAATTGGTCCAATTTAAAGCAGCACCTGAAAGCACAGGTTAAACCACACTTGATGGTTAAATCATATGATGGAGTCAGTGAGTACCAATAGCAGTCAGATCAAGGAAATTCTTCCCTACTGGAAAGGAAATTAAAGGCAACAGTGACTCAAATGCCCAGAAGGGACTCAGTAAAGGTTGCCAAAAGGCAGCAGGTTTCCAAAAACTGAAGGAAGCCATAAAATGACTTTGCTGTATTCATACTTGTCCCAAGTTTCTTCAGGGATTGGTTTTGATACAGTGTATGTAACCCTCCATTATTAGCAAGTGCTCCAAGAATGATGGAAATTAAACTGCTTTTCCTTGGTGGTTTTGGTTTTCCTGGTTAAAGCATTCCCTTTGAATAAATTCTCCTCCAGCGAGATATGACGGACAATCTTCTCCATGAAAAGTCTATCTGTGACTGGCGCACTTTCTCACAGACAGCCAAGAATTAAAAAATATGTCAGTACTTTACAAAATGCTTTTAGAGCTTTACAACATCAGTTACTTAATAGTAAGTAAAAGTATCAAGAAATGAGATCCCTTTATTCTGTGCTTTTATGTAACAGGTAACTCCTGTTGGAAATGGCTGCACTCACCATATTGAATGACTATGGCAGAAGTCTAAAGCAGAGATGATTTGTCGGAAGAACTTCCTGGCTTCTTTTGGTGTCAATCTTCCCTTTTTTACGAGATAGTCGAAGAGCTCCCCACCTGACACGTGTTCTAGCACCAAATACCTAGAAAATAACAAAGCCAGGATTTTGTAAGCACATTATCATACCAACATCCTCACACACACAGTTATATACAAACACATCTATTTACATGTGGTCAAGGAGAACAATTCTGGAAAGAACAGTGGAAGAGAATCAGAATTTTAAAATCAGGAGTGAATAATATTTTTAACAGGGGTTCTGCAAACTTCAGACATGCCACTGTTGGATTCAGTGTTCAATATAATCATGAGAGATAATCCAGAAGCCAAAAATCACTCAAAAGACCAGGAGGGGAAAAAGAGAATAATCAGGTATAAGCTTTCACAGCTGCTCTTAAAGCTACTGTGGAGTGAGACTGCGTGCTAGGCAGCCTCAGGTCCCTTAACCAAGCTGACGGTTCCTTCATAGAACAGCTCTGGCAAAGCTGCACTCACATACTGTTCTGTCTTGGACACCTGAGAACCAGACAGATGTCAACAAACTAGAGAGAATTAAAAAAAAAGAAAAGGTGAATAGTTTAAATCATGGAAAAAGATAAAAAGAATTACACGTGTGCAGCCTATGTAAGAGCTTCAGCTTTTGCTGCTGAACAGCAGTGATTTGCTGTAGTAGCTGCCCTCTCTTGCAATTCAAACATGAAAAATGTGACACTGAGTGAATAAATGTGGCATAACGGGGACCTAGGAGCAAGAGAGGAAACCCCACACCTCACATAGCAATCCTTGCAGTCATAGAGAGAAGCGTGAAATCTTCTGGAAGGAAAGGACTTGCCATGGATGGACCATCTTGTTGTTGTAAGTAGGGGTAATGAAAGGCAGCCAAGCAGAGGAAAACTTAGTATAAATCTCTGTAAATGTTGCCTAACAGTTGGAATGAAACAGTTTCCCCCAGGAAGTGGCAGGAACACCATTAACTGAACCATTTAAAAATAAACCAGGTATAATATGGACTAAGAAATAGACTTCTATTGGCAAGAGGATTGCTTGAAACCTCCATGGACTTTTTTCATCTCTGTTGTGATTTTGTGCTCTACTGTCTCCTTGCTTGTTTGCCCAGATTATACTATTCTAATACAGAATGAAGGAAGTATGCAGTAAGATTATTTATTCAGAATCTGAAATGACAAGTATAAACAACAAGTTATTATTATTTTTACTGAAAAATCACTTTTGTTCTTTGGCTCTGTTAGCTGGTTTAAACCCTGTAAGACAGGCAGAAACCTGTACTCCTCCCTTACTGCCTAACTCCTTTGAAGAGAGTTGCACAGCAAGGCATGTGATCTGAAAGGTGATTTCTGTAAAGCAACAATGCAAGGGTGAACAGGGCAATCAAACCTTCGGCAGTTTGTTTGAGAGACATCACCAGAAAACTTGCAAAGGAGAATTAGATATTTCTCCAAATTTTGAGTGAACTTCTCTGTCCCCTCCTCCCAACAGCACAGTGGACCAGGCCGAATTGTATGTGCAGTATGATCCCCATCTCAATGCTTTGCTTTACAGCAAGCTAGTTTTATTACCGGTATTAATCCAACCCTTAAAATCTGAGTGAACAATGAAATAATTAATCCAGGATACTATCTTTTATGTACCTCAAGCAGCGTAATCTTGGAGAAAATTTCTAAATTTGAAATGGAAAGAGGAGGAGATTATTATAAATTTGAGGGCTTAATTATTCCCATTTTCAATGTTTCCAAAAAGATGGAACAGTAAAAGGAGTAAAAGCTGTTCTAAGGAAAGTAAAATTGGCTTAATGATAATGGCATTAGCCTTGAAGTTGCAAAAGTGGGACCTGAGTTCCTGGTCCAGCATCAGCTCCTGTGAGACTTCCATGTGTCAGCTCCCAGCCACCACAAGGAGAAAGCATTTCCGTGCCTTACAGAAAGGCAGCAGAGAATGCAGTACGAGATGGACAATAATATTGTCTTTTCAGCTAAGTAAGTAGTACAAAAGCACAAAAAAGTGGCCAACAAAATGAAATTCTAAACTTTAGGGAATTAAAATGGTATTTTCTGCAATTTTTATCAAAATAGAAACAGTTACAAGAAATATGGCAATACTGACATTTTTTTCATTAAAATGAGTAAAAAAGAGAAAACTATTGACTTGAAAATAACATTGGGAATACATGGGTTATTGTCTTTCCAAGAAGAGACGAGTAGTTACCAGACTGCCTACTGAGTACACCTTGGTAATATGGAGATCACTGTTTATCTGCATTACATTTTTTGAGCAAGACATTTGTGGTGGTTTGGGCCGGACTGGCTACTGACACCAACAACAGATGCTCTCTTTTACTTCTCTTCCCTTCAGAGAAGGAAGAGCATCTCCCTTCAGGGAGAGAAGGATGAGAGAGAAAAGAGACTCATGAGTTTAAAAAAGAAACCAAACTACTTTAAGGAAAACATTAATAAAATAATAAAAAGAAAACAAGAAAATATATACAATATATACAAAACCATATCAAGCTCCCAGGATGACAATCACGTCACCAGCAGGCACTGGGAAAGTCCCAGACTGGACCCAGCGATGGATGGGAACTGTATTCTGGATCGGTATTCAGGAATGCACAGATTGAGATCAAAGGCAGATGAACAGACAGAGTCCTTCTTGGACACCGGCCACTGAAGAAAGAGGGCTGACTCTTTGATCCCTCAGCTTTTATACTGAGCATGAAGCAGATGGGATGGAATATCCTGTTGGTCAGTTTTGGGTCACCTGTCCTGTCCATTCCTCCCCACAAGGTGTGACCCCTCTATGCTTTTCCGCTTCCAACCCTCCAACAGGAAAAATAACAAAGTTGGCTGCCCTTGGTTGTTATAGCAATAAGTATAAGCAAGAGCCTCTCTGCATACCATCCCTTGGCATAAATTATAAACAATCAGGCCATATCACTCTGGAAGCGGACAGTGTCGGAAAAACATGCTGTGAATTTCAGAAAGTTCAGGTAGTTAAAAGAGGCTTAGCTGAAAAGTAAAATTACCGAAAAGAAAATTGGTTCTGTTTTACCTCAAACCAGGACAACACTGAACTGCTCAGAAGAAAGCTGATATGCAGTAGCCACCAGCACCGGGGTGTCCACATTTTCAAGTCCCAATTCTCACTTTCCAAGCCTTGGCTAACAGCCACTCTGGTAAGAGGGTTTGCTATATAATTCTTTCTCCCTCTCATACTAGAGACAGATCTGACTAACTATCCCATATGGCAGACCTAAGTCTGGCACAGAATCAATCCTAAAATTCTCCTTGACAGCTCCCTCTCTCACTGTGCCCAGCAGAAGCTGGATACAGCAGTGCATCTTGCCCCCCCAAATTCAAACTGATGGCTGCATTCTTTTCCTGCAAGGTATTTTACGCAGATGAGTGCAGTTACAGGCATACAGAACACCCTCCGCACTGGGTTCAAGCGCAGAGTTTTGGAAAATTACAGACCCAGCATTTCTGTCACCCACAGCAGGAACTGCAAAGCAATTTATTGTCATCAACTTCATCTTATTAAAAACACTCAACAAAAATGCACTGACACGTTGTATGAAAAATAAAACAAATTGAAAGACAGGGAGCATTTACAAGGTTATTCATTTTTGCTTGCTATCTAGAAGCACCAGTTATAATAATGGAAATGAACAGGGGAGAACATTTGAAAAAGATTTGTGCCTATGACAAGTCAAGGGACACAGGGAAGCACAGTGACAATGTATTCTGATCTGACAAAGTGCCCAATGTGACAGGAGTGAGAAGGATGACAAACACATTCCCCAGTGGTCAAGTGCAAGAAATAAATGCTGCGGGGATCATTCCACAAGTACTAAGCGGTTATGTTGCAGCTAGGATTTCTGAGTTTAGATTTGCAGCTGGTCATCCACCAACCCTATTCCCTCCAGTATGATGCAGGTTTTTTTAGGATAGCCCCCAACTAGGAGATTTTCGATTAAACAAGGGCATAATTCAGCACCTGCCTCCACCTCTGTGCAAGCCTGGTGGTGCATCACATGGCACAGTAGTAGTACGCGTGTTACTTCCAAACAGGCCAACAAGAGGGGTTTAAACATTTCCAACTGTTGCACCAATTATAACTATCACTGTACAGCTTACACGAACCCCACTAAATGCTGTATATCTGTATCTATCCATCTGTCTGTGTATGTGTGAGTATGTCTCAGTGATTTCATAAAAGAACAGAATACACACTCTGAAAAGCCAAACAGAAAAAACAAAGGAAATAAAGGGCATTATTCCAAAGGTTGGAAAAGAAGGCATACAGACACTACACCTTTCCTGAATCTGTGGCATAGAAGAGAATCCAGATCTCCTGAGTCCACATCAGCATCTAAAATCCTTTACTTTAGCTAAGTGCTATAGGACTGGAAGTACGCCAATGCCAACTCTTGGAGGATCTAGAAGGTGGTAAATAACACATAGCCTGTAGGGGAGAAAAACATGAAGAAGTATTTTCCCAAGTTGCCCCGTCCCTTTTATCTTTCCCAGATACGACAGGTCCTCATCTCACTGTAGTACTACTTTTCCCATTTACTCTAAGCAAGTGAATGAATTCTAAAAATCCCAGAACAGTAACCAGAACTAGTCTCCTATTACATTTGGAGATGAAAAGTAACTTACTGGTGAATGAAGCTTTTTTTAAAATCCTGTCTACAGAAGATTGACAGCATCAGTCTTCCCACTGTAAAAATATAGGAAACCCTGCTCTGTAATAGCTATTGCAAGGAGGACCAAGGAAAGGAAAGACCCAGCCTCTTGCTGGCAGCATGCTCACTACCCGCTGTGATAATACAGAGAGGAGCTATATTAGGACAAAAGACTCTGTAAGACCACTTAGCTCTCACATCTTGGACGCTCTGGACACATGCTAGCTCTTCTAACCCTTGCATTTCACATGACAGAAGCATTGCAAGTATTATCCTCCTGTTCTTAACTGATAGGGAACCACAAAGCAAAGTGACTTGCACAGGGTTACTGTCACCCAGTATCAGAGCTGGGATTAGCACCTGTGGTCCCTTGTGCCTTCTACTCCATGCTGTCCCCACCACCAATTTCCTCTCTGCTTGCTAGGATGCTGGAAAGGCAAGAAAACATCAGGCTTGTGCAACTCAATATGAAGCCAAGTGCACGTGGTGTTAAAAATAACTTCTTGATTACTTGTTTTCCTCATTAGATGTATTCTCTAAGAGGTTGCAAAAATTTTCACAGGCCACAGCTTGCTTTCATAAACACACCAATGTCCACATCTTGCATGGTATCTCATGTTCCTGCTATAAGCCAAGACACGAAACAAAAAATCTCTGGTTAAGTTTAAGAGCTTGAAGGAAACAAGACTTTGGTCTTCAAAGACAAAGAAGCTGAATGCTTAATATAAGAATAATTTTGTCTGTTGGAGAGGAGCACAGAGATTTTGTGCAGCAGCATTCTATCTATTACCTTTGCCTTTTTTCCACTGCATCCCATCATCACCACCTCCCCAATAAAAGCTAATAAGTTCCTAACCTCAAATGACCCACTATGTATCATATCAGAGACATGCGTGCAGTTTATAAAAGCAAGTTTAGAATAGAATAATCCTAGGCTCTTTTGTTTCTTTCTTTTTGGTTCATTTTATCTACTCTTTCAGGAACCAAAACAGTAAAGAAGTAGTAACGAAAACTAAACAATATAGCAAAGGAGGGATGATTTCTGCATGTGAAAGAGATGAAGTAGCCAAGATGAATGTGGAGAAATGTGGTCTTAAACTACCTTTGTGCCCCTCAGATTCTGGCTATACCAGGAACCAGCACAGACTCCAGACTTCTCTAATTCACAGTATCCTCCCCACGGTTGACTGTGGCTTGTTCTGTAGCTTAGACTGGAAATTTAACAAAAGAGCACTGTGCCTCTCCTCCTCATTACCCCAACTTGTCTGTATTCTGGGGATCACAAAATGTGAGAGCCCACCAGTTTCACATCATACCTTCATCCTTCAAGTCATTTTAGTCTTTTTCAAATCCTGCATGTCCGTAAGAGTCCTGTGAACACAGAGGATGGTCCATTTTCCTCTGGAAGGATCAATAAATAGCCAACGGTCAACAACAATTTTGTCTATGATCATCATATTTTTTGGTTGTACCCAACTATGCTAATTGCCTGACAGGGCTGTGAGGATTTATGATGACACTACCAGAAGTTAAAATATAAAAGCTGTGACTTTTGCCCTGAAACGCACAAAAAAATTTGCAAAATTAGACACTCAGATAAAAAATTAGTACAGTTTTCTTCCTTTTCTCCTAAATAAACTAGGATGTTGGTTTTAATCTCTAACGTCTGTGGTTTTCCTATCATCAGTTGAAAAACAAGGCTAAAGCAGAACTCTTAGCCTCACCACCCCATTCCACTTCTTTTCTCTACCGCTGTCTCTACCGGACAACGCTGCTGTTTTGATTAAGATTCAGGCTTGTAGAGTGGGTGTTACCTTTCACTCAGGCTTTCTTCAGATCCTTACAACTTGGCTGTACTAGTATCTTTTAGATGTATTCTTTATTATACCTCTAAGATAATGCTTTTCCTATCCACCCACAGGGCTAAAATTTCATGTCTAATTTTAGCTAGATATCACGTATCTAAATTAATTCATCATCATCTCTTTCACTTTGATAAATACATTCTTGCCCCACTGCTGGCAATTCAAAACAGGTATCAGATCATCATTGCAGTATCATTTTCTTAGCTTTCCACTTTGACCATTCCTTCCATGCCTCCATTGTCTCCTTTTTTTATATTACATCTAACATGAACTAGCTGTCTTCATTTCTAGACACCTTGTAGCCCCCTCTGTAACTGATCTAGGATCTCTTCCTTGGCCTTTGAGGTTGACTTGTGTCTCTGACCAGCCTCCAAAGCCAGGTTCCACCATCCACTTGTTAGATATCCAGGCAAATGATGCTGTGCTCTTAAAATACCCTCCCTACACTTGGAAGAGCATAATCGTTAATGACAGAGCTACATCATAATTTTTCTTCAGTTCTTTCCTGAATACTGTTCTTTGCTGTGATACTTGACAACAGCCTGAACTTCCCCATCACAGGGCTGCCAACAGTTGCTTTGTGTTTTGGATTGTAAGGTGACTAGGGCTCTGTTTTTGTCCCATTCTTGTCTAGCACAGCAAGGTCTTCTCCATGACCAGATTGCCTTTGTGCTACAATACTATGCAGACATCACCTAAAACAGCAACAAGGACACTTTGGTGATTATTTTCCTTCCCATCTGGTGGATTATGCTACAACTTATTAAAGGGTGCCTTTGCCCCAGCCCTAGGGAACTTTGAGGAATAACTCACAGAGCTCTCACTGGCGCAAGGCAGCTACATGCCACCTCCAAAGAAGGACTGTAACAAAAGAAGAAGGTTGGTTCTGACCAATGTCTGGAAAAATGCTGTTAAAGAAAGACAATTGGCACAGAGAACACCAGGACCATGCATTACCAGATACTTATGGCAAAATAACAACAAAAAAAAAACCTAAAACCAAACACAGCAGTTATGATCTGTAAAGAACAAAAAAGCTGCCTTTAAGCCATTAGCAAGAATGGTGTGAAATACTAAAATTCTTGCCAGAAGGGATTGCCCACAGCGGCCCACCACTGTACAACCCAGTGTGGGTATGCAGCTCCTGTTTTCTCAGCCTTATAGATGAAGACAATTTACAAGACATTCACAGATACACAAATTAGGTCATGTGGGGCAATACAAATGTATTTACTGTTATAAAAGTGTTAAATGGATAGAGATCTTCAGATGAAAGCTCATACTGAAACACGAAGTACCTCAGGTAGTATTATAAATGCAAAATTAAGAGCAACAAGAAATACCCTCTGGTGCTCTAGGAATGGTAGTCAATTCACACAGCCTCTTGTTTTGGTCAGGCAAAAGAAGGTTTGTTCATCAGGCCATGCAATTAGCTGTCTGTTAGGGAAAGAGTTAATAATCCAGGGTAACAATAGGACAAGAGGTAAGGGTTTTAAACTGAAAGAAGGTAGATTCATATTAGATATAAGGAAGAAATTTTTTACAATGAGGGTTGTGAAACACTGGAAGAGGTTGCCGAGAGAGGTGATAGGTGCCCCATCCCTGGAAACATTCAAGGTCAGGTTGGATGGGACTCTGAGCAACCTGCTCCAGTTGAAGAAGTCCCTGCTCATTGCAGGGGGGTTGGACTAGATGACCTTTAAAGGTCCCCTCCAACTGAAACTATTTTATGATTCTATGATATTTACACATACGATGCACAACCTTGCTTAAACCTAAGCAAGTAGATTGGTCTTCTACATAAGCTTGAATGTACCACTGGGTACCATCACACACCACCAGGTGATGTTCTAGGACTTTTACTATGTTAGACTGGAAGTTCACGTAGTGTTGGCTAGCTTTTAAGATGCACAACTTCAGGTGTGCACTCCAGCAAGATGCAAAACCCAGACACAATTATATAGAAAGATACACACAAAGGCAAGAAAAATCAGGAGAGTTCCTGCTTGCTTCTTCTATGCTCAGAAGTTTACTGTTTTGTGATGCCTATGGGTAAGGCATTTCATGAAATGACCACACCTGCTGAGAAGCTCAGCTACTCTGTTTTATCACTTAATAGTTGATTATTATATGAAAATCATGAGCATAATCATAAAACTGGGGAACATGGCATGGATCAAGCCACTTTGGAGTTGATGCAGATGTCTAAGCAATCACCAAGGCAAGGGACACAAGTCAGGTAGGAATCTCCTTTATAAAGACAGATACGTCTTTAGTTCTTTTCTGCCCCTATGTTTATGAGTGCCCACATCTGTAAAAACCTCTTGAACTTTGGCCACAGAATCAAACACAAATGGAAACGGCTGTACCACAAATGGTATGTGCTAGGCACTGCCACCAATCCTGATGAACTCTGAACCATCCCACAGTAACCCACAATCCCCAGCAGATTATTCATGAGAAACTAACTACTTCTGACCAATTCAGCTAAGAGCTCGAAAACTCATTACATTTCAAAGCTCTGGCCAATCAGCAAGGGATCTATCTGGAATGGCTGACTGATGAAGAAAAGCGTCTAGAAGAAAAATGTCCTGGCGATTCCTCTTCCATACTACCACCCTACCTGCAAAATGTCCTTCCATATGAACGGATATATGTGTAGCAGGGAAGAGGTTAAAAGCCGCCTAGCTCAGACTGACATGTTGTAGTTCTTTGACGGCTTTTTCACTGCACTGTTTTCTATTGACTAAATAATCTCTATCAGATATTAAGCCCCTTGTTATTGGCGCAGCCTATAAATTATTCAGAAGTTATATAAATTCTTATGGTGGGCATGAATTTTTAAACCCTAATTTGGCACCAGGCCAGGAATTCCTTTTTTTTTTCCTCGCCTGTAAGAAAATGTGCATGCATTAGATTTTGTTTTTCCAAAAGACAATTGTAACTTTAGTCTGCTTGTTCGAATGGAGATTGTATTTGATAGCTCATTACATTTGGACATGAACAGGTTGGGGCTTCTGGGGAAAAGAGAGATAGTAGGAGATTACAGTGTTCGCTTATACCTTTGATTTATTGGGGATAAAAGGTTTTTGAGCAGTGTGTTCATGGTGTATAGTCATGCATGCCAAGGCACTGCAGCAGCCACTCTGTTTGGCACACCATATGGAATGGATCCAGCCAGAGCGATCCTCAGCACAGAACGGGCAGAGGTCAGACAACACCTATCAGCTCACAGCTGCAATTCTGCTAGTGACCATACGCTTTGGGGTTTTAATCTTCACAGTTAAGTGGCCCTTCCTTTAACAGCTAGGGTCCAGACACACACAATGTTGTCCACCAAAGCCTGAAAAAGAAATTTGGCATGTACATATACTGTGGCTCTGGAGCTACATCTCCCCTTGACCTTGCTCACGTCACAGAATTGTTCCACTATGGGCCTGTTTTTTCCCAAGCCCAGCATCATGGCTTGGAGGGTATGCAAGTGCACGTCAGGCAGTGAGCAGAAGATACAGTCAGGGTGTAGTATCAATCAGCACCACCACCTCTGTGCAAACCCTGCTTTGTGCCAGGCTGGCATCCCTCCTGCAAGCGGTGACACCTGTCCTTGGTGCAGCACCCCCTCGCCTTCCCCTGGCCTCTATCCAGCTCCTTGTCTCCAGGCCTACCCTTGACTCAAAACCTCATGTGCACTAGCTCCACTCCTACAGCTGACTGGCTTTCCCTTGGCTACGTGCGCTTGTAATTCATGACAGTACTAAAACAAGTCAGCAGCAGCAGAAGAGGGGTCCAAGTAGCTGGTTATGATTATTACTCTTAATTCTAATCAGTTCTCAGGTGGACATCATTTTGCCTTACAATCCTATTCTATTTTGTATTCCTGTACCCACAGCATCTGACCCCCCACAACCAGAGTACCAAGAAGCATACCTACTACAAAAATTTTCAGCACTGAGCCCTTGGAGCCACTCCAACTTTCTGAACCCTCCTTCTGCCTTTAGACAGGCTTCCCCACAGATGGAACAAATGCCAAAGTCCTGGGCTACCAATAATAGAAGAACACACAGAACCCTTTTTTCTCTTTCTTGCCTCCTCTGGCACCTCACAATTAGTTTTCAACAAAAATAAACAGGCTTACAGGAAAACTGCAGGAGAGGACAGGCAGCATGAATGCCTCTGCAGACACCACCAGAGTTGTAAGTCTTTGACTCCTGCTGTCAGCTGATCTTATACAAGCTAGAAACGTGAGATGTGCACAGATAGGAGGACATTCTAATTTTGTTATCTGCCTCATTGGGAAGCACCTTCACGTCTGAAATCAGGAGGTGGTGTGTTGTGTACATTGCAATGAGGTTTGGGCGCTTGCCCAGTGATAGCACTGTACTGCTGAATGATGCGAAAAGGACTTGTGCTTAGAAAAAGAGCTGATGGCACATTTCAGGGAACAATGTTCTGATGTCCACTCCTTCTCTCAAAACAGATTCTTGTTTAAAATGCTGATCAAGTTGGACAATATAGAGGTTTAAAATAAATGCTCCCATAAAATTTGAAAATCTGAAATCTTAAGCGTGAAGATTTGAAAATTAATAGATATAAATCTATACATATATGTACAATATCTGTATGCACCTATAAATAGAAATTTATAGAGATATTTATACAGACATTGATGGAAAGGGAGTCAAGAAGTAATAGTATAAACACCTGAAAGAAAAGGGCATGGAGTGGTCCTAGGATTTCTTTATCTCATTTCCACTCCCTGTCAAAACCTTGATAATTTAAGCTAAACCGCTAATCAAATGAGATCAAACGGATAATGCCACCCCTGTTGGGAGTTCTGCAGCAAAACTCTATCAGTCAGCTTTATCCCCTTTGGAAAGGGAAGGTCCATCTCCTGTGGAATATATGATGGCACTTAGGTTGCCATGCTAACAGCTCCTCCAACAGTGGGACAATTGCTTTTCTAAGATCAAAAGGAAAGCTGAATTTACTGCATAAAATGCAGTAAATGTACATATCAGAGATTTAAGAATAAAGCGTAAGATTGCTTCCTAGAAAATAGCCGAGCCAACCACTTCACTCATGAAGGACTGGGCTTTGCATGTTTCCTCTTACTTAATCCTCAACAAGTCTGCTAATGAGAACCTCCTGCTCATTCACAGTGGTAGTGCTGCTATCAGTGTATGAACTCCTCCTTCCTCTCCGGTTGCTACACAAACTCTGTCTAGGTCCAATTCAGGAAAGACCTTCTCTACACGTAGCACACAGAAAAGAGGACCATCACCCAGGTTCACACAGTTCATCTGCAATGCAGAAACCGTATGACCAAAGGAGTGCTTCCTCTCTGATATGCATTACAGAACCCACCAAAACTTTGTTATCAGCCTTGTTATCGCCTTGGTCATTCTCTTAGTTTATTTACATTTCCCTAAAATTCCTGACTGTCTGAACTTGGTTAGTCAAAATGACTGATGCACACACAAATTCTGGTAGCTCATCGATCATTCCCCATTATGAACCAGCAATAAGTCCTCATACAACTCTGCACTTACCCCATACCAGGCTACTTTAACTCATTCTTGATCTGTAAAATAGGAGCCTCCTTCCTGGCTGTTTTTTCTGTTAACATTATGTGATGGGAGAGGGAAGCATAGATTATCTATAGCTATTTCTAAACTACCGATTACTGTGGACTCTCAATCTTGCTTGAAGGCCGTCAGTGTGATCATACAACAAATATGAAATAATTAAACCATCATTAATATTGTTATTCTAGCCAAAATAATGTGTATGTGAGGTGGTATATCAGCACACATACAGAGAACCACAGTGCAGCTGTGTTTTCCCCTATGCACCTAGAAATGTAGTCCACCATCTTACTAAATAAGACAACTCACAATGCTGGATAAAGAGCTGGAAGTCTTAAGAGCTCATAGCCATCCTCATCTCTCCAACCATCTTGGTAAAAAAATCACCAAAACAAACAGAAAATAACTGCTAAGCTAACACACATATGCTAACAGATCTTTATTATTATTTTTTAAAACTCATTTTCAGTGTTAAATAAACTGTGGAAAAAGGATTTGATTCATCATTACATTAGGAATCTAGTCAACCAAAGCCCCTTGTCACAAATTAAATCATAAACCAAAAGTCAAACATGATTTGTGAAATTAACATTTATCGAGGAAATACTCCCTAGTGCTGCATCGTGATTAGACTCTGGGATCTGAAATATCACCCATAATTCATGAACTCCTTTGAAACCATGCCACTACCATTACCGCTGAGATGGCGTGCATGATGGAAAGGTGCTGTCACAACCAGAGAGCAATCCCTTTTTTGATGCTGGTGAGAACTAGAGGTCACTTTGTCTTACTATTTGGGAAAGTACATGCATACATGCTTCTCAGCCTCTACACGCTTGTAACCCTTTGCCCCTCCACAGGCACTCTCTTCCACGTCTTAGACTTATCTAAGGCCATGGCCGTTTCTAATTTTGAACACGGAGGCTTGGCAGAAGCTCTGCATTGTGCCCTTTCTTTAAAATAGATACTAATACAAAATGAAATGTAGTTAACAGTCATTGGCTCTTTCAGAGAACCAGTATCTTTCAGCAGAGGGATTTAGTGCCTTTGTGGGGAGATGCAGACAGCTCAATCTTACAGGCAGAGGAGCTACAGCACAAAGAAGACTGAGGGATTGTTTAAGGCTAAACGGTCACTGGCAAAGCACACTTTAGAGCCCAACATTTTTTAGAAGTCAGGATATCCAGATATAGCTTAAAGATATGGGATGCTTCCCTTGCCAAGGTGATTTTCAGCAGGAAGGTATTTTCCTGCCAAGGAATGCAGTCCTTTTTTGGAAATCTTGCTGTAAGACCATCCCCACTGCTCTGAACACTAGATATTTTTCACATGGAGCAAAATAGCCCCCAAGCCTGTTGGAGGAGAGCTCAGCTCAGCCACTGGCTTCACAGGCATTCAGAGCAAGAAGAAAGCTTCAGCACCTCTATAACCCATCCTGTCACTCCAAACGATGATCACGGCCTTTCTTCTTCATGTATTCGTACATCGTCTCCACCACTCAAGTATACTACACCTACCTGGAACACATGAGCTGTGTGCTGTGTTTATGCAAGCATATGTGTGTTTATGTGTGTGTATACCTAGGACTACACAACATAGAAATAAACAAGGATCACAAAGAAGAATATTCCCTCTCTCTTAACCAAAAGAAAGCCTTATCCTACCCTCCCTTTAAGCCAGAATACAGACAAATGTACTCTTTAAAATGGTGCCTGTCTTTTCAGGATTAAATGAGAAATTATTGGCTATAAAGCCTCATTTCCCTTCCCTTCCCTTCTCCTGCACGCAGAGCAGGCTGCGTTAGATCTGGGCCTCTGTCCTCAGCTGGGGCAAACTGGGCTTAATGGACCCATGACTGTTTACGTCACTGAGGATAGAGCACTTGGCATACAGCTCAGAGAACATCTGAGCCAGCCTCCACCCAGTGCCTGTATGAGCTCATTCTGGCAAGTGCATTTCACCATGGATGGCAGGCTCTGCCCCAAAGGAGGGTGGGGAATCCAAAAGAAATTACTGCATGGTCTAGTAAGCCAACCCTTAGGCACAGAGGCCTTACTTCTTGGAATAGGAATTCATTGCTCCAGTAACGAGACTGGCTGAATAGTCCATGAGGGATTGTTACCTCCATTCAACGCACTTCCTTTGGGTAAACAGTCATTCCCTTCTTGTGTTGTGACATTAAGGAGAGGTCACCAATAGATGGTGGGTTTTAAACGTAGCTTGATTTTTTTAACCACTCTCTTCTACTTGAAATAACCTGTTAAAAAGCTGAAAATAACACGGAGTTCCCTACTGGCTTGCCCTTTTCCATTTGGAGAACATTGATTTTTTTCCTGTTGTGCCAAGATTAATGTGGTCTGTTTGTTTGACAACAGATTCAACGTATCTAGTGCCCTGTCAAGCTAAAACGACTCTGTCTGTGCACAACATCCCTGTCTGGCACTGGCAATGATCTGAAAAAAAAAAAAGGCTTTGCTACTTAACTGTTACTGCAGAACCATCAGGAGATTTCAACAGCCCTTAAAACCAAAAATTGTTACTGATGGGGCAAATTTAAAATATTGTTAGTGAGAGTCGAATGAAAAATATTAAGCAAGAGAGGTTATCCAGATTATCCACTGAACAGTATGTTACAGTTTTGATTCAAAATGGTTCCAGATCTTACAGGTACAAAACTTCCTCCCCTCTTGCTGTTGGATAGAAAACGTTCATTTGTCCTCTCTCCTCCATTTTAAGTAGGAAAAGAAACAGCAGATAAGTAAAATACAGAAAAGAAAATGAGAAAAGCCAAGGAAATAAGGAGTGTTCCTTCCTCATCCAAGTACCAGATATCACACAGACACCAGCTGAGGGTGAAAGCACACCCTGCTCCATTCTTTCAGAAATGTCACCAAGTTCCAAAACCCTCATCTCCCTCCCTTCCTTCATCCTTCCCTTCCCCTTTCTCTGGCAAAAGCCAGTAATACCTACAAATATTTTTTATTTTCGTAAACATCATGCAGCTTTAAAACGTGGGGATGTTCTATCAACTTCAGGATGGCTATTTCCCGCTCCACCTGGAAGAAACAAAAAGAAAGAGAAGATTAGAAGCTCGATCTTAGAATATATTAGATACCGTCACACATTTTCTTCCCACTTATCCGTTTTCCACTCCACTTTATATGCGGAGGACACGGCAACTTATAACAATGTATCATATTTAGCACTCATATAATTTAAGAAAATTTCAATTTATTCAGCCACAGCAATCCCTGCCCTGCAGAACTGAAAACCAGCAAAATTTCAAGGTTGAAAGAAAAGTATCAAATCTACCAAAGGGAATTAACTGTAGGAGTTATATGAGCATTCAAGGCTGTTCCTGCCTCACAATCCAAAGGCAATGACGTATTCTCAAAGTACAGAAACTCTAAGGTGTCACTTAGGGCTTCCCTGACCTCCCACAGGCACAGGTGTGGCCATGCTGTACTACATATTGCATACTCAATTAATATTAGAAAATCCCCATCCTGAAGAACTTGCAGTGTATGCAGGGGAGACAAACCACGGAAGACAGACAGCAACGTGATTTTATAGCTGCAGAATTGAGGCACAAAAAGGGAAAAAAATATAAGTGACATAAGAAGTACAAGGCACAACAAGAAATTAAACCCAATTACTGCAGATGCAGTGTTCACAGCCTTAAGCATGACTGTGCTTTCTCTCAATTCCCAACCTGTCTGAGCATAGCTACTTCTAAGACCATGTCTTCAACACGGAGTTAACAAGTTGTGACTAAGTCCCTGTAATTAAGCGCAAGCCTTGTTCTCACCCAAAATTCCTATCGTGACTGCTGTGGTGCTTTTAACTTGAATTTACTAAGGGTATTCATTAGAGATGGAGTCAGTGCAATTCCTCAGTTGCTAGAAAAATTGCTCTGTGCTGCTCAAAGCTTCACTGTAACCGCTCTGACTTGACCGAGGCTAACTCGAAGGGAATTAATGTAGCACTGTGGAGACTGTAGATTACTGAAATAAACTCTGCAACAAGCCACAGTCTAAGCATCGCACAGTTGGTCATGACAAATTTCCAGGGATCCACAAAGGCAGGAAAAAGACCTAGAGAAGCAAATAAGGACAACTAGGTAGGTTTTTTTCCAATCCTTCAAATAAATTATTGTCCTGGAGCTGCTATGCTAACAAACAAAACATGAACAAACTACAAAACCATACCTAAACATCTCCCCTCCAGGAATCAGCTGAGTAATTAGGAACTTGCCCCAGTATACCTTTAGTTCTTGATGTCCTTTAATTTCCTGAGGTACCATCCTCTGCTAAGCCTGAACACAGACAACTTTCCCTGAATGCCAGTAAGATATTTGGCAGGAAATTAGAAACTGGTAGTTTTCCAGCACCGTGCAGAGGAGGAGGATTTCCCAGCATGTTGGTTATCACCCCAGATACTCTCTTCCTCTACATCACCGCACAAAAACAGCAAAAGCAACTCTTGCACCACATCACCCTTGGCCTTCCTCACATATCAAGATGGAGGAAAGGGTGTTTGTACATGTGTCAGTCTTTCAAAGACACTTATTCCTCTGTGCAGTCAAAAGTCATGAGAGATCCACTTTCACACTTGGGATCTCCGGAAATAGCTCCATCAGAGAAGGGAGGAAGAGAAAAGCGTATCAGGAAGCTCTAATGGAATTAAGTGTGTATGTGCACATGCATGTAAACATGTATGTATGCAGCTCAGCACTGCCAGAACTGCTATGAATTCAGTGATACACAGTACTTGATGGTGACAGCTCTGTAGGCGTAACTTAGTCATGACCAGCACTTAGATGAGAGCTGCTTATACAGATAGAAAACCAAAATTGGGTAGATTTCAACTGTACAGCTATCGCATCAAAAAAACAGGGGGAGATCTAGTTTATTCCCTTTTTGTCTCCTCTTCAAAAAAACCTGTTACTCTTTTCTCTTACAAGACATGCTCTGATATTTGCAGAGGGCTTGTTCAGCCCTACAATTGCTAAAGTTGGATTTGCTTCAAGAATGAGGAAAAATTGAACAGCAGAAGCACCCACTCCCATAACACTCTTCCAATAGTATTAGGTTCACCATCAGCACCACGTACCACAGCTGCTCAGAAACTGGAACTCCAACAAAGCTCCCTTTGGATAGGGGAGACCAGGTATTTCATGGAGAATGTGACCATTGCACTAGCTATGGCAGGGATCATCGAACTCCCTCCCCCCTCTTCCCGGGGGATATCCTGCTTGGGAAAGATGAAATTCCCTGCGGATGGGCTGTCTAACTGCACTGAAGATTCAATTCTGAAAAACCTCTCGATGCGGTGGCAATGTATGTTCAGACCAAGTAAGTGATGGATGGCAGCATCCAGTCAGGGTCCTGCTTGGTTACTGTCCTAAAGCATGACAAGAGACAGTGATTGGAGGAGGGGATTCAGTTACAGCACTGCATGGCCTATGTTCAATAAGAGAAAATCAGACCAGAAAGCAATTATCTACTTACTACCTACAGATTTATGCTAGAAACCATCTAAAAAGAAATAACCTGAGTTACTTTAGTTTCATCATTTTAAGTGTGTGAGTGTGAAAGTTTCTGTGCGTATCTTTAACTTACTGGGAACTAAATCCTGAGAGGAAATACAGTTTTGGAGGTCTTGATTTCAACCCCAGGTATGCAGAAAGCATCCAACTTGATGTGCCTGGCAGCATTTCACTACAATGTATTCAGTTCAGTGGCGTGTTGCACCACTACAGCACAGGCAGCAGTCAGCTTTCCACAGTCTGCTACCTCTTCTAGCTGCAAAGCAAGGAAAAAACTAATCTACTCATCTCAGTAAGACTTTGTATAAATCTTCAGTGAAAAGGGGCTTTATGAAGGAAAAATGTCATTACTGTACTTCTCATAGTCCAGGCCTTGGCCCCATGCAGAGAAGCAAGACACTAATGGCTGTATTGCTTCAAGAACTAGAGATTCCCAGCTCTCTAAACAGCAATATGAAAAAGATCATCCTCAAAAATCTTACAGCAGTGTCCTGTCCCTTTTCCCTTCCAAAGAAGAACAACAGGTCACAAAAACGTGCAACGGACCACCTTCTCAAAATTACTACTGCAGTGGTTACTAATGGGTAACTCTCCTGGAGCCTATTCATTTTTTATATCCCCACAGAGAAGGCAGTAATTGATATGGGTTGGACACAGACTGTAGATCTCAATAGTGATTTTACTGATGCATGGCTCAGGAGGACCGAGCAGCCACCATGTCATTAGAAAAGGAGAGATATCTGAACTCACTAGCAAAATAAAAGAGGCCTGAAAAAGCACACAGCTTTGCCTTCTTCCCCAGAGCTTTGCCAGCCCTTGGCATGCCTTTTTTGTGCATCCCTGTGCTTGCAAGCCACGGAGTGCTGTCCAGCTCAGAGCTGGCAAGGGCAGGGGAATGGAGAAACCCTGCAGGGGTGTTCGCTTTATTGCAGATGCAATTATCAGAAAGCAGGCCAAGCTCAGAACAGCCTGTCTAGGGAGGCTCAGAATCTGTGATAAACAAGAAACACGGAGAAACATTTGCAAAATAGCTAAAAGAGAAAGGAAAAAAGTGAAGCTTTCTCTGTCACACAAACGCCAGGCCATGTCACAGGGTCCCAAATACAGCCCGGGTTGCCTCATACCTCGTTAGATTACTGACTCTGCAGCACTTGGATATGGGGGAAAGAGTTGTGACAGGCTGTGCAAGGCAAAGGGAGACATATTGCTAACTTGTAACCTTGCAGGTGCCGATTAGAGGTTTTAAAAATCTATGCAGGAGGCTGATTTGACAGGATGCTCCAGCGATTCAGCTAAAGACGAAGTGCACCACGGGGGAAATGCAACCCTGAGAGGAATAATGCAAAACTCTGGTTCCCACTCCTCCATCTCTACATCACGCTCCTGCTCCCCCAGAGGAAATCGCACATCTCTGATTTAAGCCAGGTCATTGGCACAGTCTTCACTGGTGACAAGTGCTCTGCTCTCTTGCCTTCAGACTCACAGACACATGGGGTGCTAATTCACCTAGAAGGCAAGGTGGGCAGGTCGAGGGAGCCTGAAGGTCTCAGTGATGAAGCAAGTTTCCTTTTCTCTTGTATTCATTTGCTCAACAACAATTGGGTCACACATCACCCATGGGTGGTGCTGTGAGAACTTGAAAAATGAAGTGGACAGCTGTCTCATATTACCAGCCTGTATTTTATCTACCAAATCTGTACAAGCATCATGCAACAGTCATTAATAGCAGTGTTTCTCAAAGAACACCTAGGCTCAAAAAGCTGGGGGACAGCAGATGACATTTCTCCTTGGATGCTTTGACGTTCACCAGCAGCACACCACAAAGCTCTCTCTTTCTCCATTGACATGATTGCTTCCCATATTCCTCAAAACACTGGCCTGAGAAGGAAGTCTGGAGCTGTAGAAATAGCGAGGAGCAATAAAAGCCCTGCAGGCTGCAAATGTGTTGTGCTGTTTTTCCTACTCAGAGCAAAATGGTGGAGGGGGCGGGTAGGTTTTCATGTGAAAATCAAGCTTTCTAATGTTGACTCTGCTTTGCTTCCAAGTAATTAATGAAATACTTTTCAGAACTCATGGCTGTCCCTCAGTTACTAGAAACTCAATCTGGACATGAACTTTCTCTGAGTTCAGAATTATTTAGACTCAGGATGAACTTCAAAGGATGCAGAGATCTGGATGCTCATCTAACTCCTCAGGCTAGAACTCAGGCTGGAAACCTTGTACCAAAGTACCTACTTTCTCCAGCGTCTGGCCTGCTGTGCAGTAATCTGCATTTCCATGATGAGAGCACAGAAAGCAGAAAGTAAATCACTGTGATACTTCACTGAGTTGAAGTGGCAAAACCAAAGGTATCAGATAGGAAGAAACTAATCTCAAGTTCTCTGGAAAGTCTGCATTCCTGCTGTAACAGAAATATCCTAGGAACAGATCCTGGGATTTTATTAATTTGGTACTTTTGCTTCCATGTTACGTGGGACTGAAAATTAAAAATGGTGAAAAATGACTGGCTTTGGTGAAGACCATCTAGGTCACCTGTTCAATCTTTCCAAGAATCACAGAATAAATAGGCTACTTTTGAAATCAGAAGAGAACAGCATTAAAGCAGAAATGGCTTTATACGACAAGTAACTGTAGGCCCAGTTATGTCCTGCAGGGTCACTGCTGTGGGGATATCATTCTTCCAAACAAACTTACGCCATTACCAAATCTAAGCAGTACCACATTATATCAGTTGCATCCTTAATTTCAATGGGAGCATAAATAAAGTAAAACTGGAAAAAATCAGGTTTTAAATGATTAAACATTAAAATATCTTCCTTTGCAGCTCTGAATTTCATTGATTTTTCACTTAAAGTGGCCTTTCATTACATTTATCCAAAACTTCTTCAGCAGGCCATTATGGAAGCAAACAGAGAACCACAGAAGTTATCCATCTACGGAGCGTATTTCCTGCTGCTATTGTAGCCATTAGCTTCACATTTCTGAATATACTGAGCCAGACTCAAAATGTATTGAAGTCAACAAAAGGCATCAATTGACATAAGTGGGCTTTGAATCAGACCTTCTAATGATCATTAAGTGGTATCTAGGAGAAATCTTCTATTCCACAATTTTGACTAATTAAATGCCTTAACATGAACTCAGGTTTTCTGCTAAGTACTAGTAATTACAGGAAGATTCTATAAAAAGTGGATAAACGGGTGGGAACAACTAGACTTAGATCTCCACAGAATCAGGCAGCTAGACAATACTGTACAAAATACTTAGAGCAAACAGACAAAATTAGTGGAAAGCTGAGCAATTCCTCATTTTATTGAAAGCTCTATTATGGGCTCATTCCACCACAAGTTTTATTTGCATGCGTGTTTCTCAAAGCTATTTCACCATAAATGAAAATGAAAATAGGTACGTGTGAGAAGTGAGACGCGTATTTGATGTTAAAATTTGCATGTGCAAACTTCTATACCATGAAGCTTTAGTAGGGAAATTTATTTTCCATAAACTACTATTATAACAGAATGTCAGTTTCTACTTGTCTTTATTGAAACAAGTATTTTTCCATAGTCCCTTCAAAACTGCAACTCTAAAGCTCTGCTGAATTTCAAAATTTGGCATAAAGTCTGAGGGTATGAATTCAGTTGAACAGATCCTGTGAAAATTTTCTCAGAAATCCTTTCTGCTGGAGCAAACGTACCTCCACAACAGGAGAGGACTCCTGGCCTGGCCTAGCATATTGATTCCAAGGTCTTGAAGTGACAGGGTTTGGATCCTACAGGTTATCTAACCATGGAAAATCCTACCCAGGAATTTCATGGTTTAACTCAGTAGTTAACACCTGCAGTGTTCCTTAGCGCTCTGCCATAGGCTACTGAGTAAATATGGCACTTAGACTTATCTGCAGCGTATGCTTCTTTAAGAAGCATCAGGGCTTCACGCAAGAGACACTGATGGGAGCTGACAAAGAGTGGATTTATTCATTCAGCACTTGAGATTATCTGCTGCCTGGTGGTACACAGCTAATGAGTGACTGACGTGCAAGTCTCTGCCAGAAGTCAGCAGAATTGGCCCCTTACATCGGAAGGCAAATAGCCTCCCTGTGCCTCCTGTCACCTTCTGTGAGTGCCACATCCTGGCTGCCATCACCAAGCAGTGCAGGACACAGGACACAAACCAACAGCCACTCTGCAGGAGAAATAACCTGATCTTTGACTTGTATTTCTTTTTCCCTCCTTATCCTGGTTTTGTACTGTTAATGCGCACTGTGCTTTCTTTGACCCAACGCAGAATGTTTGCACAGCTGGATTTTTTTGCTGGGGGAAAAAACTAACTCACATGCAGCCAGCCCAGTGTTTGAGAAACCCGCTACCCCCAATCTGCAGCTACAGCCAAGCCTGTGTGAACACCGATATCTACTGCACCAAAGCAGCATGCTAAGTCCCTCTTGTGTGAGCAGCCCTCTCTGCCATGCCAGACTTGCAATGCTCACCCCAAACTTAGAAAGTCTAGCCCCCACAAGCAATGCTGTAGGCAGTACTCACCTGCAGCTTTTTCCCACTGAAGGACCAACAAACTTATGCTTGACTCGTTTCAGGGATGTATACATTAAGAGAACGCAAGAGCAGGAAGCCAACAGGCCATGTGTGGGAGTGCAGGAAAGGAGCACAATTCATAACTTGTTTTCCCCCAGTAGAAGTTACTTCTACTTAAGGCAGAAGGTATATTCAAGAATATTAAATGCCTCATGGGCTGCTATGCTCAGCTACAGAAAAATAGTCACTACACACAGAGGAGAAACAAGTTGCAAAATGGAGGGGTATGGAGAGTTCAACTTCAAACAATAGAAGTGCACAGCTCTTTGTAGTATTTGAGACATCATAGATTGAATATGGGAGTACCAAACACAACATTGGAATGTCTGAGCCAAAGAGTGGGTGGAGGATGCAGGAGATGCTGAATCCCATAAAGGGAATACACGCAAGCACAAAGGAGGTGGTATAGCACAGAACAGCATAACGTTCTGCCAAAAATGTAGCGTAGAGCTTCTGGGAGCATTGGTTGAGGATACGATAAGGCAGAGGGGTTCCTGAGAGCATCCAGGAAAGCGACTGACAGTGAAGCAATGCTGACAGTACCATGGACTGGATCCTTAAGGGAGTCCACCATCAGCAGGAAGAGAAATTTAAAAGCACAGTTTTGGAAAAGCTTCAAAGGATAAACACATCACCATTTCCTATGTGTCTCGGCTAGCCTCTTTCCCCCTGTTCCTCTTTTTCTCCATTAGCCACACTGGCCTTGTTTAGCTCTTTGGCATTGTCTTACACAAATGTCCTTTACACTTTCTCCCTAGTACTCTTCCAGAGGCAATCAATAGGATTGCTGCTGTTTCCTTCTCTACATCTTTCCTTAATGGCCATCTCTGGTTCCCTGAGAAATAAGGCAGGTAACAAATGCTCCAGGAGAGGGCTGAATAGCTGGAGCTTTGCGGAGACTGGAGGCAGAATGCCAGACTCCATCCCTGCCTTGCCCCGCTCCACAACAAGTCTAATGACATCAATCATTTCAAAGAGTGGAAAACAAATAATATGATTTCTGTTATTCTACTATATTCTCCTGTCCTTCACTTTTGGGTGTCCCTTGACTCTTTAGATGGATATTTGTATGTACTTGTATATTAGGATCACCTTTCAGCCGAGTTAATAAACTCAGCGAGATACAAACGGTTGATATCTAGAAGGGATTCTCCATCCCAACAGTCCCTCACAGCTGGCAGTGACGGAAGCAGAGACTGCAGCAAACCACAGTCCTCACCTTTGTTTCCGTTTTCCAAATATGTTGTTGAAGCACAATTGCACCTCCCAGAGGGATATGGTCCCACACAAACAGCAGCATAGACCTCATCCAGGAGCTGTGAAAAGGTCAAGGGCAACACAGACTCACAAAGTTCACATTTGCACTTCACTTTGCAACAAAGAGGGAGCCTTGAGGGGAGGCCTGGCAGCTGCAGGCAGAGGAATCAACAGCTGACTCTCTGCCAAACTGTAGACCCAGCACCTGCGTACTCAGGGAGGCTGAGCAACCCTTCAGCGCAGTTCTTCTACCACAGCAGGTCAGCAACACTTTCTATCGTACAGCGGCATGAACAGCAGCTCCTGCCTGATGTGCTCTACATTAGCACTTCTATGTCCATCCTATCTTAGGGACACTGATCCCAAGAACTACTTATTCTTACCCGTGATGTTGAAATTAGTCTTCTTTGTCCATAAAATAAGCGCTCTGAGCATAGACTGTATCTAAGGAATGCACTTGTTCAGTATCTCTATAATGACATAACTGTTCTATACTATACAATGACATGAACCAGCACTTCAGTTCCAAACATCCCTGCCCACTCATCTATATGTGGGATTATAACTTTTTAATGCAGACCCAACTCAATCACAAGTATGTCTTTTCATATTTTGCGAGACAGGACTGAACAGCATGGTAAATTGGCAGTGACCTCTCAACATCTTCATCTCTGAGCTACCTGTTTGGATCTAACCAACAGCAGATGGGCTTAAAGCTTGTTACTCTCAGCCTTTTGGTGACTCACACAGCAAAATGAGCTTTATGAACTCAGTCCCAGGTCAGGAGTAAATTGTTGGTGGACAGTTCGACTGCTATTGTAAAACTGTCCTCTCCCTTCAACTACCGCACATCAGTGCTGAGAAATGACACAAGCTTTCAAGATGATGCTAGCCCTTACGCAATAGCTTTGCCCGTGGTGCCTGCCACGTCTTTTGGTGTCAGGGATGCAGCAAAGATAGCAACACTGGATGGGAGCTTTCCATTGGGTTTTCATCTGCAAAAGGATGGCTAATAAGGCAGGAATTGTCGTACAAAGCAAGAGGCAGAAAGAGAGGACAGGAAGAAATAAAACTGCATATTTTGCTTCAGTCTTGAGGCTGTCCGTGCTCACTCCTTGTCTTTCCTCAGGTTCAGCCTGCAACAGAAGACATTACAGCAAGACTTGTACTCCCCTCAGTGAAGACGTCTTCCTCTGTTTTGTCCAAGCAACAGAAGCAGCAGAAAATTAGTCAATTGCTGCCATCAGCATCCAGGATCTCTCACAGCTGGGAGTTAAAGAGATGAAAGACAGCAATGAAAGAACAGTTTGTTTCTCAGTTATTTTATCTCTGCTCTTCTCCTATCCTTCCCATCACACACCAGTCCCTTATTGCTGGAGGTGCTGATGACATCTTGCAGCCTATCAACATCAATATCTTGGCAAGGGAGATTTACAAACACCATTGTAAAGACAGGGTCTCGAGCATCTCAGAACAGGCAATGAGGATAAGCCAAGTCATTCCTTCTCCACATTGTCCAAACCTCCTTGAGAAAAGAGGGCTCAGACATCCTTGGTCATGTCCTTTAAGAAGGGTCCAGCATATTCTCCAGAGCTTAATACAACTGTTTTCCACCTCTTCATTATATTTTCCAATACATTATTCGGTCTGGTCAGACTTTCAGAAGTACTTAGCATTGGCCTATCACTTTATCTCAAAGTTCATAGGATTCTTACTACTAAATGAGACCAGAGTCAGCCAGCAATGAACGGCAAATTCCATCTGTTAGTTCTAAGTCCCTAGAGACAGGTCTTCTAATATGAGGCCTGTCTTGCTATTTATGAATCTATGCCTCGAACATTACTTCCCAGATCCTGCAGTATTTCTGAGCCTTTCTGAGTCCTAATGGTGAATTCTTCAGCTTCACCATCCTAAACCATAGCCAAAAGCATTCCCTATCCTAAAACAGATAATCTTTCCCACATACTGACAATCACTTCTGCAGTATAGAAAACTTCTCCCTTGAATTACCTGTGTCACTCCAAAGCAACCTATATGTGTATAGTAAGTGCTATACTGCAGTGCAGATGCACCCACCAACACAGCACTATAGAGACCAGGGAAAGCAAAGAAAAGAAGGCATTTTAAACTTGAGGAACGTAGCATTTGTGTTATTTGTGATGGTGTTGTTGCGTGTCATGCATCTTCAAAATAATCATCCTTAAGTGCCATTGCTTATTTGAGTCTCTTCCCGTTCCTCTGTATCTGCCCTACATAACACATCTAATACAGAGCTCTAAGCTATTTGACTTCTGATGAAGACCAAAGACAGGATGCAACACTTTGTTATGTCAGGTGACAAGGCATCACTAAAGAAAGACTCAAAAATTACATAGAGGAAGCAACAGGGAAGTTCTAACAATAAGCAAATCAGCTTAATTCTCTGAAAAGAATGGACTTGGCTGGACACGCTTACTCTAGCTATTCCTGAAAGTGGTAGAGAAAGCATTCCAAAAACAGAAGAAAATTTGAAAATTAGGGTTCACTTAAATCATACCATCTTAGGCCTATACACCTTGGGATGCTTTGGCACATAAACAGGCATCCTTCTTTCACAACCTAATTCAAAATCCCTTGCACTTGCCAAATACGATAACACTTACATGTGCAGATTTAGAAGTGCTCACAAACAATTTTCTAAGATGGCACGCTAAATTTGAAACTAGCAATATTTGAAATGGACAGCTGGGCTAGATCTACCCCTCTCCCTCCCTAACTTTTCAGCATTTTCTGCCAGAGATCACATTCATCAGTCAGCTGAACCTTGTTTCCAGATGTTTGGAACATGTGAAAAACAACCTGTGAATCAGGGAGTTTTCCAAGACTCAGCAATATGGTCACAACACAGTTTTGGAATGAAAAGGCAAGGGATGCTGTTCATGTTATCCTCTCTCTACAGAAAAAAAACCCCAAAACAATTACATCTCTTTACAGGAGACATAATTAGCTCCCTTCTTTCCAATGGAGAAAGCCTCTCCCTCCATGAAAAGCTTATACTGCCTTCCATTCAAACATGGGACAGACAAAAACCCCACCAAAATCTTGCTGAAGCAGATGCCATGCTGAGGAAACCCAGCAGTAACCTCAGACAGGAGGAAACAGTGCCTGTGCTGTGAGGCTCACATGTTGAATCCTGACTTACGCAAATGTATTTGGGGGGAAAGTACCACAGATGTTCTACTTGCACCATACAGAACTCAGTGAGTTTGGATGTAAAACCTCAAGATATTTAGGGGTAGCTACATTAACCTATGTATGATGGCAGGGTTTAGAGTGCATTCTACTGCTGTATAATATGGATTTGTGTGTGGGTCAGAAGTTTCATTCACATACTGCCTCCTACCCTTAAGTTCATTACTGCAACAAAACAGAAATAATTCCTATTCACAGTCCCTCCTCTGAGTAGGAAATGTGCAATCCAGGTGAAGGATTTGCCTTCTGTGCTCTGTTGCTAGAAACCCTGGGACAGTAAGGCAGCACTTTCGTTTAGCTGCTCTGTGCTGGACACGTTTTGCGAGGTCCAAGGAGCCAAGGTGAACTAAAGACTTCTGCAAAGCATCCTTGCATGGTACTCAGGAAAGCTCTATGCAAGATTGCTCCAAGCCCATCTCACATTTTGTTTGCTAGAGGAACACTGTAACATTGATGAATCCCTTTTATTTCTGAGAGTCCTAAAATTATTGCTGGGTGGCATTCAGTGAGAAAGCCTGGGACAGTAGCTGATAAGGAGTCATGGTGATTTTAGGAGGCCAACCCTCTTTTCTGTATTGTAACTGTTAAACATTTGAGTTCAGGCAATTTTCCCTCCCTCGGTAACAGTCTTACTCCATCCCAACTGGACGACTTGAGGGTTATCTAGAGTTTTGTCATGTCCTTTGCTATTGTTCTGCTGCCCACGTATTCTTGTATTTAGAGCAGTGTAATGTTACACAGTCAAATTGGGAGCCTGTTCTTTATTTTGGAGCGGATTCCTTATACCACCACAGAAGCCACTCAAGAACAACCATGTTCTATGAAATCCTAGGACTGTGAGAGCCTTTTTCTGACTATTCCTCTTCTGGTTTTGCATTCTTATATGCTTGCTAACGTTTCTAAACTGTTAACCTTTTCTGCTTCATACAACTTTTTTCTGAGGCAGAAGTGGTTTTCCTTGCAATTTTCCAGACCTTTTCCATGTTCCCTTCAGGGTGGCTGGGGACATGAACTTGTAGAATATGTTTTACTTCCATTTCAGCAGTGTTTAAGGTGCATGCTTTATTCTGCACCACTACTATATGGTCTAGGGTCTACCTGCAAGCAATAGAAAGACAGTGAAGTGATGAAAGAAGGTGAGGAAAAAATTACCTTGTAAGTTCCAGCAAACCTATAGGTTTGTAACAAATTTAGGAGAGTAACCCATTTAGTCTGAAAGCTCTTGGTGGCCAATATTGATGCTTTTGGTGACCAACCAGGAAGCGGTGATAGTTGTTGCTTCTGACCAATTAAACATATACTTCGCAGAGCTACTTTTTTGATGAGATTCCTTTGGACATGTCTTCATTTACATGGGGAGCTAGGCACTGTCACCCCTCTTCCTTCTGTGGGAACAGTGACCTGTTAGAGAAACCTGAGATGTCTCAACAGGGTATAACTGAGCACTCTCCAGGCATACCAAGATCCCTGAAGCATTGATGTGTCTCTCTGATCCCTCATCTTACTCATAATCTGCAAATGATCAGTCACTTAAAGCCCACAGGAGAGGGGGTTGCTGCCTACCTACTGAAGGCATGAGTTTGTCAGTTCTGTCTTCAAACAAATGAGCAGAAGCTTCACGTAATGAAAATACATACAAGCATACAGCTCTGACACACTCTCATTAAGGAAATCATAGAATAGTTTGGGTTGGAAATGACCTTTAAAGGTTGTTTAGTCCAAACCCCCTGCAATGAGCCGGGACTTCTTCAACTACAGCATGATGCTCAGAGCCCTATCCAACCTGACCTCAGATGTTTCCAGGGCATCTACCACCTCCCTGGCAAACTCTTCCCAGTGTTTCACCACCCTCAGCGTAAAAAATGTCTTCCTTATATCTAGTCTGAATCTACCTTCTTTCAGTTTAAAACCATTACCCCTTATCCTATCACAACAGGGTCTGCTAAAAAGTTTGTCCCTGGCTTTCCTCTAGGACCCCTTTAAGTACTGCAAGGCTGCTGTAAGGTCTCCTTCGAGCCTTCTCTTCTTCAGGCTAAACAACGCCAACTCTCTGAGCCTGTCCTCATAGCAGAGGTGCTCCAACCCTCTGATGATTTTTGTGGCTCTCCTCTGGACCTGCTCCAACAGCTCCATGTCTTTCCTGTGCTGAGGGCTCCAGAGCTGGACACAATACTCCAGGTGGGATCTCACCAGAGCAGAGTAGAGGGGCAGAATCACCTCCCTTGACTTGCTGGCCATGCCTCTTTTTATGCAGCCCACGATGCAGTTGGCCTTCTGGGCTGCGAGCACACATTACTGGCTCATGTCCAGCTTTTCATCCACCACTACCCACAGGTCCTTCTTGGCAGGACTGCTCTCAATCCCTTAATCCTCCAGCCTGTATTGATACCGGGGATTGCCCGATGGTTCCTCATCCACCAAACAGTCCACTCATCAAATCCATCTCTCTTCAATTTAGACAGAAGGATGTTGTGGGGGACCATGTCAAAGGTCTTACAGAAGTCCAGATAGACAACATCCACAGCTCTTCCTATGTCCACTGATGTAGTCAGTCCATCACAGAAGGCCACTAGGTTGCTCAGGCAGGATTTGCCCTTGGTGAAGCCATGCTGGCTGTCTTTAATCACCTCCCAGTCCTCCATGTGCCTTAGCAAATAGCCATAGAAATATGAAGCGGTTCTTTAAATCTGAAACAGGAAATAAGCAAAAGAGGAAAAAAACAAAGCAAACAGCCCTCCCTTAAAAGTGGTCTGAATATTTTCAAGTAAGACAACGTTCCTTGTAGAGGGAAATGACAGTAGTGTAGCGTCTAGCTGTGTCGTTTCCTCAATCTGAACTGTAATGGCTCTTCCTCATCCTTTTCCATGATACTTGTGCATATTTTCCAAGCCTCTGGATGGAAGTCAGCACCTCTGTTCAGCTCTTCAGTGGGATCACTCTGCCGATGATCTCCTTTAGACCTGAGGATTGACTTAACCACCCAATTTGCAGCAGTCTTCCTTCTCCTGGGAGAAGTGTCTGATGCTACAAGTGAACCCAGGACCTCAGAGATGAAACAGGACTGCAAGAATCTACAGAGGGTTTACATGAACGAATGAGTTTGATTTTCAAATTTAGGCCAGAAGCAGCCCGCTCAGCCTAATTTTTTCTCCCTCACACTGTTTATTCAACCAAAAGGACTTTCAGGCAACCTGAGGGGATTGCTTTCATGGGTGAGTCCTATTTGGCAGAATGACTTTTATTATAAGCATTCTGGTTCTGTTGCCCCTGCTGCATGCTGCTTTTCTTGGCCTTCTGGCTGTCTCCAAGTCCTGTGCAAACTTCCCTTTTCACGACACACCTGGGATCTAGCAGACACACAGATTACATAGTTGAACAATCACTTTATGCCTCAAGCACTGCCACAGTTTATTGTGCAGCTTAGGAGGGCATATACATACTGTTGTTTTGCTACAGAAAACTAGGGCACCTTTCTAGAAATGCCCTCATTTTGCTAGAAACACCAGCTGCATTTTGCAGGTGTGATCCTAAATCAGCAGAACGAATCCAGCAAGGGGTTAAATAAGATTTGTATTTTATTTTTAATGCGGACTGGAGAATTCCCTTCTTTCCTTTTTCTCTTCCCCTTATGACACCTCTTTAAATAGAGTTGCTTTTTCCAGCCCCAAACCCACCTAATGCCAAGGGGTCAACTATGTTTCTCAAGTCCTTTGTTCACCGGAGCAGTATGGGGGTGCAAGATAAGTCTTTGCCAAAGCCACCAATGATTAAGACATCAGCCCCATGAAGAACTGCTCCCTTCTGTGCAGTCAGGTCTCTGTAAGCCACTCTGAGCCCTCTGCTGTATCGGAGCAGCCTGCCTTTCCCTGGGGGATCCTCACAGCCAGCTCTGCAACGGGGCTTGTGCTCTGCTCCTCACATCCAGTCTGCCTGCTCATTAATCATTCGGGATGCGACTGCTACTGCCACTGCTGCAGACACCTAAAGACTGAGGATGTAGTCTCCTCCTCACTACGCAAGGCTTTTTTCCCCCAACTGCTTTTAAAGGGAAATATCTTTTTTTTCTTCTTTTTTTTTCCTCCCCTTNTTTTTTTTTTTTTTTGTGCTGCAACAGAAGAATATAGGCTCTGACCTTAAAAGCAGGAAAAAAGAGTTGTACTGCAGTCCTCACAGTGGCTGTGGCAGGCTCTCTGCTACAGTGATATTCCAGCAGAGTCAAGGCATTAAATTGTATGCATGGAAGCAAACTCCCATGCAAAGGGCCACTGTAATCATTGCAGAGTTGAACTAAAGACTCTGTGCCAGTTTCCCACCCAGACATGTCAGGGACACATGAATGCGCCAGCTGTTGGGTGAAGCACAGCTGCCATTCTCCTTCAGTCCCTGGAGTACAAAACTATGGGAAGCAAAACAGAAGTCAGAGCAGTTGTGAGGCTACTCTAATTTACCCTTAGAGACAGGCATCTTTTTCTCTGCTCCCTCTAATGCAGCAGACTTGAGAAAGCAGGCTGTGCCCTTCAATCTACTGACAAATATAACTGCTTGGCAAAATGCAGTATGCAATACCAAAGGGGAAGTCCTCTTTCAGTAATAGCTTTTCCAAACAGAAGATCAGTCAGCAGCCAGAACAGGACTGCCAAGCATTTCCAAAACATAAGGCCTGTTCCCATTTTTCAACTAATCAACAGAAAAGTGAGGGAGCTGCACATGCCCTGATGTGCAGGTACAAAGCAGATGCAGTGATGTCAGAGCTCCTATTCCCTCTGCAGCACTGGCTGAGCACAAACAACAACAACCCCTCCACTGTCACAGATTACCCTTACAATGTGGGTATTTTGTCCTGCAGGACAAATAGAAACAAGCAGGAATCCAGACAGAAATTAAGAAAACTGCTTTCCACAAACTTCTAGGGCACCTCTGATGCACTCGGAGCACTTCCTCTACCTTCACACAGGACTTTGCTCAGACAACAGCTCCACTCAAACCCAGTGAGAGAGGATTTAATGTTCCTTTGGTGGTAACTTCCATCTGCATCCCTTTCTTGCCCTCCAGTGAACGACCCTCCCCACCCCCAGACCAGCTTTGGGAGTGGTCAGGCGCAAGGTGATCTTTTCAAGAATGATTGTCATCCTTTTTGTGTTTTGTTCTTTTGTCCTTTACAACCAATTTTTCTTTGGGTCCCTGGAACAAGCAGTCATTTCAGAACAGTGTCACTATCACATGGACAGCGGCTCCAGGACCTGTGGGGCACATGTGAGCAGGTAGGCAGCATCAGCATTGAACACCTCACAGGCACATCTTACTGACTGGGGACTGCTGCCAGTCACTGTAAAGAAGTCTCCCAGTGCTAAGATAACTTGGGTCAGGCCCTTGATACATGTTAGCACCTTTTTCATTCCCAAAAAAAATATTATTCAAACTGGAGCACAGGGGATTTTCTTACATTAGTATTAAAGAGCTTTCAGCCTCTTCTTAAATGAGGTTTTTTTTTTCCAAAAGTGCACTCATTATAATTTTTAAAAAATCACCATTGAGAAACACTAAAAAACTTTCTGTAATACTGCTTACAGTTAGTTATTTGTTTCCCCTCTGGGAATTCAGGTACTGCCAGTGGGAGCTTCATAGATGCTAACAACTTTCCTCCATAAGGAATCTCCTTAAGGAAGGATGTTTCCCCTCTGGCAGCTCTCCTGCGGGTGGTAGCAGCAGGTAATGCCCACATTTTCAGAAGGTTCAGCAATTTTGAGTTATCCACACTCTGGAGACAGATTTTCAGCTGCTGAACTACCCAGAGCTAAGATTTTAAGAAGACGACCCTTTCCATTTAGGAACTATATAAAAATTGGATTTTTCAAGTCACTTAGACACTATAGTTGACTGGGTCTAATAAAAACCTAGCCTAAATTTTGGAGATGCTGAGAGGCTGCTCTGGGGTCTTACCTGAGGTGGGAGTAGTTGGTCTTATTACAACAAACGTCTTCTACATATTCTTCAAGAAAAGAACCCCAAATATGGGACACAATCATACTGTTTGGCATAAGTACACATGTAAAACAGACAGAATATTAAAATGAAATAAAAGGTGCAATACCTTTTATTGCATGTATATGCATAGTTCCAAACTTGACTCTGAATTTGGTCTACATCCAAACCCGCTTTTAGCATATTTCTAAACAAAATGATAACCTAAAACCTGGAAGTTTCATGAGCTGGGGTAAATGTTGGAATGATTATCTGAAATGATATCCAAAGGAAGCCATAAAGCTGTTTAAGGACCTCATAACTTAGTCTGGATTCACTGGGTCTGGAAAGACCCTGGCAAGCCTCTCTGGGAAATATGGCACCAATACTGGCTTGCTCTGACAGAGTATACAAGGGAGAGTGTGAGGCTGAGGTGCTGATTTGGGATTCAGAAAGTCTAGCTTCACTTTCTGATTTTCTTGATAGCTTCTTTTGCCCTGGATGGGTTACTTAACCTATCTGTGCCTTAGTTCAGTATTTAGAGAATGGAGACAGTAAGGTATTTGACTTTTCCCACATTTTTCTGCCCTTTTACATGCATTGCCTGTTTAGACTGTACATGCTTCAGGTCAGAGGTGGGCCCTTGCTTTGTTTTTAAACACAGCTACAGTGCCTAGTATGCTAGGACATGTGCTGAGACACGCCCTCTGACAAACACAGACAAAAAATGACGTTTCAAATGTCACCACTAACTCAGCCTACAGCCTGCAGAGAATGAAGCAGTGGGGGGTGAAGTCTGCAATATGTCATATGGAGCAAAATGTAAGTTCAAAGCAAGCTGTCACAGCTGAGCACCTGATTGTGGTTGGTGCTGGTGCTCTTCTCTACTGCAAGGAATCGGGAGTCAGCAACTGTCCTCATGTAAGTCAGAAGCAAGCAGAGACACTGCACACCCGCTGAGCACAGGAAAACACAGTGCCTCATAAGCTGGGAGGGAGGGAAGGCAGCATTACAGGTAGACTAGAAATAATAGAGCAAGCTTCATGCTGAAAGCAGGGAACCTTTGTCATGACAACAGAGAGAGCTGTTAAACTATACAATGTGCGCAGGCAATGTAAAGGCAGTATTCTGGGTCTCCTGCTCTCAGCAGGGAGGAACTGGCAGGACTGCAGCAGTGAATGATGGTTTATTTTTAACAACAGTTTCTAAAGCAGGAGCTGGTGATTTTGTTTGTTTGTCACTTTTTATTTCATCCAATGCTTTAGATGGATACTAGTTCCTTTTGCAATTTTTTTTTTATTTGTTATTATTTCTCCTTGAAGCAGGGACTGCAAATGCTGCGATAAGCAGACTGAAAGGTTCACTTAGTTTCAGCTGCAGTTTCCCTAAGTGCTTGTGTCCCCCGCTGAACTGCTGTTTTGTAACGCTGTGGAGGTGGAGCACACTTTGGGGATATTCCACAGCTCTCCCCCTGCCTCCACCACACCACGGAAGAACCATTTTTCCTCTCCCTTCCCTTCACCCTTCCTTTCCTGTAAGGTGACAAGAACCACCAAGGAAGAAAGATTTACCATCACCTTCTTCAGGCCTTCTTGAACCAACCAAAATCTTGCAAATCTAAAGCATTAACTAAGTAGTTTCGTGCTTCGCTCCTGCTCCATACCCTTCAGGGTGCATGAACACAGCTTGCTACAGACTAACAAGCAAATGCTTCATATTGTGAACTAACGTCGGGGGAACAGAGGATCTAGAGCTGCAGCTCAGTGGTCTGAGCAAAAAGCTCTGCCAGTTTGTGCCCCTTAATAATGGGCAGTGAGCATAGAGGGCAAGCGTGACTAGGCAGGAGAAAAGGGGCTATCTAGGGAATCATGCAACACAAATGCTGGGCTTTGCAGTCCATAATAGGGGTGAGTCAGACTCTGAATTGCTGTGCTATCTTGGTTACAGCAGATGCTAATTCAGCTGGTCAGGTAAAGTGTGCTTTTAGGAGGCTAATATGAGCAAGCGTACTGAGGCTCTGGGACTCTTCCAGGCTTCATAGCTGTTCCGCCTATCCTGAAGTGAAGAAGCACTTGTGAAACACAAATCCACAGCATGGTCTGGGATACCAACCTCCTTCAGAGTTTCCTGGAGCGGGGGATAACACAAGACTCTCAGCTGTTTGGCCAATTAGTGGGCCAGTTTATTCTGCTGTAGTGCTTTCAGAGGCAGCTGAAGGCACTGTGGTGTGGACAGTCTCAGTTTCAAGCAGGCACCTTCCACCAGCTTCACAAAAACATACGTGGAAACTTCTAAAAGACTGACTTCATAAGAGGGAATAAAACATTGGAACAGAATGACACTGCTCCCTACCCTGCTTCTTAAGTACCCAGCAGGATTTGAGGGTTTCCTTTACAGGATGAAGTGCCCAACTTAAAGCCTGCTACAATGAACTCAAAAGACTGACACCGGAGGGCACCAGATCAGGACCTACGAGGCTTTTGGACTCGTACTGCCATACCTGCAAACTCTTAGTTGGTCTTTCTACATGGAGGGGAGGTAAGGAGGTAGTAAAGAGGGATGACACTCAGTGCCTCCTCTTTCCTGAAGGAATAGTCGACGTGCAGTGAGGAGCCAGGCAGTCCTCTGGGTGCTGGTGCATGAGGTAGAACAGACACGGCTCTTCCCTTCGGCAGCTATACAGACCTGCAGCGCTGACAGCAACAACAGCTTGTCGTTGTCAGCTAACGAAGCAGCTACGACGACGGCAGTGCGCTGAGAGCAGACCCAGGCAGAGGCACAGTACCATTTTTAGGGTTATTTTATTCTGACTGGAACCGTGCTCCAGCCCCTTGGGAGCCGACCCTTTTCACTGAGCTTTCTGGAGGGAGCAAAGGAGCGGAGGTGAGATTCTCAGTCGAGACATCAGAGCCAAGCTGTTCTCTGAACCACTCTTTGTTGCCATCTCTTCGCAAGCTTGCAGCCTCCGCTCCCTCCTCCCCTTCCCAAAAATAAAGCTCCATGATGTAAAAACATTCCTTTGGGGCTGGAGGTGGAAAAACTAGGACACCACAGTTCGGAAAACGCTCAGCACTGCATGAAATATTCACTATCAACTGAAACAGGTTTACCCGGAGGAGGGTATGATGAAGAGGGAATGGGGAATCAATTTCACTGTCCTATGGTTTGTTATTCTGGCTGCTTCTTCTATTCTCCAAATAAGCTAAGCTTTTTGGAAGCTTCTGTCTGACCCAATTTCCATTCCCTCACTTTTCAGTCCCTCTATCCCTCCTGTGTTATGAGCAAATAAACATGCATCCTAAAGGCATCCTTGCCCAATCCTAAATACTGCTGCTGTCCAGACCAGGGCTAATAATGTAATGATGCATTGGAGAGAGAAAGGGAGTGCATGTGCAGCTGAGCAATCCATCATCTGTGCACAAGGGGAACGGGAAAGCACTGAGTAGTGTCCCCCAGCCCCTGCAAAAGGCCTTCCTGTTGCCTTCACAGAAATGGCAAGAACAAAACAAAGGTTGCAAGAACAAAACAAAGGCTACAAGAACGGCTATTTCTTTCCTTTCTGCTCTTCAAATGTTTCACTTCAGGATCCAGAGTGAATCAAAATACTTCTCTCTATAACTGATTACCAAGGCTTTTGTACTGTTTTTTACTCAATGCAAATGACAGGAAGAAGCCTGGGAAAACTGGAAAGCAGGAGAAAATGCTCAGCCTCATGTGTTCACATTCTGCCTCCTGCAGTTAGAGGTTTCAGTGCAGCCCCAGCCCGAAGCAAAGTTAGGGTAGATATACAGGACGTTCAGCCACATCACCAGAGATACAACATCCCAAGCAATAACAAGGTGTTCTGACGGTGCAATGCGAAAAGAAAGAAGATCAGGAGAGGTGATGAGAGGGATGACATGAACTAAATCTGTGGTTCCCTGCGGGTATCCCAGGATGGGAGATCAAGGCAAAGCCAAAATGCCCAGGCAGAGCTGCAAGGGAGAAAGATAACGTTTGTCTGCCTAGGATACAACCTCCAGACTCTCATGATGCCTAACAGGAACTTAAACCCCACCAGGATTTTCAGCACTCAGTGCATTCAGACAACACATATGGGAAATCACACATTTAATTTTTTTTTCAATGAGCTCTCACAGAGAATGGGACTTATAGACAAAGCCCAGCTCCCATACATTGACAGCTTAAAAAAACCCCTGCAACTGAAAGCTAATCTGCAATGAATACATTTTCTGCTCAACCAAACTCCAAACACATTTTATGAAACAAAGGAATTCTTTAAATGATCACCTGCTCCAAAGGGCATTTTCCTAATGGTGAAGAGCATGCGCACTCAAACCTTGTTCCACTACATGTGAATAAGGAGCTGTATCCTACCAAAACAGGGAAACCACAGGGAAGCGATGCTCATCTCACTTGATGGACGGTACCTTCTCCTGCCCTCACAGCTGGAGCTGCTTTGTTATACACTTGATGGGATATCCCAGTGCATCCCTCTGAGACCTCTGAACAGGCACAACAGGCCTAAAACTATGGTCAAAGACAGCAGTAATATGTGTAACCTGGTTATGAAAAGTCATTACCAAATTTACCAATGCCATACAAAAAGTAGGATTTATTCACTCAGCTGAGTCTGGTCATATAATTTAATTTTTTGTGCTGATAAAATAATTTTTTTTACATATTTATCAAATACCATTTTATTATTCATATTTTGCTAAGGCCCCATTTAACATCATGCCTTTGTTTTGATACCTGTAAGTACAAAAATAGACAGTTCTAGCTTTACTGAGAGCAGTTAGAGGTGGAGCTTAGACTAGGAGTCTGGCTAGTCCAGAGGTTTCCCAGCAGATGCCAGCAGCCATGGCTTATGGAAACACAGTAACAGACAGGGCAACTAAGGAGTGAGTCATCCCTAGTTTATCCACCCCCTTCAGCTTCTCACAATCAGCTGGGACCGCTTGACCTGGAATGTCTATCCAACTGTCTCTCTTTAACTCTTGAACCTGTACATGCTTTAGACTCCCATTATTTTGCAGTTTCATGATGCAGATTTTGTTCATTTTAACCCCCCTACTTCAATCATTTAATTGATTTCCCGCTCATTCTGGCAGGTCATTCCTTGATCACTTCTCAAAACCAATGTTCTCATTATAGGCCCACAGTCAACTTTAGCCAGGACAAGGACTCAGATTTCGAAGAGTGTTTGGGAAATGAGATGAAGGCTACCTACCAGTAGCCATTTTTTATCTTTTTCCCAGGAGTTCACTCACTTCAAGAATTCCACTCGCTAAAAGCGGCAGTGTTTTCTGCCAAGTGAAACTAAACAAAAAATGACTGCATATGTTTGTCTTTCTTTTTTCTCTGTAAGGACAAAGAAATCTTCTTCCATTCATTAATGAGAAGTTTGTAAATGATAATGTGTTATCTCTCTTCACTGATGCTTTTCTAGAGAAGTAATCATTGGAAAGGAACGAAGATTCTGTAATGAGTGGCAGATTACAATGGAGTGAAGGGATGGATAATAGGTAAATGATGTGCCTAGCTGAGATGGAAGAAGAGGACTGGTGTGACTGAAAAGTCACAGATGAGCTCACATTTACACCAATGAATTAAGCTGATAAATATTTATTACCTACAATGCTCTGCAATAAAGATCTAGTTCTTTTTACTACCTGCTACTTGTATTTGCTTTTAGGAATAAAGTTGGCCTTTATGATCTGAAAATTTGCTCTTTTACTTTAATTAAAATATATGAGAACAGTTTGTAAAGGGGTGCTCCATTTGAAAAAGGTCAGTTCTATGCTATGCCCCTAGAGGGCTGCAGAGGAAGGTGCTATCGGCGATAGCATCAAGGAAGACCACCAGCTGAACAGTAATAGTATATTTGAGGAAGTGCGCATCTTCGCTGTACAGGCAGACCTCTTCAGACTACGCTTCTCACCAGGGGATGGTGTATTTGCTCTCTATACAATGTCAGGAATATGAAAAAGTCACATGGCCACTGTTCCATTCAAAATTACAGTCTCTGCTGGATATAAACAAGCAAAGCCTTACTACCTGCATGAACCACTATGCGGATTGGTTCTGCTGGCTTCTGCAAGAAAAATCAAGAATGCTCCCAGGGGTTTACAAATTGCTTAAAGAGACACTGTCTAATTCCTACATACTCTGCAGGACTTATTAAAATCCTCCAGGAGACAGCCACAAGCACAATTAGAGCTGGTTCCAGTAGCACACAGCTGCATCCTGTGATAAGCAGGGGATTGAGAGCATGGCAACACAATTTGACTCAGCCAAAATGGCTATCAGAGGGACTGATCATCACTACATTCTGTTCTACTTGCAGTATGTTGTCACTGTGCTGGCAGCAACAAACTTCATAGGGAATAAGCACACCTGGGACAGGGCAGAATTTGGCAGGCACCTGGAACTCAGCAGATGTCAGGTGTTTTATATAGCATGCATTTTCCCTGGAAAGTCTGTCCATTTGGATAAACTTTCACTGACATAAATGGAGACACCAGCCCTGCTCTCTTCCACCTGCTAGCTGTATTATTTGGGAAGGCCTGGCCACCATTTATTTATTTATTTGTGAGGAATCTTCTTTGAGAGAGGATCTATACCCTTCTGGCTCCAAGCAGGAATCATCATTGCATGCTCCTTCTGGGACAGTTGCTGGTTTGCCTTCATCCATTAACAGCAGGCACAGAGGCCAAGCTGAGCTGCCTACCTTGAATTTAGGGCTCTATGACCTTTCACTAGTCAAAAATGCTCCAAAGTTCTTTGCACCCTTGTGCAGCCTAAAACCACAAGAGTTTGGGGTTTCTGGGGAAGAAACAAGAGGACGGAAAGTGAGCAGAAAAAAATCAGTCTCAATCTTAGGGACGACTTCAATGGATGGATGAAGTTTCATTTCACTTACATGGGCCGCACCAGACCTGCGTCTCCTCATCATTGGGCTCCCTGTCTTCTCTAGTGCCAAGGTAGTCTTCCAGGTGAAGAACTTATTAAATGTGAATAATGGCAGTCTATTGCTGACTGAGTTCTTCCACATGAAAAAGAGGTCTGCCATCACCTAATAATATTTTAAGTAATACCTGAAAAGCATCTGAAGTGAAAACCTTGGGAGTTTGTTTGCTGTTTAAGTTTGGGTTAGCAACTTGTGCCTCCTTACAAACTGGAAACAATAATACTTAATTTGTAGGAATGTGATACAGTTTCATTCATGAATTCTTCATGGGATTCTGGTGGAGGTTCATTCACGATTTTTTGCAAAGCGCTGTGAAAATCTTTCGAAAGGCAGCGCTCAGACAATGTGATACAGGGGAAAGGCATGACAGGAGCAAGACCTGGTGTCTTCTCTACCTCTGCCATTTACCTTGCATGTGATGCCAGGTAGATCACTTCACTTGATCTATCCTTTAATTGACTATTGAAATGGTTAATTTTTGGACTAAGGTTTGCCTGTTCCTATCTGTTTGTACAATACCACATTCACGCTTCAGCCAAGTCTATGCTAAATAACAGAAATAATAATTTCAAAGACTATCATCTGTGCTGTATCATTCTGTTCATGTATTTTAGATAGAAAAGATACTGGATTAGTAAGTGTTGATCAGAAACACAGAAGGCCAGCCCCTCTGCAGCTGCCCAAGGAGAGCTCTAGCGATAAATAGCTCAGCTATTTCTAACTGGCACATATTGTTCTACAGGATTATTAATGCCTGCTGCAAACTTGGCTTCCAGTGGGTGCCTTCTCTGGGATCAGTGGGTGTTCACAAAGCTTTTCCTTTGCAGAAGGTGTTAACAGCACTGCTTACAAGCAATATCCCCAGTGTCTGTATTGTCATGGGGATTTCTGCAGATGGCTCACAGTGATGACTGTTAGTAATTTATTACTGTTCCTTGCTCTTCCTTCTTTTCCCTCTATGCAGGCTCTTTCTAACATTGGCCCTCTTTTCTTTCATCTGTAGCAGACAATCTGCAAGAAGCCTTGGCAGAGGGGGGAAGCTTGTCCAAATGAGATGGACAGAGCACCTCAGACAGGTGCACAGCTCAGGGGCAAGCAACAGCACAGCCTTAAGCCAAATGCGTCAGCCCTGGATTAGATAAACTGGCAGCCAGCCACCAAGATAAAGTGCCTGCCTCTGAATTCAGCAATGTCAACTGTCACAAAGTTAAAAAGGGATGGAGAGAGGGAGAATGGGGATGGCACAAGCTGATGAACACATGCAGGTGAACCAAACTGGACAGATAAAAAAAAGACGACAAGGATGATACATGCTAAACATACTTCACTACTGCAAGCTCTGTCCTGCTGACCTTGGCCAATGATTAATGTTACTTTACAGCACATTCAGGTCTGCTTTTAATATGAATCCCTCTGGACTGGAACTGGGAAATATGCCACTCAGGCTGCATGGGGGAATCTGGGAGGAGTGGAATGAATCTTTATTGCCATTTAAGTAATTTCGTTTCTGGCTGAAGTTTATGCTCGCATTTCATGCTGTGCAACTTTCTTTCTCCAGACCAGATACCACACCACCCTACTGCAAAAACAAACATCAGATCCAAGTCAGTCACGCTGCTTGAAGAAAGCAAAGGAAAAACAGGGTGGAAAGAGGAGGTGTTCAAACATGCAAGATCTTTCCTTACTTGTTATTCTTCCTGACACATTAAGATGCATCTACCAAGCTATTTGTGAGATGCAAAGAGCCCAAATCTTAATTTACCAGAAAAATTTGCATGGTGCAAGTTGTTGGGAGACTCAAGACCTAAGAGAAGCAGGAAGGACTGCAGTAGGCTGGTAAACCACAGCCTGGAGCTACAGGACTGAAGTCATGGAGAGGTTCCTGACCCAGAGCCTGATGCAAGGCTACAAGGGAAGCTGTTTGAAGGCAACTTGTGCATCTCTGGACTATGATGTGTCTAGCACTAGCTAAATCACAACCCAACCGAATCTGCCAGAATATTTCAAAGGAAGTAGCAGCCATTGGGTCTGAAACGTACTCTTTTTACTTGCTTTTCTTCCTGAGATTTGCTTTCACACATCTAGAGCTGTAACATCTACTCCCTTCTTCCCTTTTTTACTTCACAGTGATAGGTAAATCATAGAGAATGGAGTCTACTGACTTCTACCCAATGTATTTCTAATTCATCTCATAGTCTCCCAATATTCCAGAAAAATCAGGGATGCCTGAAACAGGGAAGATCATATCTTTAAGGAATACACCAAGAAAAAGCATCCCAGTATGAGCACAGCAGTCATTCACTAAACTCTAGTCACAGCTGGCCACTACCTCCCATGCAAACATGGCAAGTGCCTGGCCTGAGACAAAATCTGAGTGCTTTTCCCTAGGGAGCACTGCCATCAATTTCTGTCACCATTCTCTATGTGCACCTGGGCACCAGCTATTTACACCAGTTGGCACTTCCAGTCATCCAAATACTTCACATAATTCATAAGCCTAAAGCAGTAAACACCCACCTTCCTGCCATTTCTATCTTTCCCCAGGAGAACTCAGCTCAGACACAGCATTAAGGTTTCTGCTTTTTACCCAATTTTCCAGCTGGGTTAACTGAGGCATGCTGAGGTCAAGTGACTCGCCCAAGGCCACGCAGTCAGCTGCTTAGCCAGCATTGCATCCCAGCCGCTGCCAGTCCTGCGGACATTTGCTCCAGCCGCTGGACCATGAGGCTTCCCTCTGAATTGTCATATGGTGTACACAACACCTACAGGCCAGAGGAATCTTTGTCTTTGACTTCCAGCTAGAAGAGGCACAGGAAGGGAACGAAGTGAGCAGGAGGCAGTGTGGTGGGGATGTAGCTGTAACGACAGCAGGCGCAGGTGTGGGAATTCTCATTTAGGAGACAAACAGCTGCTCTTGGTGACAGACAGAGCTTATAACTGATTAGCTTGAATAAGAATGACACAAGTATACATCAGAGCCTTGGCTGGGGAGATCCATGTAGCTTGCTAAAGATGTGCCTTTCACAGCCCTCTAAAACAGTGAGCATCAATGGGAAATCGGGTTTACACTGTGCTAGGGACTCTTCAAATGGCTGATCTCAGTTCACAGGAAAAGCAGCTCCTACGGAGAAGAGAGAGAGGTAGAAACTGCATCACACTGCAGCTATGGGTTTTATCAGCAACACAGATACTGGAAGAGAAAACTTCACAGACTGTGCTCAGAGACTTCTACTGCCTTTCAGGAGAAACACAGCTAAATACACTCCTCCATTTATTTAAAATACATAGAGCAAAATGTGTCAAATAAATAGGAGGAAGGGTGGTGACACAAATTAAAGCCAAACCTGCTCTGCTCGAAGCAGCACTCCCCCACACCTTATTCACTCTCTCCAAGCCCCAAAACAGATTACAGGAAACAGCCTATTCTCTTCTTAGGATAAAAACCAGGAGCAGATTTACTAGGGGTTGTAATTGCAACCACAGTCCTGATCAGTCATCTGATTAGCACCTCTCAGTGTGCCTTCTGTGCTCCCAGGCATATGATGTATTTGCAATCACATGGTTGCACTTACTATGAACTGGGAATGGGACAAGATCAGGTTCTGAAACTTACCATAAAAGGCCCCTCATTTGTAACTGGTAGTGTTTACGCTCTTGTACCTTTGAATTTGCTTTTGATTTCTTATGGGGGCTGGATTTAGTTTTGCAAAGCAGGTTTCTTTCTCCTCTAGAATTTACAAGGCAAAACACATTCCCCTCACATCTACATGTCTAGTTCCTTCTCTACACAAGAAAGGACATTTTAAAAGAAGTAGGTATTCTCAAATTGCTCTGTACAGGGAGTGAACTAAAAACTGTCTTTTCCCATTCAGCAGAAGTTTGAAAGGGTATTAAATTCTATGACAAAAACAAATTCTTGGTCCAGTCTGACATGTTCTACACGTGGAGCTAATTCTGAGGTGCTGCAAGAAGTTCATGTTTCAACAGCTATGCCAGCTAGTTTCCTCATCTACACAAGTCCTACAGGTAACCTCACAAAATTTCAAACAAGCCACAAGAGAAATATTTTTGACTGCCACTGTGCCACACCAATGATTAAAATATAGACCTGAGAGCCAAGGTTCTAGACAGGTTTCTTTTTTTACCTTCAGAAAGGTCAAAAAAAACCCCAACCTTCCCAAAATCAGCCACCATTGAGGGCCATAACAACATTAGGCAGCTAGCACCTCCCTCTTACCTTCATTGGTCTGTCAACTGTATTTGCGTCCATGTATCCACTTTACTCCTCCTTTTAATCCTCCAGAAGAATCAACATTGGGAAACATAGTGACCAAGAATGAGGAAAAGACTGAGGTACTTAATGCCTTCTTTGCCTCAGCCTTCAATAGTAAGACCAGTTGTTCTCTGAGTACCCAGCCCCCTGAGCTGGACAACAGGATGGGGAACACAATGAACCTCCCCAGAATCCATGAGGAAATGGTTAGCAAGCTACTACACCACTTAGACGCACACAAGTCTATGGGGCCAGATGGGATCCACCCAAGGGTACTGAGGGAGCTGGCAGAAGTGCTCCCTAAGTCACTTTCCATCATCTATCAGCAGTCCTGGCTAACCGGGGAGGTCCCAGTTGACTGGAGGTTAGCAAATGTGAACCCATCCACAAGAAGGGCTGGAAGGAGGATCCGGGGAACTACAGGCCTGTCAGTCTGATCTCAGTGCTGGGGAGGGTTATGGACCAGATCATCCTGAGTGCCATTACACAGCACATGCAGGACAACCAGGTCATGAGGCCCCCTCCAGTCAGCATGGCTTTAAGAAGGGTAGCTCCTGGTTGACTAAACTGATCTCATTCTCTGACAAGGTGACCCGCTTGGTGGATGAGGGAAAGGCTCTGGATATTGTCTACCTGGACTTCAGTAAAGCCTTTGACACCGTTTCCCCCAGCATTCTCCTGGAGAAACTGGCTGCTCATGGCTTGGAGGGGCATATGCTTTGCTGCGTAAAAATCTGGCTGTATGGCGGACATTGAGGTACTGGAGTGTGTTCAGAGAAGGGCAATGAAGCTGGTGAAGGGTCTAGAGAACAAGTCTTATGAGGAGAGGCTGAGGGAACTGGAGTTGTTTAGTCTGCAGAAAGGGAGGCTCAGGGAGACCTTATTGCTCTCTACAACTACCTGAAAGGAGATTGTAGCAAGGTGGGGTTTGGTCTCTTCTCCCAAGTAACAAGTGATAGGACAAGAGGAAATGGCCTGAAGTTGCACCACCGGAGGTTTAGATTGGATATAAGGAAAAATTTCTTCACTGAAAGGGTTGTCAAGTATTGGAACAGGCTGCCCAGCGAAGTGGTTGAGTCACCATCCCTGGAGGTATTTAAAAGATGTGTAAGATGTAGTGCTGAGAGGCATGGTTTAGTGGTAACTTGGCAGTGTTAGGTTAATGGTTAGACTTGATGATCTTAAAAGTCTCTTCCAACCAAAATGATTCTATGATTCCACCACAAGTGAACCCTGCACCTGCCCCTCAGTCACTTCTACTCACTGTCCAGCATACCAATTTAAACCACAGATAATGGTAAGCTAATGTGCCTGATGGGCCTACTCTTTTGCCAGCTCTGCAATGGGAACAGTAGTGAGCAGTAAGAGGATGTTAATACCTTAAACCACTGCAGCCATTTGCTTAGTGATGCAGGAGGCCAGAGCCCCTAGTCCCACTTGGTGGGGGGCTGCTCTGACTGCTGTCTGGTAAATTGGATTATCAGTAAAAAATCTGGAGATTGTTTCTTTCCTCCCACACTCAGCTTCTCTGTCTTGAGCAGAATATCCTTAAAAACTTATGTTAATTTAGCACATTATGGATCCATGAGAGAAAGAGAAGAGCTGAGAAGGAGATGTTTAAGATATTATGCCATACCCAAATGCCATCAGAAAGAATGTGATTGAAAGAGAAAAGGTCTTAGTTCCTTCTAAGCAGTACAGTACCATGAGCTACGAGGGAAAGCTTCCACTCCTTCCTCCGGATGATTATTCTCATCCTTTACACTACATTTCTGCATCTTCAGTCATTTCACTCAGTGTTGGCTGCTAAACAGTTAAAAGAAACAACTAAAAAGAAGCAAGACCAGGGCTATGACTCAGAGGTTTAGATCAGCAAGATGGGGCATTGGTGCTTTGGCAACAACCTCTACCTGAATGCATTACAGCACCCCTGACTACCCATTTATATATGCCTTGCTCGGCTGTTTTAACACAGGTGCATCCTCCATTAGAGTAAATCGTACTGAGAGTGGAAGTGACATAGACAGGAATGTAATATTGCCACCGTAACCATGTGCTCTACAGTAGCCTTTCCATCTTCACCAAGCTTGTGCATGCTTCTAGTTCATGCTTTTTATTTGTTTGGTTGGGTTTTTTGTTATGAGATACTTTTGAGTGAGTGACACACACCGTTATTATTACGTAGGAATAAAGTCGTCAAACAATGCCTGTGCAGAACCTACTGGTCACTTCGTTCACTAAGTCTGTGCTGCCCCTTTCTATCTGGTCTTTCTGAAGATCCCCAGACAAAGATGTTTTCTCATCATCTGAGTGACTGCATTATTTTCTGTGCATATTCAATACTTATGTGAGAAGAGAGGCATATACTGTTCATTGTTTACCATGACAACCTCTTCTCTCGCCTGCTTTAAAAAGTTACAGTCAGCTAACGAGAGGGTAACCCATGTAACCAAGATAACAAGGGACACAAACTAGAAACAGTGAATATAAACCAACAACTAATATGAATGGTTTTACCAATAACATGTTTCTGAAAAGTTGCTTAATCCCAAATAAGTAACTGAAATACTGACAAACAGATTCATAGAAGCTTCAGTAAGTTCACAAACTAGTATGCTGATCATGAACTCAGAAGCAGAAACCAGACCTAAATTTACTGTCAAATGAATATCATAACCAAATTTGCTGAGGAATATACTTCAAGGAACTTTGCATTTAGGTCAGCGGGAAAGACAAGAGATACTAAAAAGGCATTTCTCATTTCACAGTTCTATCACCACCACAACTTAAAGCCATGGGTATATATACCCTACCCTGAATACTGCAGAGGGTATATTATAACAAAAGCAATGTATTGTTTGTATCTCACTGATTGCCAAGCAAGGAGGAGATTCTGTTGTACGGAGCCCTCTAATACCAGGCAGTAGATCTCTGAAATGAAGATGGAAACCAGAAAGGAAAGTCTCACCAAGGGAAAGCAGAAATGCATTTCCTTGGAAGTTGGGTGCTGGCAGGAAGCGCCCTCAGTAGTGCAGACTGCACACAATAACTTGGAGCACATAACCGGCTGCAGTGATGTACAGGCTAGCACAGCAGTGGGTGCAGATTACAGTTGTGCTGATAGAGGCAGAATAACTCCTGGAAATGAGATGCCAGCCAGTACAAAGCAAAAGGCAGATGAAACCCCCTAAAGTGCTTCAGATTCAAAATTACATCCTCCTCTGCTGCATGAATAATAGTTTGGCTTCCATTAGGAATCCTCTCCATTTATAATATCACAGTTTTGTTGATGTACAAACAATTATTTTTTAACAACATGGACAGTTCCTCTCTCCCATTATGGTCTTGGTTTACCCTTGGTGTCAAGGGGCAAAATATCTCCCGCCTGCTGGTTATAAAGTCAAGGAAAGACAGTTAACAATAATAAAATGGACTAGTAGACATGGCTCAAGCAGAACCAAAATACTGTGGAAATTAGCTCCTTCGCATGCAAAGTGTCTAATGCTTTCACTTGCAACAGAGTTTCTAGCTCAAGAACTTCAAGCACAGTATTTTCAGAAAAGTAGATTTTAGTTCCTAAGGTTCCTTGAAATTAAGATAGGGAAAATTTCTGTGGACAGTCTGCAAGCAGTGAGACAAAGGCTGTGAAGAGCTAAGAAGCTTGGAGCACACTCACTCAACTGACTGGTAACTTTTAATGCCACCTATTTAGTACTCGGCTACGAGATATGTTGGTATCTCCCAAGTTTAGTTAGCCTTGAACATTTGAGGACAAATGACCTATTTAAGGAGGCAACACTGTGATTCTGTATTGGGGCAGAGCATTTTTAAAAGTGACTGCTGTATTTGAATCCCCAATTTGAGACCTCATCGAAGAAGGTAGTTTTTGGACTCGGTGACCAAAATGTAAGATTCAACAACTTCTGTAGAGATGTCAGGCTTTCAAGGCTGAACTCAATGGAGAAAGGTATACTTCCATCTAAGGTTGCACCCCTTCGATCTCGAGGGTACAGCAGGATCAAAGTTAGTCAACCATATTTTGTTAACATGTTGTGGCTAAAGATCACATGTAGGTAGGAAGAGAGGGAGCACAGGGCTCTGTAGAGACTTCCTACCTTCAAAGTATTTGTTTTTACTCTCAGCTATTGTGGCGTAGAGCCAGCCACCATGCTAAGGGCCTGTGTCATAACACATATACAGTTAAGGAATTGTTAGCATGCCTCTGCACCGACTATAAAGTCCACTTGAATGGAAAGGTGGCAGTATGCTCCTGGATTCTCATCCCAGGCTTTGCCTTCTGCTTCTGCACTGCAGTTCATGGCTATCATGGCTAATCCAAACACATCAGAAATTTACTATAAAGATACTGATTTTTCTTTCCATGTACTGACAGGAAAAGATGAGTACTGCAAAACTTCCTCTGATACCAATCAGAGCTGAACTTACTGGCTAATTATTTTATTCCTGCCCATGTCAATGGGATTAAACTGCTGTCCAAGTGCAGGAATGGATTTTTAAAATGCTGAAAACAATTATTAGAATACATTTCCAAAGCTCAAAATGATAGCGAAACACAGGTGCTGAGAAGAATCATTTGCTACTAACAAGTCGAACTTTATTCAAACTTCAGAGACAGAGGGACTACAAACACTGCTTTTATAGGAACATTGTTTCAACGGAGGCCAAGTAAAAAAATAAATAACTAGCCATTGTCATGTGTTCACTCAGCATAGCCAGAATGAAATAGAAAGAAATTAAAAATAAATTTCAATACTATAAATTAAAAGATGCCACAGAAGGTATGCAAATTGCATGCCACAAGGTCTTGTTTTTTGTTTACAAAGAATGTGTTTTCAGTTTGATGGAGAGGCATCATTACAGAGGGAATTTGAGGCATTTTAAATAGCAGAAGCACTCATTAAGAATTCATTTTTAACAGGAAGACTGGAAAAAAAAATTAAAATTAATGAGCAAGATGAGGAGGGGGGGAACTTTGAAGATGACAGCTTCTTGCTAAAAAAAGACACACTTGATATTAATCACAAGCAGTTCACATACATGCATTACCCCTAACTCCACTGTCACCATCTCCAGGACTAATTCACAGCTGCTTCATGTTCACTTTGTGTCAGGCTACTTGGCAAAGCACAGCGCGGCTCCTCAGACACTGTGGTAATAAAGATGAGGAATACGTCACTAGGCAAAGGACACGGCATAGCCTGGTTTAATCCTAGGTGATTCAATATTCCTGCAGTGGCAACTATGGGAGACCCTCAGGAAGAGGTACAACTACAGTCTATACCAAAAGCTCAAAGTGACTACAGCAGTTTCTGAGCACAAGTATTCTTGCTGCACCACCATTATATGTTTTCTGTAAACAAATGAAATTTATCTGGGACAATTTGTAGCTGGCACCTTAGAACACTATAGCACCTTTTAAGACTCTTCAAAAATCTGCGTGGTTTAGAATCTCATGATCCAGACATCAGAGAGATTTTCTCAAACATCGTTTCCTCAGTCTTAGAAGGAGGAAAAAAATCCCAAGTCACCTTTCTTTAAACACACACACAGAGGCTAGACTGCTTAACTGATGCACAACACCACACAAGTTTTAGAAAATTCAGTGTTGTGCAACCATCAGCTTATTCTTCAATAGCCTCACACAGTAAAATAAAGTTTTGATTATTCCTCATGTAAAAAATTTTGTTTGTTCCTTTTAAATGCTTATATTCTTGATGAAGGGTTTTGGCGGGGGCTCTGGTTCAGGCTTGCTACAAAAAGTGGTCATTACAAAGCGGAGATGTGGGCAAGCCTTTCCTCTCTCTGGATCTCTTAGTTTAGATTAAAAAACCTGAAGCTAGATCTGGAAGAGAACAGACTAAACCAAGCTGAACTGACCCTGGGAGTGGTAGTGCAGAGGGCACCCTGGGCAAGTGTGAAATGCCTGGGACAAAGACGAGCAAAAGCAGCAAAGCAGAAGTTACTGGAGTGAAGTAGGAATAACAGGAGTTGAATGAAGATGTCTGAGGGAATGAGCATTTGACTTCAGTTTCATTTCATACAGAGAACATGCCAGAAGATTACTTCATGCTAAGCACCTTTATAACTAATGCGATGCTTTTTCAGTGTGATAATCCTCTGTATTTGACCATTCCTGCTGTCCCCAGTGAGTTGTTTTTACTTCCTTCTGACCTTGCAGAACACCACACAAAAGAGGTGCCCTGCACGGCAGACATGAGTACAACCCTACTGAGGGACACCTTTCTGAAAACAATGTCCAGGTTTGTTCCAAAGCCCACTGAAATCAGTGGAAAGACTTTCTCAAAACTTAGTGAGCTGCAGATCAGGGCTAGATAAAGCCTAAGCTCATCTGGAGGAGAACTAAGAAATTTTCATGCTGGGCAGAGACGTCTCGGCTAGCTCCAAACAAGCTGCCTAATGAGCCCAAGCTGAGTGCTGCTGATACAGCTGTAACGTTTCTGTCCCCATATGGGCACATTCAGAGCTAACTTAGGTGTCTCTGCATGACCCTGTATTGCATCATGTAGACACACCCTAGCTGCTTTGCTGCTTTCTTTTTGAAATGATAGCAGCAGCAGCAACAGATCAGGCATTTTAGTTACAGGATTATTTCTTATTAATATTTGCCCCTTTAAGGTTTGGCATCTTCAACAACCATGTATGAAAATGGGTTGAAAAGACTGCATGAAAACTCTCCTTTAGGACTCAGCTGACCCAAATACACAGTTCTCTTGCTCTGAATTCCCCTATATAGTGCAGGGAGACAAACTGCTCTGTTTTCTCTCTCTCTCTTTCNTTCTCTGATTATCACGCAGTATCTTATTTCGATTGTCCTCTCTCCAAATGAAGTGATTCTGGTACTCTCAGGACAATCAGGAATAATCTATCTATCTGCTGCTCCGAGGGGGTAGGTAGTGCCTTTCTGTAAGAGGTGAGCTTAAAAGCATAGGTACAGTCAGAAAAGTGGTTGCACTTCAGGGAGCTGCCAACATGGCTATATCAGACAGTGGCACAACAACATGTGACTAAAAAAAGCCATAACCACAGAAACCCTTTCCGTTGATGCAGTGACAGCATCAAAACACAATTTTCACTGGTTTAGCTTGCCATGTGTAAGGTGAGGGTAACTAGTAAGGCTGTATTCCCAACAGCAGTGCTGTGCTGGTATTGCATAAGTATTTTGACAGTGTGGTTGGTACAGCTTTCTAAAAGCCTCCTCTTGCTCCCTGTTGTGTATTCATAGACAATTCTGTGTAGCCAAATGACACAAACAAGGTTTTAACACTTCTATCATCCTTGCAGAGTAAGTGCTGCCATGACAGAAGGAGTAATACCTACGTTGGTTCCTGTATCATCAATAAAACTAATCAACTAACCTTCAGGTGTAGAAGCTTTACCTTCAGGTATCTTTACCAAGTAAGTCAGTTTCAGAAACTAGCAATTACAAAATCCCTTTTCTCACTTGCAAGCTTGGATATATTTGATTACAAGCCACGGACAGAAAAAAACAAACAGGAAAACCTAAAATACCATTGGTTTTTACAGACACATTTAGAAGCAGAGTCATACTGCAAAACTGGCTCTTCCAGCTCGTCAGGAATCCTGCACAAGCATTTAACAACTGCAAGAACATTCAAGGTCAAAAGCAAGCTCTTTTTGGAGATAAGTTGCCTTCTAGCTATAGTGCTAAACTCTGCAAAGTAGAGCCTGTATTGCAGATGAGATGACTGGGAGATTCCTAAATCAAATAGCAAGCTCTATGAACAATGTACATAAATAAGAGCTTTATTGAGCCCTGTATCTGAAATTCATACACAACAGGAGAATTGGAATGGGAAAGCTGGTCTGCTCTGCTTCAGTGAATCGCTATACATGAGAACCAAACCTACCCTTCTCATTTCAGCAAAGTACACTTACTCTAGCTTTCAAGACCCCAAAGCAACTGAGGGATAGGAAAGCACACAACCCCATATCAGTATAGAAAAGGAGGAAAAGGCATGACTGGTTATAGTTTACTTCCACCAAGCTAACTCTTTGCTGGCTCCTTATTGCAAGAGCTTTACCAAAAATGCTACAAGAGCATGAGGAGAACAGTTCCTAACATTATGGATACTGCCCTTGCATCCACATGATTCTGGCTGAAACTCCTGAAGTGCGATCTCAGAGTGTTTCGGGATCAGTAAAAAGGCAGAAGGTATCTGAGAGGTAAGAGCTTTGAGGTCTCCAAAGTGCTAGGCTGATGTCTCACAGCAGCCTAGGGTACTTCTCCTTCTCCAGTTTGAGCTCAGGACTCCACTGAAACAAAAAGTACTCCCCTACAATAACATAAAACGTAGTGGGAAGCTCTGCTGATAAAAAAATCAACCACCTGTTTTTGGCATCTGCTTTGTTTAGTTTTCCTATGAAAAGCTAGATTGAGCCAGACTGCGAGTTATGCAACCTGCAGTCAATTCAGCTGTCAACCAGCTTTGGCTGAAAACACCCACAGCAGAGACTTCCCAAGCTACTTAACACCATGCAGAAACAGCCCTGGGATACAGGGACTGGATACAGGAAGAAGAGACCGGTCTGAGGTTAGTAAATGACGAGGGAAAGCAACAAGTTAAAGAAAATTCACTATAGGTAAATAAATGGTAATGAAACCTCGGAAGAGCATAGTTTTCCACAACACTGGGAGTCTTAGCTGAGATGGGGCTGCTGCATGAAGCCCAGGAAGCAAAAAAGGCTTCTGGTAGCCCCATTAGTCACTCACAGTATTTCTGACATTGTTGTGACATGAAGAACTACTTGGAAAGTCTGATCTATTATTTGCACAAAAGAAGAGTGAGGCTAGCAGAAAAAAAGACGAAACAGTCTGTCAATTAAGCATATAATTTGTTGAACTTGTAACGGAAGGAGAATGAAAAGGAAAATCATGGAAATCAGCTGTGGATGTGCTATGAGACTATAACAGAGCCCAGAGTGAGATGCAGAACAGATTCTTCCTGTTTCTCATGGAGATATCAACACTGTAACAAAGCCATTTCAACTTGCGGGGCATCTTGCTCTCCAAAATCAAGGCAAAAAGCAGTCTCATCCTGTTTCAAACCTGAAACTTGTATGGTCTTCCCATTAGCAGCTCCAAGTTTTCTGAAGTAATGAATAGTTTATAGTGCTGCAGAAGTCCTAACATGCATACAGAAAACTGGCCCCATTTTCCACTAATGCTATTTCATCATCATAGGGAATAAAAAAGAAAAGAAATGCGGTGCGCTTGCAGATATTTAAGACAAGTTTGACTGCAGGACTGGGGAAATGCAAAAGTGTGGGAAGAGAAAGACACACAGGGCATAAGGTTCAGAGGCTAAACTGTTCCATGAAGAAGAAAGTTTAGCCTTTGTCTATGATTAAGTGGTTGATTCTGCAAAGCTGGGCAGGTATCAAGAACTGGTTAATTGAGGGCAAGACAGAGTTAGAGTACAAAGTGAAAACTGAGCAGTCAAGGGGAGAAAAACAGCTGCCACAAAGTCTGTTTTCCCTTAAGGTTTCTAGTTATCATTTGAAGATAAATATACTCTTCAACTAACCTATTCTGTGGAGCTAACTCCCTGAAAGTGCTGGGAATCCACTACTACAGTTGCCTGATATATTCAGGAGTTGATAGGTCTGTACCTGTGTAGTGTTCTTTCAGATTTTGTACCTAATAAAGAACTAAATAACACAGCAGTAATGAAAGCATTGTATGTATATATTCAGTCATCCCTCATAGCAGATAGCCAATAGACATTCCAAAGCAAGTGCTAGACTTACTGGGATGTGTGTAACAGCAAAGAGGAATTAAAGGCATGTTCCTGTACAAAGAGGGGAAAAATCTGCTGCCTTAGCTTTCACAGCTGTGGATGGCCAAAGGACAACAACCCCTCTGATAAAATATGTGATCTTTGCCATCTCCAAAGTTTGCTTTTCACGAGGCAGCCCCACGCCCTCCCTAGGAACTGAAGCTATATAGATCAGGTATAACATGCTGGGTATATTTTATACTGCAGTATATTTTGGGCGCCAAAGTACTGTCCATGCTACCTGCATACTGCTTTTTCAGAAGCATAATTTCTAAAGTATATGTACACAGTTACAAATAATTGATTAAAACTCATTCAAGTTCTACTCTGGTTTTCTGATCTATGTATTTTTGTGACTGCACTGTACCAGCAGACCCATCAGGTAAATTCAAGTCTATGGGAAGAGACTAACTCACAAACCCATGCATTCCATGCCCTTTGGTGCTTTGGGTGAGACGTCACGATCCCACAGAAACCTCTCTGTTTCTTCTCACATTACTGTGGCACACACAGAGAGGGAGGTGCCCAGAAGCAAAGAACATTTAGCATAATAACTCAGATGGATGGTCAGCAGTTTAAACCAGGCACTTGATGTTACTATAATGAGGGTTCTGTTTAACAGTTGTTCTGCATGCACAGAAATCCCCCCCATCCCCAGGAAATCACTTAAAAATAAAAGGAATGAAAATCAAATAATCTGTTTGAGAAGGAGGTTATGGCTTGGAAAATGCACATAATGGGTGGAGTAAAAATGCCCATGGGTGAGTAAAAATTATTTCTCATAACAAGAGGATCAGGGACCCTCTGAGCTTTATCTCAGGGATGACACACTGTAAGTAAAACTCCAGGGCCAAGTACAGAACTGTAGGAAATAGCTGCACCTGCTGAATCCAACAGGAGTAGAATCCTTTTATGAAAACTCTGAGCTTAGGCCAGTATTTTTTATACAAACTTTGAGCCACAGAAATCTTGCTTAAAAATGAATGAAAGTTATTCCCATGATGGTTAGCAGAATTGTATCATATGCCACTTACTGACCAGGCACAAAATGTGTTCTAAATTTTCTACTAAATCAACTAAAAAACTCCCACCCAGCATCAATACCTTCTGATGCATATAGGAGCAACCTTGATCTTTCAACTACTACATCATTAGCTTCCTGAATCTCATAACCAAAACTAATTCATTAAAACATATTCTCAGGAAAATGCCTGGCCTATAAAACCCTGAAACACTTCTTAATTTCCATAGGGTTTAAGTATAGGTTTTAAGCTTAGGATATCTAAACATCTATATATGCATTAAATCTATCAAGATGTAACCTTCTTGCCAGGCCCTGAATTCTTCAGTTCTGCTCAGATCTCTCACTTCTCCCATTACATTGTGTGTTGTGGGTCTACGTATTCGTAGTCCTGATCATAAGAATAATGCTTGAACTGTTGATATACACTGTCTGAAACATTGTAACTTCAAGAATTCATATCTGCATATGTAAATAAAGGAGCTGATCATTCTGACTTTCTATTAACAGCATTTTTTTCAAATCAGGTTGTGTTTAATTCTACATTCTGTCATAATGAAGGTCACAGAGCTGGTATCAGACCATTAGATGTGATGGCAGGATTTGTGGCGTATTATTTCAGGTTAAGAATGCACACAAAATAGACCCTAGTTTTGTTTAAGTTCCATAAGCTTTTGAAAAAAGGTAATTAACAGCTCTTAAGGCATACGGGTATCAGTAGACCACAGCTAAAGGCTGAACTGAGGTCTAAGGATACAGAACTGCCAGAGGGGTTATAACTACAGTAGCTGTAAAGAAGGACAGCTGTGCGGTATTCTGAAGAGAGGACCCAGAATCAAAACAGGAGAAGAAAAATATATTTGCGGTAGTAGCAGACAGTTATAGTAATGGGGAGGAAGAAATTAAGGATGATATGAATGGTATTGCTATTCAAAAGATGTGTAAAAATAAGGAGAGAGAAACCAAGCATCTCTAACTGGATATGCACCTGGAAAATAAGTAGAGGAGAAATAGAAACTGTAATGAAAGGGACAGCTGGACAGATGATATCAGAGGATGGAGGTCAAGCCTCTGTGAGAACCAGCAATTTGAGAGTGAGAAATGAAACAGAAATAGCTAAGACCTCTTTAGAAGTGTAGTGAAGGTATGTCAATATGTTCATTATTTCATCTATTGTCTGCTAGTTGTTCCTCAAACTATAGTTACAGAAATTTATCTATATCTAAAATTTGATTTATATCTAACACTTAAATCACAGAAATTCAGTAATCACGTTCTTTATTCCAGCCCAGTGCATTTATGATCCCACTTCCAGTGTTCCGTCCTACAGATTGCTGAGACATCCTCTCAAGACTCCAGGTAGGCTCTAAGAAAGTATTCCCCCTTTGCCTGCTAATGTGGTTGCTCTCTTGTTGGTATTCAAACCACAAACGAGATGCAATCATTACCATGAGTTCCTTTAGGCTGCTTAAGCCTCAGAGTCCCCTCAGTAAAGCAGCCTTTGAACAAGAGTCCTAAACCCTCTTCATGCTACTGCTGTAATGTTTATTTTCACCTGCTGAGACCCCCATTCTTTGTATGCTAGTCTGTTAATTCTCAGTTTTACTCATCAATTTTGCTTCTGCTGCTCCTTTCCATACTAAATTTTCCTAACACAGCTCTTAATTTCACTGATTGGTTGTTCCTACCATGAGGCTGCAGCAATCAGTACTGTCTCCACAGTCTTCTGAGGCATTAAGTTTTTCTTCCAACTCCTATAGATTTTTTTTAATTGTTCTAAGTCTTTATTTGATGACTGACACAAGTTTATTCATTACTGAACACAACAGCCATCATAGCTGGCCAATCTCTCTCCTCATATCTGCATCAGGGTTCAGGCTAGACATTAGAGATGAATTAAATCATTAGGAGTGTAACGTAGCACTGGAACAGGCTGTCCAGAGAGGCTGACAAATCTCAATCCCTTAAGGTTTTCAACACAAAGTGAGACAAAGCCATGGCTGACCCATGTCAACACAGTCCTCGTTTGAGTGGAAGATGTACCACGTCAACCCTCAGAGATCCCTTCCAACCCTTATTTCTATGATTCTACACATTTGTCCAATATTTCACTCCTGTACCCTGTAACAATCTAGCTATCTTAGATTTCTTCGTCCTTGATATCTCCTTTTTTCCTCAAGCAGTATGTCATCAGCTCCAGTCTTGACATTTGAGAGTCCAAACGCTGCTTCAATTTGTATTGTGATGCATCTGCAGCCAAACAGATGCAGAAAGACATCAGATCATTGGTATCTGCCAAAAAATAGGTGACAAGTTGCCAGGTGGCAGGATGGCTTAATAAACTATATGCCCTCTTGGTACAAGAGCAGCAAGTGGTTGTTACCTAGCACTGAGCAGATACCATGTCCTCAGTCACTGGTAATCAGTACTGCTCCCTCCTCAATACTAAGCAAAGCGGTTTTCAGCAGCACTTTCACCTAGGAGTGTTCTCACCTTTATTGTCCTTGCTCACCTATGCAGGAGGGCAAGGACGCCTTTTCTCTCAAAAATGAAGGCTTTAAGGTTAACAGATCTCTTGAGGGTTTTTTTACTGTTATAGGCAGTATTTAGATACGTTTCTATGTTGCTGGACTTCCATGTCAGTCCCTGTGAAATGTATCTTTTTATGCTGCTAGGCTACTGCACAGGGCCCAGATGCCTTGTCTCTTATACTGGGGATATTCTGGTACTATAGAGCAATCAAATCTACAATTTGCACTGCACTGCTGCCCAGAAAGAGTTTGGCACTCTTAGGTATCCCCACAAAACTACTCCCTAATCCAAGTTCCTCTGTGGCTGCTAAACTTACAGCTTACACCACTATATGAAAAAGAAGTGACTACATGACCCCAGATGACTGTGAGAACAGCTGTGTGCCACTCTGTCCTGTGTCCAATGATGTAACCCATTTGTTCTTAAGTAAATGTTATTATTTTCTGGATTTGATAAATCAGGGATTGATTTAAGAGGTGGAAATGAGGATAAAATGAATCCGTAATACCTAGAGGATAATATGCACTCTCTTCCTATGCGTTTCTTTCCTTTCTGCCTTGAAAGTGCTGCTGTGGATGGTGAGGGACAATAGGAGGTTAGCAAAGGACAGAAGGGATTTAGGAAGGAAATTCAGGGACAGCTTGAGGGAGCAGAATTGAAGAGAGGAAATTCATCAAAGAAAAGCGATAGAAACATTACACTGAGGGGATTTATTTCAGGGTATTAGGAAGGAAATATAAGAAGAAAAATCTCTAAAAAATAACTTTATGCTAAAATATTTCACAGCTGGGGGAAATTATTCTGCCTGTATTGACAGCAAGTCCTTTCTGCTGGACCATCTCCACACACACGGATCTAGACATACATACCAGATTTTTGCCCACAGAGCAATAGTAAATTCCAGTCTATTACAAGAATCCACAGTGACAGGTTTCTGACAGACAGTGTGACTGGACTTCCAGAACATCATAAAGTGTAATCTATTAGCAATTCTGATAGGACAACTATATGTGTGTATCACAACTGTTGAAAACCTGCTTCAGGTACAATGGAGAAAACTAGTAACATAATCCTCGTCTCCTGGTACGTTTGTTATGATAGTTTTTGCATATTCTGGTGACTCTTCTTCATTTTAGATCTTCTAGCCTTGGTTACTTAGTTATAGAGCTGTACAGAAGGGTAGTACAAGCTCTTAGGAACTGGAGGAATAACCTAAAATACATACCCCATTAAAAGACAAGTGCATTCCTTGTGAACAGACTTGAGATGAAACTAGGTGTTGCTGTCTTGTTTACACATGTTGCTACTATTTATTTCCTGTAGTTAGGCCTGCATCTGAGAGATACAGATGATAAAGCATGTTTCTGTGTCCCGGAGCAACACAAAACCTAAAAATAAAAGAACTATAGAGCTGCACTCTGTTGTGTTACACCTTGCACCAGTGACATTTCCTTACCACTTTCCTACTGAACGTACAGAAGAGGAGGTACTTGTTGTGAGAGCTGCAAGTGATATAAGAATGTTTCTGCCTGGGTTATATGCCAGGAACAGGTACAAGTGATCATGTTTCTTAGGCCAGATCCTTCTTGAGCGTTGACAGCAGTTCGCCCCTGCCTTAACAAAATGTTCTAAAACAAGACTTTGAATGTGTTAATTTTAGCATAATCTAGAGCATCAGTCCCAAATTTCCAGAAAGGAAATCACCTGACTCAGTTTTCACTGAGCATTCTTGAAAAAGCCAGCCTGCACCCCAGAATGTCTTGTCACTTTCAAAAGTCCCTATTTCCACCAGGGCAAGGTGTGATAACGTAACAGAGATGTTACTGAGTAATCGTTACATGCTGAGAGACTGCAACAGATGCAGAAGTTCAAGATTAAACTCAATCTCTCTTTCCCTATGGTTTGTAGAGAATTAAGGTAACATCTCCACTATCCCTCACAGCACAAAGCCATCGCTGCTGCCTCCCCATGCAGCTGCAGAGCATACCATATTATATTACACCGCAAGGTTCAAGAATACCAGGTGTTCTGACAAAGCACTGATTGCTTCTCCCACATCAGAGCAAAATCAAACATGCCATGACTACAACTTTGGCGCTGCATGGTAGCTGGACCACTAGAGCACGACTCGAGCTCTCTTACTATTAGCACACATGGAAGATTCTCTTGGAGCTGGACAAGAAAAAGCATTTTGAACTAAAACTCCGGAATCTCCTCTGTGTGTGCTGTGTGCAGCCGCAGGGGAATGCAAACAATGGTTTACCACTGTGGGATTGCTCTTCATGAACAGACAAGCATATTAAATACATGCTAACCATGGATTCAGCATCTCAGGTTGCCAGGAGGCAAGGCAGTGCGTTCAAAGATAGCACCTGGTAAAAGAGGAAATGCCCAAACACCTAAAAACTTACGATGACACAGATCAACATGCTCTAACAGCAGCAAAGCAAACCCATGGCATATTGTATCCACCTCCACCTGACAGCTCTGGAACTAACAGATAATTGTACTGGGATTGAACCTTCCCAGATTTTTCCTAAATTTGTGCCAACTACTTAATAGCATGAACTGCAGGGATAGATAGAGTGAGGCCTGGTTTACACTTAACAAATGATCAGCAAAATGTTCATGTTGGATAGAAGAATGCAAAACAAACAAAACGAGCCTGCATCCCCTAGCTGAGAGTGCAATGCCAGCCCTTCGCTCTCAGTTGTAATAGTTAAATAGCCATCAGGTGACATGTTTTGTCAGAGATGGGAAACTCATAAGCTATACAAGGCTAAGGAATGCTTCTTCACAGAAAGGTACTGCTGGTGTACACGGAACCACCCAGTTGTTTCAGCAAAAATTTAAGACCACCTTTGAAAAAAGTCTTTGCTGAAATGGCTTACCTGCTATATACAGGAATGGACTATATCCCTTAATTGGGATGGATCAGTATATTGATGTTTATGATGCTTATTCTACATGATAGATGCAGGGCCAAATACCTGAGCCAATTCTGGTCTCAGTCAATCTACTTAAGGATTGATGTCCCTTTACTGCTAGAGCTCTTCTGATGTAATGCTGGTTCTCTTTCCAGGAGCAAAGAAAAAAAGAATTAAAAGGTTTCCAGACAAGATGCTGGAATGTGAAATACAAACCAATGTAAAATAGAGTCAGGTCTTTTCTTCTGCAACCCAGAAAACAAAGAGTTTAAGATAGAAAAGAAAATACACAACAACACAAGCCACATTTGCCAAGTTCCCCTTGGTCCTTAATGAAATCACCCTGCAAAGCAAATGCTGTATTGTAGCACTGAGACTCCAGCACCTTCCTCCTCCTAAACTGTTCACAACCTTTTGCAATGACACTGAACAAACACTGGCATGGCAGAATCATGAAAACAGGATGTAATAGTCTCTAAAAAACTCAGAAGACATTCTGGCCCAATGCATACTCATTCAATTCCAGCATGGGTGAGGAATCATTCAAAAAATCCTATACTGTTGCTCTGGTGCTTATAGATACAGGTTTCAAATGGTTTGCTCAATATTGCTTTCACACTGCTGACTGCATCTGAGTTTCACTCTGAGTTTTGCTCTCAGTCCAGGAAGAAATTGTATGAGCAAAGAAAATAATTTTTTATAAACAGCTGTATAACTCAAAAAATCTCTCTGTAGTTCAGGTCAGGAAACTTGCCACCCTAACTCCTTTTTTGCTTAAAAGATTTGGGAAGTTATTTTACTCCTAATCTAAAGCGCATTTCCTATCTGTAAATGTGGCCAATTCTACCTACGGCTCAACCAGAACCCACTCTCCTGTGGCATCCTCTACTCTCTGCAGACAGGGACAGGTTTCATCCTGCACCTCTTTAGACTGATTAACTAACCACAAAACAGAGCTGGTTGAAGTGCTGGTAGAAAAAGTCAATTAAAAGAGGTTTTAGCTTAAGTCAGATCAAAATCCAATGCTTTTTAGCATTTTTCATCAACCTTCAGTGAGTCAGGAAAAAAAAAAAGTAGTAAAGTTTTGAATGTACCAAAGAGCCTGCAGCTCCAGATTGAAAAAAACCATCTCGCCAGACCAATGGTTCACATCTGGAGTTAACAGAGACTACAGCTCTAGATGGCTCTGCTACAAAGACCACACAGGCTGGAGGAGTCCGAAGCTTCAGGTTCTCAGACCAATTGGGTGTCCAGTCAGCCAGAAATTCTAGAAATACTATGGGATCTGACCAGGGATTACAAGCTCTGGATGGCAGTCTCAAGATTTTCATGCTCCATACCCCAACCCTAAAAGACTGAGCCTGGAAGCTAACCTTCACCCAGGGTTCCCCTTGCCTTTTAGGGTAACTCCTACTAGTTGTCCTTCGCAGGAAACTGAGCATCAAGCCTGACAACAGCTGAGGATCCCGGTGCTTTCTGCCACTCCCTCACGTAGCAACGCTTTGTAGGGTCACATCTCTCTAGCTGGGTCTGCCCCATAGCTGTGGACTCGTGGAGCCTGTCTCGAGACTTCCTACATCTTGGCTTGATAACCGAGGGCTCAGAGGTGATGGGAGTCCCTGCAGAGGCAGGGCTTTCAGGGTCTCTGCTTTGGAGATGGCAAGCAGGACTCCCTAACAGCCTGCTACGAATCCAGAGAGAGTTCAAAAGAAACCTAGTCTTTGATATATTGGGAGTTCACTGAGCCAAATTATTTCAGAGAAAACATTTTAGTGAATCAGCATCTTTTGATAAAACTAAGCTTTGGCAAAGGAAGAGAAGAATTCCTAGAAGCTTCTGTAGAGGAAGCCATGTGAAGTCAGACTACGGTCTGTCTCACCCCAAATGCAAGCATGGTGCAATTACAGTTGAAACAGACAAAGAGAAAGCTGAATAGAAAGGGTTTTTCCACACTAATTATTGACAACAGCTTCACAGGTGGATGAGGACTAGATGGCAGAGCACATTTAGACATCTCATCTCTGGGAGCAGTTATTTCCCTATCCAGGCATTATGGTTATGATCAAGTGAAATGAATGGAAAAAGCATTCCTTGACTTCAACTAGCCCTAGCCGGGGCTCCTGAGAGACATCTATTGCTGCATGACCAAGACAGTGCACAAGGATGGTAGACTGTGTCTGTTTGCACACACAAGGCTGTGGGTACAACACGTTTGGTACAATAGAGGTTTAAGCCAGACTGCTATAATACAAGTCTGCAGAATTAAAAGTAGGGTGGAAAAAATAGGGCCAATTATTTTTATAGCTTGCCCAAATACCTCAATTGATCATACTAACTTTAGAAAGCAAAAGGCACCGTGCACACTTGACAGGTTTGTTCCTCTGACAGGTACACCATGTGCTCGTGATTCCTGTTTAATTTCCTTCTTTAAGAATACCTCAAACTGTGTTCCTTGAAGGTGTGGTAAAAAGTGGAGGAGGAAAGTGATTCTTCTTTGAAGGAAAATACAATTAGCCAGCTTCTTTAAATGCTCAAACAGATGACAAATGAACAGGCTTTCAATGGTCCCCACCAGCTTCAGTTTAAAACACAACACTCTGCATTATACATTCAGTAACAGATCCCTACTCCCAAACTCCCTATAGCAGAAGGGAGCCAGGGAAAAAAGCAGACCCTTTTATTTTCCCCATGTTTTTCATATTGCAAGGTGATTTTTTGTCTCTTTGAACTCAGAAGAGAAACTCACACACGTGAAGCTGTGCTAACTGAGTTGCTACTGGAATATAAACTAAGGTCACAGAGGTGTTTGTGCACTTGCTGTTCTTTGATGAGTGCCAATCATTCCTGCAGTTTGTTCACCACCTATGCACTGTCAAACATACACACAGACATGCAGACACTTCTAATCTGCTCTCTTCCAGTGCTAAAAGCAGACAGGCATGTGGTAATTCTCCAGGTTAAAGATGAGGGTAAGTGTGTGTTTTCAACAAGCACATACAGCCAATGTGCAAGGGACAATCCATGTAAATGTGAATATACTCCCTTGTACATTGCAACCTGCACGTTCAACAGCAAGTAAAAATATGGGTATCAGAGAGTACATACATGTTTGAGGGAGATTTTTAATTTCCTTTATCCTTTCATCTTTTTTTGCCATGAATACAAGGTGCACTGGGTTATTCTCCTCTGACAGGATTATGCCAATCAATCAGGAGAATAGTAGATTAGTACCGGCAAGTTAGCACAGTATTTCTTAATCAGGGAATCCTGGAAAGTTTAATGAATGTTTAAAAACCTTTTCTTTAGGACTTCTGTTTAATAAAGGGAAATACTTTCCCTCCTATTTGCTATTTTTAATATGACTGTCTCCAAAATCTTGTATGCCAGTATTCTAGACTGATCTAAATATGTTTCGCTGGTGAAATCATATGGTGGTGTTTCTTTGTTCATTTGTACCCAATGGTAGGGGTACTCATGGGATTCAGCAGCAGCTTAACACCGTTTCCACTGCAATCAATAGTAAAACTCCTAGATACTGCAGCTGGAAAACAATTAGTCCACTATTGAATACATTAAGAAAAAAATCTGATCTGGTAAAATTCAGGTTTGGCATTGGGGAGTTTGGCTTCGCTACTGTCAGGGAAACTGTGCTTGCTATGATCAAAGCTGAATTTGAACCAGTCCATTTTTGTCTCTGTCTCAGATTTAGCTTCTCCCTGACACTGTTCTGATATTCTGGTAGTGATTTCTGTAGACCAGGCCTCCAGTCAGCAGCTGAGGACAGCTAGGTCAGCCAATATCACAGTCTTTTGTTTGAAAAGTCTGAAAATAAGGTATTCCAAAGCAAAGATGCTGCTCTCAAATATTCCCTTCTTTAACTTTACTTGGGGAAGCCTAAACTTCTGCTTCTGCAGACATCTTGCACAAGTGCCTCTCTTTATGCTCCAGATAGTTACGCTAGGCACCAATATAGGTTAGGGGTGGACCTGCTGCACAGCAGTTCTGAGGAGAAGGATCTGGGGGTCCTGGTAGATTGTAAATTATCCATGAGCCAGCAATGTGCCCTTGTTGCCAGGAAGGCCAATGGAATCCTGGGCTGCAGAGGGAAGAGTGCGGCCAGTAGGTCGAGGGAGGTCATTCTCCCCCTCTGCTCGGAACTGGTGAGGCCACAACTGGAATACTGTGTCCAGTTCTGGGCTCCCCAGCTCAAGCAGGACAGGGAACTACCGGAGAGAGTCCAGCGTAGGGCAACAAAGATGACTGGGGGACTGGAGCATCTCCCTTATGAGGAAAGGCTGAGAGAGCTGGGACTCTTTAGCCTGGAGAAGAGAAGGCTGAGGGGAGACCTTATTCTTGCTTAGAAGTATCTAAAGGGTGGGTTGGAGGAGGATGGAGCCAGACTCTTTTCAGTGGTTCCCAGTGACAGGACGAGGGGCAACGGGCACAAGTTGGAACATAGGAAGTTCCATTCAAACATAAGAAAAAACTTCTTTATGGTGAGGGTGACAGAGCACTGGAACAGGCTGCCCAGGGAGGTTGTGGAGTCCCCTTCTCTGGAGATTTTCAATACCTGCCTGGATGCAGTCCTGAGTAATGTGCTCTAGGCATTCCTGCATCAGCAGGGGAGTTGGACTAGATGATCTGTAAAGGTCCCTTCCAACACTGAAAATTCCGTGATTCCGTGATAGAGATAAGTAACTTTTTACAGATTTCAAGTGTACGATTAGAAACTCACAGCTCCGTGGATTTTAAGGCCAGAGAGGCTGTTGTGTTAATCTAGTCAGAGCTAATGCATAGCACGGATCAGGAAACCATCTTCAACTACTTCCTGCTGCAAGCCCAGCTGAACCAGGAGCTAGGTTTTAGAAACACACATAGCAGTTTAAGATTAATTTTAATAGTCTTTCAGGGGAAAAACTCAATAGAGCTTTTGTGGCTTGTTCCAATTAGTAACTTCATCCAGTGGTCAAAAAGGCCTAGTATTTCTATGTTTAATCTGTCTACTTACAGCTTACACCTATTAGTTTCCAAAAAGCTTTTTGCCCCCAAGACTGTAATATCCTCTATTATCAAATGCCTATCCTCCATATCAGTATTTACAGACCATGATTAAGTTATGTCTTAACTTCCTCTTTAATAAACTAGGTAGATTGAGTCCCTTGAGTCTCTTATAAAACATGAGCTTTGATTGTTTCCTTACTCTCTCAGATACTTTCTGAATTGTGTCCAATTTCTAAACTTTTTGCTTGAAGAACGGGCTCCTCAACCAGACATGCTGCATTTCAGCAGTTTTTGTAACGAAACAATGACAGTTATTGCATGACTTTCTCTAACAAAAGGGGAAAAGACAGAAAAAAAGGAAGAAATCACAAAGTGGGCGAGAAAAGAAGAATGAAAGAGGTTAAAAAGAAGCAAAGTAACTGAAAGAAAATGGAGATGGAAGGAAAGACTCAAAGTAGGACACGGTAGTAGAGAAATTAGTAGCTATTGAAATAGAAGATCAGGAAGAAGCAAGGGATGACGGAAAGACCATGCAAAGCAGTGCCTATTTACAAGTTTGCTTTCATAAATTATCTTGGCAGTTCCAAGAGGCTGACACTCGATCCTGCTACCTATCCTTCCACTCAACTATTTCAGACAATCGATGATCTCTGATAGTGATCATTGCATGATCCTCCCTACTTAACAACACACACTACACCTTTGCAGAGTTTTTTGGAAGCAGAGCTCATTAGCATCACAAGGCAGCAAAACAACCAACCAACCTCCCCCAATCCCACCACCCATGTTTCAATTGAGCTCCACAAGAGAAACATGGAAGGGACTGTGTCTCTTCCCATCCCCCTCCCTGGAAATACCTGCCTCTTTTCAAGGCCAGCACTGGAGGACTTGGTCAGAACAAACAAAAGGCACATACAGCACAAAGCACACATATGGAGCTCTGGGCTCCAATCATCAAGCCTGGGACATGTGTGGCTGTCTCAGGATGCCTGCATGTTCAAGTAATTAGTCCAAGGCCAGCTGTCCACTTCTCACTCTTCACACTTTATGCTCCCATTGCTTCTACTGCCACTCTGCCCAAAGAGTATTTCATCTGATGGATCACCAAAAGAGTAGCTTTTTTGTTCTTTATTCTTTGGAAGGAAAGAGTGGAAGAGAACTGGTGTGGTGGTAAAGAGGAAAGGACTCTTCCGAGTATGTGTCACGAGATGCCTCAATGTTTCCAAACAAGCTTTTGCCACACTGAAAATGCAACCATCAATAGTGAACCTGCCTATTCAGGGAAGCTTACTGCTCTATGGACACATTCAGCTCTTGTATTCTGGGCCTAATTTCCCTCTCAGCGATCCAGAAGTAATTCAGGGAAATTAAGGAACCCTATTTCAATCTCAAGATGTTCCCTGTAACACAATGCTCTCTGAAATCTTTCTGCTGATTTGTGCCAGAGCAAGCTAGAGGTACCATGGGAGGCAGGTCTCCACATCAGTGGGGGTTACCACCATGTGGCTGAAGAAACCCAGATGAAGCTTTTACCAGTTGTGTGAAAGCAGGAGCGAGAATAGAACCAGCCCTTCTGTTCTCATCTGTGAAACTACATTTGTAGCTTTGCCCCAAAACCAGGCTCCCAAACAGTCCCAAGCCGGAGCTGGGAAAGGAACACTGCTCCCCAGCCTGTGTTTAGCGAGTAAGGGCATGACAAAGCAAAAGGCTCGTGTGTGCATTGAGCAGCCCTGTCCTTTGATAGAGCAGCAAGCGCTTGGATGATACATTTACTGCAGCTTGCTCTGCATCGTGCTTGCCCGTGTATCATCTCCATAGCAGCAGTTTTGCTAATTGAGACCAGCTGCTTCAATTCCAAATTCTTCTCTCCAGAAATATCGATACTACGACGTTATGATTAGAAGGCACTTTACCAAATGCCTCTCAATTCTGCACAGCTCAGACAAAGAGCAGCTGCAGAAAGAAGGGACAGCTCCCTAAACGTACAGAATAAAACACTGCAAAATCACTGCAGAAATGAAGGCTATAAGAAGCAAGTCAAAATAGAATAATGATGGAAGAGAAAGCAGTCTGCTGTATATGCTTGTGCATGTCATTTTAGATGTTGAAAAGACCACGAACAGACTTCTTCCTTATGCTCTAGGATAAATGGCCACAGCACTGCAGTGTTACAGCTTCAAGCAGCAGGTGTGCATATTTGTCAGATCCAGTTTTTCTGTCCAAGGATGGATTAAAGTAAAATCCATCAATCTGGGCCTGGCTTGGGAGAGTAGCTGTGGTCTTGAATCATTTGGTTCCAGGGACTGTTCTGCATAGTCCACTGGCAAAGAGAGTCACTGGAACTGATAAGCTAGTGGGAAGATTTGTGAAGTAGGAATGCCACCACACCACCATGACTTGGCTTCACTGTTGGCTATTTCCCTGTGACTGCTGACTCCATGCAGCAAGCTGTCAGCTGGATGCTTGGCAATAGTTGCACTGGGATTGACGAAAGCTGCAAGCATTTTTCCCCTTTGGCCAGGCTGGATTAAGCTGGCTAACAGTACAGTCAATTCCAAATTAGCTTAGAAGTCTCAGGCCCTGCCTGTGACCATCAGACACAGGGCATTCCTGAAAAGACATCTGGTTACTGAGTTTATGCAAGAAATGGGCAAACCACTTCAATCCCATCTGTTGTTCCAACCGCCTGAGCACACAGAACAGAATCCTTGAAAGAGAAATATCATCAAGAATGGTCTGAAAACGAGAGTCATGATACAACATGTGGTTTCCTCCTGAGAATGATGCTGTACAATCTTACAGAAAACACGGCACGCTTCAGCATGCGGCTGTATAAACAAGGGCCTAACACACCGTTTCACTACTCAGATTTCATACTATAACCAAGGTAATGCAACACAACTAAAGCAGAGAGATCACTTTGCTATGCTAAGTGATTTGCCTCCTACTCTGAAAATCAATGAGATAAATAAAATGTTTTATACAGATAACAGACAGTGTCTCTCATCAAACAAAATGCTCATGTTTTTTAAAAATATTCCTACTATGTTACTCTGGAAAATATTCAAAGTGTTTACAGTCTCATTCAGATTTTACCATTTACACACTTTGTTTGCTTTTGTCATGTTCCATTCATCCATTGAATCTCCCTTTAGAGTTGTAGTTTTCTCACCTATTTCACTTTCTAACTTTTGATCTATATTAGAAGACTGACTGAATCCACAGTACTGCAGGAGAGGTAATACTTCAATGACATTCCAGAAAGGTAAGTCTGAACATATTACAATTGAATATAAACTTTAAGAATCCCCCTCTGAAAAAAATAAACTTACATTTTAAGCGTAACATTCACTGACTGCATATTCCTTTAATCTCCATTTTCTTTCTGCTCCTAGTAAGTTTGCTATACTTACTTGTACAAGAAAACAGTTGACATAGAAGTACATATAAGAAACAGCAGTGTAAAGATATATGCTCCATGTGCTTATAGGGAAGTTACCTCAATAAAGTGCTCTGTGCTGCATGCAGACCTGTTAGTGTCATTTGCAGGTGACAGCTTGATGGAATTCTATTGTTTGCAGTGCAGTTATATTCCCTCCCATCAAGCTGAATTTAGCCCTTCTAGTCACCAAATCACATAAATAAACTTTTATGCATATATTTATTTTATTTGTAGGTTTCCAAGATGAATCAATGACACTCATGTAAGGAGATGGGTATCACAAGGCTAGGTAAAAAATGAATTAAGCTTTTCTGAACACTACAGTCATTGGAACCAACAGGACAGACATTTTGATGGCTTCCAGTGGCACAGCTCTGTGGAATGTTAACAGAACTACAACAGCTTTAAACAGTCGTGGACCTTGGGGCATCAGATCGTAATGAACCCATGCAGCAGTGCAAGCAGTAGGAGTATTCAAACAACAGATTCACCCGCCTCTCTTCAATCTCTTCCTACTGACATTTGTACACCTCAGTCTGCAATGTACTGCAACTATTATGCACTGCTGCAGTGGTGGAAGTCAGATGCCCAACACGCATCTGCCCCAGCAGAGAAGCAACAACTCTGCAGCTGAATGTTTATTTTGTTCACAAAGCACAGGCATACTCCCATTTTAATTTTAGCTGCCCTAGCCTCCCCCATAACTAAATTATTGTTATTATGCTCCACATAATCCTAGTACTGACAGGAATGTTTGTTATATATAATTAAGTATATTAATTTTGCATGGAACAGAAGACACAGAGCCAAGAACTTTTTTTTTTTAAAATCTCCCATTAGAAAATTACCTTCATTAGCACCGACTCACTGAGCTTCTCTCTGTTGACAATTTTTATCGCGACCTTCTGACATGTGACACAGTGAACCCCCAACTTCACAAGCCCTGCAGGAGAAACAGAGCAAAACAGAAAGGAAGAATTGGTTAGAGATAGCTGCTGTTGAGATTTTTGCTATTAGTACGCCACCCAGCAGTTGGCAAACAAATTTCCACTAGCTCCTCCTCCAGCCAGATAAGGTCTTGTGAGTAATGAAGACCCTGCTGCCCACATTATGACCATTTGGCAGTGAAGCTGCCAACATCCTTAATGCTGCTGCAGCTTCTGCCATCAAAGCTGTATTTTTGTTGAAGCACTGCATTCCACTCTCACCACTCAAAATGCATTCTACCAGTAGGAAGCAAACTTCTGCCAATTTAACAGCACTAGGATAAAGGCTTTTGCTGACACCTGATGTCAATGAAAGCTCAGAAATCAACACAACTAGATGGTCAAATGTCTGCAGTGTAGACATGCCTCTACGTTTCTCTAGCTCCTTTCAAAGCTTTCACGATCATAATAAAAACATACTTAACTATGCTTTCCCTTACTGTTTTAATTTACCCTGCTGTATAAAGTTAACACTGTGATGAATGACATCATGGTATGGAGGAACACCAACATATGCTGATATAATTCTAAAATCTTCTTATTTGTTATTATTTACTATATCCTTGTCCTCAAATAACTTAGAGTGCTGTTAAATGATTATATTGGCAAAAGGATCCTGACAGGATCAGGATGTCTGAGCTATCACCAAAAAATGGAACAAAACTCCAAGAATTAAAAGAAAAAGGTAAGTAACATACACAAAGCGTTACCTTCTGCAAAATTTTGACCTAAATCTGCTGATTTACATGAAAGTACATTGAGGTATCTTCCACAAATGCATTTAAGATACTCGCCTGAGCTCTCAACTCTATCACTATTAAGAAAATTTGTATCCAGAAAAATTGTACTTTGTAGGTCTATTCAAGTGAGATCATCTTTGCTTCAGCTTTTACTCTTGTCAAACGTGCACATGCAGCACAACACCTGATAGGCTGGATCCCATCCCACTCCACACACAATATGCCAAATTGCCATTTAGTTTAATTCAGTTATAACTGAAGTAAGAAGAAATGGCACCTCCCCAGTGTCACTGAGACCTGCTGGGCTTCACAGAGCATTTATGAGCAATGACATTACACAGTAAGAAAGTCTAGCTCAGCTCACAGTTCCTAGGTTGGGCAGCAGTTAAAATCCCGACCCCATTCCCTGATGCAAACCACAAAGCCAAACACGTTGCTTTATCTGCAAATTGAACACAACAGATCTGCAGTCCAGCAACACAATGAACACAGGACTTCACACTTCTTATTGAGGAATGAATATATAGACTATTGCCTTACTACAAACTGTCCCTAGTGAGGCAAACTGGAGTTTCATCAGGGACTCCAGCAATCTCCTGCAGATACCTGTCCATCTTTTTGCTATACAATTAATCATAAATTTGGAACCATTAACCACTGGTTATTATGCTAAGAAATAAACTCCCGACCCTCTTCCAGTCACATCTCTCTTATGGCGTGCTCAAGTGTTCTGGATATTTCTAGTCACGTAATTTCTCAGTCTCATCTGGTTAAATGCTGACATCGTTACTTTCAGCCATGACATGAACAAGTCGCAAGAATTAAGAAAGCTGTGCACTGACAAATCCATTTGAAACTGTGCATAGCAATAGCCTGTCTTTTGTCTGAAGTGGTCAAGAAGCACAGCTGGGGGAGGACGCTGTGATGTCCAGCCAATCCTCACTCTTATGTCTGAATTTTGTCTATTCAATAAATTTATCATATTGCCCATAGCACTACTGGCTCTATGTTCACCATTCATAGCAGCTGCAGCCACACTTAGCTTCTTCTCTTTGGCTTTGTTCTGTGTTTGTTAAGTGGCTACTTGGCACCACTTTGTTGAAAGTGTGCACAGTTTCAATCTGTGCTGATTGCTTCCTTCCTGCTTCCAGAACAAATCACAGCTCTACATCACTCTTGCAGCACTACAACATCACTCTTTATGTACCGCTCTTAGTTACACTTCCAAATCTTGTCAGAACTTCTAGCTCAGTCCTTTATATCTAGACTCCCAGGATCTGTGGCACGGTGCTGTACTGTAACGCGTTGCAGACCAATTATCTTAAGAGATCAATAAAGGTGATAAACAACTGCTTTCTCTAACTGGTCCTTCACCCCGAAGAAAATACAAAGACTTCTGGTGTCTCATACTTCAGGGTTTGATTTCAAATGTTGTTGCTCCCAAATCAAGACATCTGTCCCACTGAATTTGGCTGATCTGTAAACTGTTTTTCCTTTCTCCTCCCTGAAGCACCCTGTCACTGAGTCATAGAAGGGTTTTAACCATGAACTTCTGGGACACCACCATGCTATACTGACAATCTTTACAGTCCTCTGTCCTTCTGGCTACTAACCTTCCACAGAAACTCAAAAATCAAGATTACACCATTCTATTTACTCTGATAAAAAAGTTAATCAACTGTGAGAATACACTGCACACCTTGCAAAAAACACACTGATACTGAACTACACTGATTTTATATTGAATTAATTTCATTGACCTTAAGAAGTTGTTCTTGATTTATTCCACAGTACCAGAGGACACAATGAGAAAACACGTGAGATTTAATGAATTCTTCCTCTTCTCCCAATTTGCATGACATCTCTTGATTTGCATGTGTCTCCTTAAAAATCAAGGAAAAAAAAAGCACTGTCACGGCTGTCTGCTTTGTGGAGCTAGAACTTTAAGAAAACCCTCTGAACAGCCCAAGACAGCACTTTTCACAGTACTAAATTTGCCAAATGTAATTGTAAGATAAAAATAAAACACATCACTGCCTTACCTCCTTCCCCCTCCTCTAGGCACTTCCTTTTGACATTTGCATGCCAGCCTAACCAAAAAAATACCTCTCTTAGTAAGTCCATCTATACGACAAGGCTCTCCTGCTACTACTAGGAAATCCTAATTGAGCTTGGGCAGGAAGGGCTTGTACTCAGGACTTCTGTTCCTGTCCTGCAATTCCAGTACTCAGATTACTTACATGGGGTTTTGAACTCCTGTGGGCTTCTGATGCTTAGGAAGCCCTTTTCCTGACACAGAAAACATAAACCATTCAAGATGTATTATGTATCTACATAATGACAGACCCTTAGAGAGAATAAGAAGCAACTATGTGAGTAAACTGCTCAGCTATTATTGAAATGGAAGTGGCAGAACTGCCCACTCAGAAACAAGTGTCCAAGGTATGTTTACAGGGCTGTGGAAGTGGCTGTGGCCCTTCCAGTTTTTGCTCTCCTGTACACGCAGCTGTTAATGAGCACCTTGAATCTATAGCAAATCTTCAATACAAATGTGCCAACAAGTTAGGTACTTACTTGTAAAGCTTATCTATACATTCAGGCCAGCACAGGTACCTGTGTGGTCCCCAAAGGAAAACAAAGGCGGCTGCCACTAAGAGGATATTTTGCACTGGCTTGGCTTAAAGCAAGTCTGCCAGGCAACAAATAGAGTTTGAACTTGTCAGCTTTGGGAGTAATTAACCCCTCAAATGCAGACAAGTAATCTTCATGACTGTTGAAGTTAACTGTGGTCTATCCTGGCAGAAAATCTAAGATGCTGTGGGAATCAAGCACCTGAAGCTCCCCCCAACCACCCACATAGCTGTCACACCCACTCACTCTTCCAGGCACGCTTCAGATTTCCATCCATTGGTGGTTCCTGGGGGCTCTTGGGCACTGACATGCTGGGGCTTTCAAACAGGCTGTTACATCCTAGGAGCTGCAAACATTGGACTGCTTTTGATCTTAGCCACTGAACAGCACCAGAACCAGCCCTATAATTTCAGGTTGCAGAGGAAAGAAGAACACATGAATACACTGAAAAGCAAGGGGATGTGTAAGCTAACATTGTCTTTTCATTTATAATTAAAAGCCATGAATTGAAAATCAATGAGCATGAGGAACCCCAGATGACACAAGGGAAAGATGTCATTCAAGGAAGAAGAGCAAAGGGAAGCATACAGGCCTGACACAGCCTAATGCTGCACTGACCTGCTAACAACCATGCCTGCACATTTTGCTGTTGGTAAACTCCCGCTCTGCGGATGCTTGAAGACACACAGATCTTTTCTGAAATGGACATGTGATGAGCGAGGGGCAGATTTAGATCTGCTGGACAGGTGGAGAGCCCATCCTGAAGCAGTACAGAGAGCAATCCTTTATTTTACCCAAGAAGAACGTACTGTGGGGATGGAGAAACAAAAGCTTCCCTCCAGCCGAGACAATATATTCACTGTGAATCCCTGATCGCAGGAAGTCATCTCCGTGGCCTACACTGTAACTAGCAATCACCTGCATGACTTTTCAGCCTAGGACAGCGTTTCAGAAAAGGCTGATTTACTTTTTACTTGTATTTTGTGTAGTCATTTTCTCTAACGCAGATTGAATAAAGAATTCGGACCCGGTGCTATTTCATATCCACTTTACAGTCGTGTAAATAGCAGCATGAGGGAACACAACTGTGGAGAGTAACACCTTACTAATGATCCCACTATTACAACTCTTCATTACAACTCTTCATTAGAGAAAGAAACGTCCTGGGAACAAGAGAGAACTGTTTTTCAGTCCTATCCAAACTTGGAGTCTGCCAAATACACCAATCTGAAACAAATTATCATTTCGAGAGAGAGAGACTAATAAATAATGAAACAACATTGTTGTTTAAATACAGCACTTACGGTATGCTCATTGTAAATGAGTAACGTTCCCCCAGTCCTTCAGGAATGTTAAACACAAGTAACTCATTATCCTGATTTTTAACCATACGGCAAATAACTACTTCAAGAAGTGGAATGAAGAATTAGGTACATTTGCTACATTTAATACATATGACTTTTCCAATGGTACACAGAGGTCTTTAATTTTCTTTTGATTTAAAACCAACCCAATGCCCTGTTTGTAAGTATTGATAAATTTCTATAGTTGGGAAACTAGCCACTGATTCCAGAAGATCAGCTGCACGTCACATGTTGCTTGCTCTTCACTTCAGAGCGCACTCTCAAAAAACTTCTTAAAAAAATCTGAGTGGAAAGGCCACTATTATCCATTTTGGCTGGATGAGCAATTAAAAGAATGTCTAGAGAGAAATATCACTCCTTTAACTTGAGTTAGCTAATTGCCAATTAATTCAAGTCAAGGAATACTCTGCAAATGTTAATCTAGGCACTGCAGGACAAAAACATTCGTGGTTTACTTCAGGGCTGACTGGTAAGAAACTATCTGGAATAAAGGAGGAACAAAAATCTTAGGCTGAACAAACCCAAGTACACTGATTTTAAAAAAGCTTAGTGTGTGTACACCGTTGCTGCATATGAGCTTTGTATACACATTCTTTATATACAAGTAATGTAGTTTATCCCCACAAATTGGAGGTTGCTGTTGTAAATCTTAAAAGCATTTATGGATGGTCATTCCTGAAAACTACATACATTAGCATTTGCAAGCCTTCAAGGATGCCAGTTTAGAAAATCAACCCTTAAAGCAAACAAAAGCATTAATACAAATCAAGTGGAGCGTAGGACAATGCTTGAAGTGTAATATTCTTGCTCTTTATTCTCAGTTATCTTCACAAACACTGTAGTTTCAATTAGGGTTAAATCAGTTCAGTTACAGTATCTAACTGCTGACTACAGTGAAGTTGCTTTAGATCTACAACAGTGGAAAATGGATTAAAACTTGGCCCACAGCAACACGATTTCCGTAGCTGTAAAATAAGGACAGTAACACTTACTTGCCTTGCAAGGGCTGTAGGAGGATTAACTGATTAATTCTTGCAAAGAATGTTGGAAAGGGATCTAAACCCCCTAAACCCTGCAAGTTTTACATATTACAACCAGGAAAACTGCATCTTAAATACAATCTGGAAAGAAAGGTCTAGATAATTTCTCATTAATAGCTTCCATTTCATTCCCCAATTTTCTAGCACATAGATGTCTGGTCTCCTACAATATGCATCTTAGGCTTTTCTTAGTTGCACTGCAAAGAACTTTGTTACTGAGCATCCTACTTATGGAAACCAATAATTGCCCTTAATTACTCAGTCTTCTCATTGAACAGATGTTTATTTTTCTATAGCAATTGTTATCTCTAATTATTGCCTTTAAAATAAACAGACCCTTACATCAAGTGACAGACAAATTATACGGTACCGATTTATAATTGCATATGGGGAAAGGAGGTATAGGGTTGTCTAGAAATTTAAAAGGATGAGGATAGAGCTACCCACACTGTTAATGAAATAATTTGACCATGGGCTCTTCTACAGAGAGATTCTAGTGCTACAAGGCTGTTCTGAGGGCTCATGCAATAACTGTTTCTAAATTGAATAAACTGTAATTACAGTAGGACTAAAGCCAGAGTTACAAACACTCAGTAGGAGCATAGAAGGAGATGTTCATCAGTGCCAGGATTCACATGCCTTAGCTCAGAGCATAGGCAAGCTGCACACTAAATTGCTATAGCCTAGATTTATTCTCCTGAGCTACAAGCGCTGTCAAATGTACACTGGCTCAGCCAGTCGAACGGACATACTTCTAAGCTCAAAGATTCGTGAGAACAGTGCATCAGCTCAGATGTGACTGGATCCACACGCCTGATATTAGAGAACAAGAAACACAGACGCGTATATATATATATACACACACACACACAGCAGCTCACTATGAGCAGGTTTTACACTGTATGCCTCAGAGATTACGGTAGGATCATCCTCCAAGCTCAGCAGGATCAAAACACACAGAACCAACATCACCTCTATTGATTTTTATCTTGGTCTCTTTCTTACAATATTTCATAAATCAATACTTCTCAGAAACACTTTGTGCCCCCTGAATATAGCAAAGAATGTGACTGTTGAGTCCTTTTGACATGCTCTCTTTCGCATCTTACCATAGACACTCATGTGTCTAAAGAGCACAGCCCCTCCCCCGAGGGAACCAGGACACAAACCTTGATGGGCACACTGGATGCTGCTTTTGTAAAATGCCATTATTTCATCAGCCAAACTAACAAACTCTTGAAGTCCTCTGGGATCTATCAGCAGCTTGTGATATCTAGTGGGCTGAGCTCCTATTTCAGATCAAGTCTTTGTTCCCATATAAAAACACTTAGGAAGCTAAGCTTTGCTGGCACGGGCGAAGTGTAGACTTCAGCCTCCAACGTGTACGCCTGAAAGCATTTGGGCAGCACCCCCACCCCCTGCAGACAAGGCAAGAGAAGAGCGGTTTCATTGTTTTCAAATTAAAAAGATAAATTAAAATATAACAGATCTTTCCATTGATGCACCAGAAAAAAATTTCCCTTTTTTTCATCTCTGGATGGGTACTGGGAAAACTCTGCTTTTGCCCTCAACTCTCCTATTCAAAAGCTTTTCTTTCCACTTTCCAAGAGCTGTACATCTCCTAAAAACTCCTTCTGAGGAATGATGTGATCCATGTCCCCCTTCAGACTTCATTAATCCTTTGTCAGGAGATGACCAAAGATGGCCATTTTCAGGTATAGCAGGAAGCCAGCAGAGCTCTGTCTATCCTGCCCAAGATATCTTTCAGAAAATATGTTGCTATAATTAGGTAGCGTCTGAGTAATGAGCCACAATGTCAGCCCTTGGTCCAGTGATCTAGTGAGAAGGTCTAATACACTAACAAGGAGGGAACTACACGCAGCAGAGAAAGAGGATGTGAGGAAGGAGGAGGGGAAACAGCAGATAAACTGCTCTTCACGTGTGCTTTTAGCTGATGTTAATCCCATTTTCTGTGCTTATTTCCTACATCTCCCCTTCTTCACCACACCTTTCCACCCTGCCTCTGTCAGGAAGTCCTCACGTCATTTTGACCTTCCCATCAACCAAGACTGTTTCAGCTAGGTTACATGTATATTAAGAACTTAATTAAAAAGGAGGGTTACCATGGAAAATCTTTATACAGAAGACAAAGGTCATGCTCTTCACAAGATTAGGCTCACCACAGAACACTTCATCTACACGGCTCAGTGCTGTTACAGCTTACTCTGCCCTTTGACATCTCTTAATCACCCCCTGACAGATTCCTAAAAGGATTTTCACTGACAGCCAATATGCTGCACTGCAGGCTCAAGAAGTGATTTGGATTAAACATACTTGCACCCATGCTATGAACAAGGTGCCAAACAGCAAGTAACAAACACATGCAGCACATCCCAATCCCCATGAATTCCAGAAAGGCTTGTTAACAGCAGTGGGATATGGCCCATATGCAGCCAGGGGAGAAATACGTTGGATAGCCACCACATACATTTTTCTACAGCTACAGATTTCTTTCCAAGGACAAATTGTTCTGTACCCAGTAGAACTAATAGGGGCTGATCTCTTGCAGATCTCATTTAGTGTTAGAAACACCTAAATTTCATTTTGTTGTCCACCACAAAACCCTGGATCCTCCTCATGTTCCCTAATGAGATCTCCAGTCCCATCCTAACAGGTCCTCACCACATCTATGGACCTCTGCCCCCATTGTCTGTAGCTTCTCATGTCTCCTGCAGTGTCCTGCAGTAACATTCTCCACAGTTTTACCCATTTGTCCTGCAGTTCACCTATCACTTGCATAGTTTTCTTCCATATAGCTTAATCTCTCCTTTCTCCTATGTATAAGAGAACAGATGCTGTGGCTAGTCCACACCTGTAAGCATATTGTCTTGTTGGTCAACCAGCATCTACCAAACAGAATATCTAACACCTGAGTTGTATTTCCCTCTCGGATTTGGTTCTTTCTCCCGTACTCAGTCAACAGCATCCAACAAAGCCTGAAAGGACCTCCTTATCTATGAAAGATTTTTGAGATTGTGAGACCTTTACGTTAAAGTCATTCCATGGAGATATCCCCACCATACATTTTCATGTTATCAAATGATAACAATATCAAATGAGAATCAGGCCAGGGTTTGGGTAAGACCACAGTAAGGACACTTCATCTTCCCTGCTCTGTATTTGGCTCCCATGGTATGGCCCTAGCCCTTTTCAAAATGATACTGAGACCTCCCAGGAGGGTAGTAGGCTTTGGTATTAAAATCCTGTTGAGTTAATGCCTAAGTTCAAACCTCTCTGAATTGCTAATGCAGTTCCTCTTACTATAGTTTCAGACTTCTTAAGTTCCTGTTTGATGCATGAAACCTGGCTTTTTGATTTAAAAAAACCCCACAACTAATGTGTCTTCCTTATGAAACAAGGTTAATACAGATACCTTGCATATCTAGCTGTCCGTGCACCCTCCATCTCCAACAACTCTGGATCCCTCTGGCAAACACCAACTAAATTCAACAGCAAGCTGTCAGTAACAGGTTCAACAAAATTCAGCAGCTGGCTACGGAGAGACCTTGTAAATTGCCCAGTACAGGAAAGGTAAGGATACAGATTAGCCTTCAGTCACTCAGTCTGGCTAAGAGAAAATGCCTTGCTGGTCAGTCAGCATAAGAATGAACTTCTGAGCAGCGTCCAACTGTATTGCCTTGGTGGCAGGTTAGACAACAGGACAGGGGAGGGGGATGGAGAGGGGGTGGCCCTGAGGCTACTGGAGGGGCAAGAGGTTGAGGGAAGGTCTGGAGTCTTGTAACAGTAGACTTATGGGCCTGCAGAACACAGCTCCATAGGATGAAATGGCAAGAAATTGAAATAAGTAATTTTAATAAGATTCTAATATTTTCACATGGTTCCTACAGCCTGACACGTGGGCCTACATAGTCTCAGTTTGAGCAAATGTTTTAAGTGCTTCCTGTCCTCCATAGTGGATTGTGTGCATTACAAAACTATGAAGGCAGAGATCTCATGACACAATTGTACCAGACTGTTTTTCCCATTTTTCAGTATGTTCCTCTGTAAAAGTGTAAGAAATACCACATTCTCTTAATTATATGGAATATGAGAAACTTCCAGCCTCTGGCTTAGGACAATGGGAAGAAAGACCATTTGAGAACTGATTTCTGGCTTAAAAAAGAGAAAGTCACAGCAAAAGAATTAAAGGTTTAAAAAATTAGACTATAATAATTTTAATGAACAGAAACAAGCATAAAAAAACCCAACAACATTTTCAAAATTATCTCCTTTAATGTGAGAAAAATGGCTCAGGTCACAGCATGGAGCTGAAAGCATTTATCGACTTCTACACCAAGAACAGGAGCTGCCTGCTCATGTAGTACAAACTTCACTACAGCTAGTTCATCATGTTCCTTACAGACAGAGGAAAGCAGGGGGTCATATTCAATACACAGTTATAAAAAAGGCCCAAGCACCTCATTAATTTAAGGTAAGGTTTGTGAGAAACAATGTAATACTTAGAGAGCACGGTCAGCTGTGCCTCCACAAAAAAAGAAAGAAAATGAAGTGAATTTAATTTCCTTTCAAAAGAAAGGTAGTTGGATAAATACAAACACGCACAGCGCAACCCACCTTCGGATACCCAGCTTCATCACTTGGAAATTCATACCAGAGTGGCTGAAGCTAAGTATGTCCTGAAACAGAGTTCAATTTCAAACTCAGGCAGGAACCTGTGATTATAAAAGGACAGTAGCATGAAAACTGTGCTGTCAAAACTCATCTTTGTGTCACGCTTCTGTTCCAGGTTTTCTGTGCAACAAGACCTGCCTGGGTTGCTGGAAGATCCCACAGTGAATTTTTCTCTTCTGGAAGAATTCACTAGGGAGGATGACGAACAAACCCATGGATCTGATCTGAAGTCCACTGAAGGCAATGCAAAGGCTTATCTGTTTCAGGAATTTGCAGACTAGTTCACGGCTACCTCTAATGGATGTTGCTGTAGAAAAGGAGATGAAGTGCTGAAAAGATCTGGCTGTAGAAGAGCTTACAGCTATGCCAGACCCAGCTGTTCTCAACAGTTACCACAGTGTACAACTCCCAGTATGTGTTAACTATCACTACGGCGAAACAAATCTGCAGGCATTGTTATTCTTGAATCTACAGCACCTTTTACTGCACCACCCTCACACACACGAAAGGGTTCTGCCTTTACTCAGACTGGTAATTTCTTAGTATCAACATGAAATCCTTAAATAGGCTCCCCACAAACACTAGTTCAAGGCCAGAGCCACAATAAACCAGGGTAAAGAGTGGATGAGTTTCCTAGATGTCAACAGAGAATCTCATCCCCAGGGTTCTTCCTCTGATTGCTTTCTCTTCTACTAATACTTGTATTTCTCAGCCCCACATTTAGCATGAGGTGTCAGAAGACTCAGAAATGTTCAATCAAAAAAAATCACCTTAAGAAAAAGGACAAGTTTTAAGCCTGGATAAGTACATCAAAATAAGCAGAAGACCAATAAGCATCTTCCCCCTAAAAGCTACAAAGTCTGGACGAAAGTTAAAAAAACCATCTCTTGAGAACAACACTCCCACATGAGGACCTGGTTTTCCCTGCACATACACTAGTGCGATCCCATTGGCTTCCTTGGAATCATTCCCAATTCCCATTGACCAAGAAGAGCCGCAGCCTTCCCAGCCTCTCCAAGGAGGTGACACAACACAGCGCAGTCTACAAACAGTGGCCACAGAGGAGCTCAGTGTTGACTCAGAGCCGCTCATGCTCAGAAGAGGAGGCAACTCAGAAATAATTGAGATTGCTATGCCCATTCAGTGTTCCAACATATACAGGGGATAAACGTGCTAAGATAATACAGTACTACCCAGCAATAATGGCACTAGACAAATCATGTATCACTTTCTGCAAAGCCACTGGCCTTAAGGGATACTGCCTGTAAAGAGCAAAAGAAAATACTGTGTTGTCCTTATGAGCATTACACACACACTTATGTTCTTTGGCTTTGTATTATGAGCTCCTAAGTGACTAGAAACTGCTGTGATAGTCTTTACTCATACTGCAGGGTCAGGCCACTCATACATTAAGGCTATGACGAAGCTGCATACGATGGGCTACCTAAGAGTCTCTCCTGAACACAAGAATTACCAGCAGCTAAATAGCATTTATCTGGCAGGACAGGTATTCCACAGAAACATCATTTGTCTGTGACCCTCTATGCTTAAGACACTAAAGGTTAGAGATTGCAGTCCAAATCTTATTAGGGGAATAATTTAAAAAACTCTCAGCAAGGATGGAAGTCAACTTTAAAAAGATAATCAGGAACTCTAGCAAAGGACAAATATAGAAAAGCCTCAGTCCTCAGAGACAGAAAGTCCTATTTTGGTAACTCAATCTGCAAACCAACGAGTATGATTCGGTCAGTTGGACAAACAAAACCAGTATGGAAAACACTGTGAGCTCGAGTGACCTATATAACGTCACAAAATGGTGCAACAGCACTGCCATAAGCACAGGATCTGCTTCCTGAGATCCAGCCCCGGTCCATGAGGCCTCCTGCACAAGGAGACTGGCTACATACATTAGAAATAGGAATGCCTGAAAGCAAGTGTGTATCATAAGCCTTACCAACAGTAGTGTAGCAGATTCAGCCCCACAGATTTCAGCTGCAGAAGGACCTGCCCAAAGTCTCCTAAGGGACCATTTTCACTTGCAGATACAAGACTTTAAAAGCCCTTAGCACTACATCTCCTCTCTTCCCTTTCACTGGGATGGAAGTCCCAGCAAGCTCCAGGAGATAGACAGAAACACAGAAATAGAAGCTTATTTCTCAGATAAGGTTTGTCTAACAGAGACTTATATTCATAGTTGCAGTTGAGAAAGAGCAAAGGTGCTCCCCTCTGGTCAGATTCAAGGGAATTACGGCAAATCTATGGCCCTGTGTGACTACAAGTTGTCAAATATGAAGGAGAGTCCCTCTGCCCACAGCATCAACTGTAAATCCCACTAACAACGACGTGAAGAAGCCTAAAATGAAGGTTCTTTTGAAAACCTTTGTCTCTCTTCTCTGTACTGTACTCTACTCAAAATCTACCTCTGCAACTGCATGTGAATGTTGCTCTGTACTCTGCCTAATGCTATACTGGGCAGAGAAGGTGCCTTCTGCAAGCACAGAGGCAACCAGGTGAGTGAATACTAGAGCAGAAACACCCAGACTGCACTTGGTGGCAGTGCACTGGAAACAGCATAAAGAAAATCAGGGTAGCAGGTGGCCAGTTATTTAGCAACAGGGTTAAAGAAACAAATCAAGTCTTCTCTAAACATGCTGCCTGACTTGTGTTAGCAGTCTAGAATCCACTACTGAGGAGAAAAGAAAAAAAGAATCTAGAATCTGCTGTTGGTTACAGAGTCACAAAATCATGCAGGCTGGGAAAGACCTCTCGATATCATCTAGCCCAAGCCCCTGCTCAAAGCAGGGCCAGCTAGAGCAGGCTACCCTAAACCATGTCCAGTTGGGTTTTAAATACCTTCACAGATGGAGACTCCATAACCTCTCTGGCTACCTGGTTCCATTGTTTGACCACCCTCACAGTAAAAAAAGTGTTTTCTTGTGTTCACATTGAATTGTGTTTTAATTTGTGCACATTGCCTTTTGTCCTGTCAGTGGGCACTACTGAGAGGAGTCAGCTCTCTCTTCACTCCCTCCCATCACATATTTATACACATTGATGAGAAACCGTCAAGCTTTTTCACTAGGCTGAACAGTCCCAGCTCTCCTCTTACAAGTGGTGCTTGAGACCCTTAATCTTTGTGGCCCTATCCTGGACTCATTCCACTAAGTCCATGTGTTTCGTGCACTGGGGAGCCCAGAACTGGATGCAGTTCACCAGTGCTGAACATAAGGGAAGGATCACTTCCCTCGATCTAGTTAATCCTGTAGCCCAGGATACTGTTGACCACCTTCACTACATGGGTGCACAGCTGGCTTATGGCCAGCTTGTTGTCTACCAGGACCCCAAGGTCCTTCTCTGCAGATCTGCCTTCCAGCTGGCTGGTCTCCTGCACTGTACTGGTGCCTGGGGTTACTCCTCCCAAAGTGCAGGATATTGCATTTCCTCTTGCTGAACTCTGATGTTCCTGCCTGACCAGTTCTCCAGCATGTCAAAGTACCTCTGGATGGCAGCACAACTGTCTTGTGTATCAGCCATTCCTCCTGGTTTTAGTCTCAAAAATAGAATGTATTGCATTTGGTTCGTTCAGTGGTTTTCTTCCATTCAGTCTCTATAGGTATTAATGAGCAAAGAACACTTTCAGAGTGTTTTAAGGATGTTTAATGGAACAACAATGCTTCTTTGCAGCAGTTTTGAAGAATGTTATCTGAATTATTCTAAGTAATTCTTCATGTTTTCTACATGTTTTATCCTAAAAGAAAAACCTTCCCCCAAAGTTTTCTAGCTAGTACTAAATCAGAAACTGTACAACAAAGAGGGATTGAGAAAGAAAGATGCAAATGAGTTCTTTGTTTCTTTTCAGCCATGCCACAGTCCTTTCACAGGAGTCCTCCTATAAGCAGAGACCTTCCTAGCTTTAGGATAACTTCACGTGCTTCTGCTCTGACTACAGGCAATGTCGTGAATGGGCCACTGCTGTGGTAAATTCATGTTTTTATTAGCTGGGCATGTGAAACAAGACTTCTTCTTCCTCACCCCAACCTTCCTCCTGATTGTTTCAGCTTACATGCCCTCACAAGACATCCAGCCATACAAATTGCTCTCTACTTCTTCCCACACAGCAGGAAAGAGCCATTGCTGGACTGAGTTTTAAGCTGCTGACAACAATGATAGCTTACCCTTTCCCTACGCCAGTGAACTTTATCTGCCAAGCTTACCCCTACCTCAAACACTCCAAATCAAGCCATTTTTTGGAATTGCTAAAAGGAAGAAGAGTAACAAAACATGTAATTGAAGCTGAGACTTCCTCCTCCAGAGACCTGGCTTTAAGGTCTGGTTGGTCTCATTTTAATTCCAAGTGGGGATCCCCGCTTGCTGCAAATCCCAGCGCAACATAGGCTGTTTTCCAGAGCCCAGAAATGCCAGCTGAGTAGTGAGGTGCACTGGGAAGTCAGTAAAGAGAGCTCTGTATAGTGCCTGCCTAGATGTACCTCACGTTTCATAACTGTTCAAACCAAATGGTTTTAAAATCTTTTTTCCTTTATGTTTATTTTTAAATGGAATCAGCACACCTGAATAATAAATAATGATTTTTAATTTAATTCACTTCAATTTCCAAACCAAACAGAAGTTGATGCAAATTACCTATAAAGAATGTATGTCCATCTACATTGAGTAGAAAATGCCAGTCATCAATCTACAATGTAGCAAAAGATTTTAAAGAAAGGATGCAAGTAAATGCACACTAACTACATTATGGACAGTGGTAAAGACTGTCTTCCTAACTACAGAAAAACAATACTAAATTTTGTGTAAAGAGAATTTTTTTGCAAATCAACATACCTGGATGGCCACCAACTTGAAAATCAACCTTTCTTTATGAAAATAGCTAAAATGTACAAAGGACAAATAAGTATGGAATCAATAAATGAAATCAAGGTTTTGCCCTTGCTGATTTAAACCATAATAAAAAGCCACGATTTAAATTGCCTTGACTTAAACATAAATGATATAAATTCATCAACCCTGCTTTTCAGATAGGAATTCTCTTCATAGCTACGAGATCAGCCCCATGTCAGAACCTAACAAAAGTGCAAACAAGAGCACATTGCTGTAGCCAAACCCTACCTCCTTGGCAGCATCCTTGCCACTTCTGCACATAACTTACTGGCATCTAAAGCCTTGCTCCGTGGTTTGAGGTTCGCATTTCCTAATCGAATGTGGGAATTCAGTTGTTCAAGATGGAGAAACAGGGGTGCTATGGGAAGTCTGTCAGTACTTGAGATGCGTTCCAGCTTCAAGCAGAGCTTAATCTTTGAGACAAAGACAGAGAATTGTCTACAAAGTGGTGGAGCCACCCAGGTGAACAAGGCAGAATCAACACTAACCAAGAAGAAAAGAAATATTCATATTTACAAATATATAGGAATTTGCACTCTCTCTCCTGCCCCCATATGAGCAGACAAAGCATGAGGTAATATCCAGGCTGCTATTGGGAAAGCTCAACTTTATGACACATTTAACACAATAAGAATAGGACGCTGCAGAAAATAATCATTTTCTCCAGTCATTTTCAAGCCTCATGAACATATTTCAGGACTACAGAGAAAAGTATTTTTAAAGAGAAGATACTTAACAGTACACAGAACTGATTATGTGAAGGAGACCTATGGAATTATTATTGCTGTTTATATGGGAAGACTCAACCCAAGACTAGGACTCTACTGTGATAAAAATGATGCGTACACATAATAGGTGCTAGGCCCTGCCTTGGGGTAGACGGTTATGATCCAGCAGATAAGGCAGTCAAAAGTACACCTAATTATACGCTATTTCTCTGTTTGAAGATAAATACTTTAGGATGAACAAATTGGGTAACTTGCTGAAGGTCACACGGAAACCCTGTGGCAGAGCTGGAAACCAAGCCCATGCCACAATCACATTTTAAGCTGGTCAGTGTAGGTAAAAGTGAGAAAAGCAGTATTAATGTATTTTCAACTACAAACTATATGCTAGAGCAGAAATAACTGGCCAGTAGACCATCACTTTTATTAAATTCCAGATAAACCTCACACCCATCCCCCACTATGGCAGTGTAAAATGAGAATAATTCCATTTGTGCCACTAGATCTGTTCCTGACTTACAGCAGAAAATCTGAGAGCAAAAGTGGGGTGCTTCCTATGTTATACATGAATGTATACATTTGGTGAGAGAGCTTTCAAATTTATCATCCATTTAATGAAAACAACAATAGCGAAATTGCAACACTGTACTTTAGATAGGAGAAAGGATGTTGATTTCTGGAAGCAACGCCAGAACAGAAAAAAACGTGAAGGAAAATCTCTCACCTACCGTTTTACTCACTTTGCTCTAGGAAAAGGATGGGTCTGTAGCAAAATGATACGCAGCATTGTTAGACCAAGCTGTTCAAATGGAAAGGGTTAACCTGGTTGAAAGACTGTGTTAGGGAGGGATGTGATAATCATCCAGTGCCCATATCATGATCCTACCAGCAGCAGCAGAATGGCGGCCACAGATTGGGTTCTGCTTGTTTAGATTGGTTGAGTGTCCGCTGAACTCGGCGACAGGGCTAAATCAGATTTATTGTGCTGTGTGTGCTCTGGGACAAGGAGGGCTGACGGAGATGATAAGTGCTGCTCTGCAGAGCAGCAGGAGTACCGACTGGCACATGCGGGGAGGTACAGTACAATAATCTCCCATCTGCATGATATAGCTTTGAATCCCTTCCTTTACAGCTCAATAGGTGCATCTGCTGCCCTTCTGCTAATCCTCAACATTGTTTAAAATGCAGATCAGTGGAGATCATGTTTTTTCTTTCCCATTACAGACCACAGCCTAATAAAAGAGCTTTAATCACACAGACAATATTCTATCCCTTGCAGGGTCTGCTGCTTCGTTCTTTCCTCTTTGCCTTTGTTTGGAAACCAGATCTTTGTCAGGCACTAGCAGCAGCAGAATATAATTTTGCAACACAAGGTTTGAAGCCAGTTGAAACAACTATAACCTTTCTCAAAACTGTGGCATCGTAATTAGAAGACTATGACTGCAAAAGGTAAACGGCAGAGAGCTCAGGTCATAGGAGCACCCTGAAAAAATGCATCCTAAACCCCTGGACATGTTGCATGATTTTAAATATAAAAAGCAGCATCAGCAGACTTCCGTACTTGTCTTTGTCTCCCTAGCACTAATGCACTATGACATTTTTTTAGATGTCTGAAAGTACAAGGGCTACAGAGGAAAGCTCTGATTGGTTGTGTGACTGCAGGTTGAGAAAAATTACTTAATTTATTTCACATAAAGAACACATACATGATCATATATATGTGTAAATGCTAACCTGAAATAACTAGCTCATTCCAGGCAATTCTATGGCCAAATGAATGACCCAGTAAGCTGGAAAGCTGTTCTTGCTGTGATGAGAGAGAGATCATGCAAGTCATCACCATAAAAATAAGACTGTAAGATCCACTGTAGTTAAGCCCTGACGCAGCTCTGAATCTTCTGAGGAAGAAGTGACATCCCAGAGTCCTCCTTTCTGTGGCTATTGCCATCACTGCATTTCAGAGGGAAGGACCAGCCTTGAATTCTCCTCATATATGTTTACCTTTAAATTAATTTTGTGTTAACAAGAAAGATAACCAAACCAATTATTTTACTGATCAGAGTATGCCTGTCTTCTGCAAACGTACAACATATGGTGGAGAGGAGGGCAAAGGAATCCTTCTTGTGTTCTTACGTTCCAAGAAACATGTTCATGGCATGATGATAAAACGTAGCACAGCACTTCGCCTACCACAGGGAGCAAGATAGATACTGAAGGAATAAAAAACACACAAGGGATGTGGCTAAGAGGGATGTATTCCCTGCCATTAATACTTCTTGAGTCACCAAATCCTCAGGAGACCAACTGAGGATAATTCACTGCTTGCAAGACTTCCGGATGCTATTTGGAGTTTGGCAAGCCCCAGACTTTCACTTGCTGAAATACCAGCTGCTCTGCAGGGACTCTTTGCTGTAGAAGAGATAACTGGGCATCACAGAAGGTCTTGAATGGCATGATCCTACAGGCAGACACAGGCCAAAACCATTCCAGCCATTCCTCACCATTAATACAAACGTTCTGTTTATTTATGAAGTCTAGACAGATGCTGCACTAGCCACTGCCTTCCTCAACAGCAGGAAACTCAACATGTTCTGCCTGACTTACACATCTGTACAGAAATTGTCGGAAGCAGCAGTCCCATCCTTCAGAGCCTCTTTTATTTGAACTCAGGGGAGCCCCTAACAGTAACTCTGCGTCTGTTAGACTTGCTGATCAAGGACAGCCCAGCACGTGGTCCTCTTCTGCCAGTTCCCATTGTAGCAATTAAAGGGGAAAAGACTATGGGACAAGTCATTTCATCAGTGCACAAATGCATATATTATTTGTCTCGTTATGTAGACACAATGTGATTTTCAATTAGCTGTCCAACGATATGATTGAACACAAGATACTTTAATTATGTATTTCATGGACATGCTTCAAAGGTATTGTTTCAATCTCAAAATAATTAGCTGCATGTACAGGCAACTTAGAGTTCCAGAGGGCCTGCAGTTACTTTCCTTTTTAAAGATACAGAAGAGTTATTTGAGTCTCCTGAAGTGCAAAGGCCTCCCAGTTGCAAGATAACTGCACCTAATGTATCTGTCCAGAATTACAGGTGCCTGTGCATGCATATATGGTTGGGTTCCTAAAGAAACATGGAAAGACATCAATAGCTGCCATATGGTATACTTGATCTTCAGAAGCAGCCCTCTGTGAATATTAGGTCTTGCAAGGGGGTCTTTGATGAAGCATCACAGGACGCGCCCACACCTCCAGAGAGACTACCCAAACGAAATCCAGGAAAGCAGAATTGAAGCAGGGCCAAAGAGGGCAAAAGGTGGGGAAAGGCTGGAAATGAACCAACACAGCTGAGTCACATTCACTGTTCCTCTCACTGAGCAGCGGTGCTGACCTACAGTAGCAGTGTCTCATTTGGTGTTTGTATAAGCAGCAGTAAACGACTACCTCCTGGTGAAAAAGGCAAGGAAGATGCTATGAAACAAGTTTTCTCCAATTAACAAAGCCTCCCAGGACCACTTATACACTGTCCCCTCTAATGAGGGCACCCAAAGTCATAATCCAGTTTTCCTCTATAATTAATGCCTGTAATTACTAGTATCCAACACTATGCCTTAACAAACAGCGCTACTCAGAACATCAAACATTTATATCTGCACTTTTGTGCATATCAGATGCAAAGTGTGCAAGTTTCATAGCAAAAAATGTTTGGGTTTTTTTCATATAGGAATACTAGATTTCCACTTCAACTACTGGCTAAAGTATCTCAGTACTCCTAACAGAGGCCAGAAAGAAGGTTAAATTCTGGCAACCCTACACAAGCATATGCAAATATGAATTGGTTTTCTTGTTATAAATAGCAATGTCTTGAAGTACCCCACCTGCCAATGATGTGTACCAAGGCGACCAGACGACATATACTGCAATGTATCTAACATCTATTCCACAGCTGCTGAAAAGAGTGCCAAAAGGAATTAGGAGCATCAACTGAAAGGGGAAAATGGCAAATCTAAATGTTGCCAGAGTACACTTATTGTTCCCACAACCAGAATGCCATGTGACATGTCTCCCAAGAAAGAGTCAACGTTTTCACTAACTCCCCTATAACTCAATTATCTGTGTCAACATCAAGGCAGGGCTCCGCCCCTTCACATCCTTTGTCATATATATTTATCTCCTCCTGCATCACAGCAGTCCTGCTGGCCTTAGGAAAGAGATTCCTTGGTAGAAATGAGGCCTGACAAGGAAACAAGACAAAGATTTTGAATGCATAGAGGCATCTTTTGTAATTAAGGGGTTTGGTTGTTTTTCCTGCGGGTATTTATAAGAGGTTTATTTGTTTGTTTATGAAGTGAAGCTACTAAGCTTCAGGGAATCATTTAAAAAAATTGTTACTCCTTCAAATTTAACAAGATTTTTCCACCACTGAGTTATCTGTAAATCATCACACAGGGAATGGAAGGAGGTAGCATGTACCTTCAGAACATTCAAGATGGCGAGGGGTACCACACAGGCAGAAAACTAAAATTTCTCCATGCATCTCTGCTCTGTTACACCAAGATTAGCTGGGTGATACTCAGTAGCAGCTAAAACGTCAGTGAATTTACTGACATCAGGTGTCTGTTTCCATGAAGGAGAGGTGCTTCAGTACATAAGACACATAATAAAGCAGGTAAAAATACTGTTTAGCAACCCCAAACTTTGGACAGGGTCATGTGTTGTAGTTTCACATACACTTTAAACTCACAGAAGCTAACACTAACGCTACAAGCAGCAGTTCAACCTTCTCAGGTCACCTGCAAGTGTTTTCTTGTCCATGTAGCAAACCAGCTTAGAGAACTGATGTAGGTGAAAGCCAATCCAGGAAAAAAAAAAGAAAGAGGGGGCGGGGGGGGGGATAACTAAGGTCTGTACCCAAACCCAGCACACAGAACCACACAACCTCCAGGGGAAGAGAGGTCGCTTCCCCTAACAGCAATGCCGACCTAGCCACACTGACATGTACATACACGATGCCACAAGTATAGCTCCAGAATGTGCAAAGTAAATTCCTTTCTCTGTTACAAACTCCCTTCACATCACCAATCAATCAATATTTTTTCCCAAGCCTCAACTCCTCATCAGTTACACAGGGCAAAGTTATTTCCTTTGTTCTTTCTGTCTACTTAGAGCACAGGGGCTTTAGTGCCAGGGAAACAGGTTGGTACAACCTGTACAGCAACAAGTACAACGTATCTCCAATTCTGACCAAAAAGTGTAGGCACCATTGTATTACAATTAAGATACAACAGTAAAAGAAGGAAAGATGACAGCTATGCCTCTTCAATACTGAAGGCCACAGTAACTTTATGAATGTGATACTAGTTCTTTTGGAACACGGCTGAGATGAGCTATGTCTTGCATGTTTTGTTCTGGTGTCAAATAAGAGAAGGCACTTTTTCTGGACTATGGCTGACAACAAATGGGAAGAGGATACTTACCCTGTTAAGGCACAGGATAGGAACTCAAAAGACCTGCATTCTCATTCTTATGGAAGCTGTCATGTGGGACCAGTCATTTAAGTGCACCACTGAACATGGATCTAAGTACCTCAAGGTCTTTTTGAATCTGGGCCTCAGTCTTCCTATGCCTTTTTTTCTTTTCCATTGGTAATATTAACCTGCTGCACAGAAATGCTAAGGATTAATGTGCTCAGGCTGGTAACATGCCAAAATTACTTCTAAGATGTTTTTGTAAAGGCTCCATTTCTTCCTTCTTAGAACTGAGCAGAAAGACAATTTGCTGAACTTGCTATTTCTAACTATTCTACAGTGGAAGACATACAGAACCCATGAATTCTCACCGACCAGTCTGCACTTGTAACATGTCCACCCCAAAATTATATTTCAGTCTTTACACAACACATCACACCCTCCAGTATGTATTGTGTCCCTTAACACTAGAGTAAGTCAAACTGAGTAAACATACAGGTCTCTTCTTGCAAAATTTATACCTTCACTTAAGCAAGTTACTCTTCTTCCCTTTCAAAATCACACAGGTACAGCTAGACTAAGAACAGCTAAGTTAGGTCTAATCCTACATATGCCATTTGTAATTGCTTAAACTGAGGGATTGTTTGCTGTACTGATTTCTTTTCAAAGTTTTTTTTTCTTAAAAATAAATATGTATTTCATAAAAAGGCAGTTAGTCTGTGCTAGCTAGAATGTATTGGCATGTACCACTGTGAGACAGGAAAACGTCTTCTTCCTTTATCTTTCAGATACAGCTCTGAGTCCCCTAGTTATGTAAACCATAACCATGTTGAGCAACTTACTATGACAGTAAATGTTCTCATCATTTGTCCTTTACCATGTCTTCCTCTTTTCCGTATTAGAAGTCCTTGCCCATCATATTAGGAAATCAGCGAACAATTCCTTTCCAAATAGCATACCAGAATTTCCAGCTATGTATTGAAGGATCTATCAGCCTCCATAACCTACGTATTTATGTTGGTGACACTGACAGCAGTTAAAACAAATGAGTTCAAGTAAATAAACAACACAGATGTGACAGAAAAAAAATACATAACCTGATCTTGGTTAAAAGTATGTGAACAAGGAGAAGGCTTATTGAGATTAGTGGACCTACTTACGAGTCAAATCAGTACAAACAAGGAAGGACTACAATCACCCTTTGCAAGCAATTGAGAACACTGAAAGTACCATCACAGTGCTTGACAAGCTGATAACTCATCTCCTGACTGGAAGGAAACCATGCCAAAGATTTTATCCAACTGGGAAAGCCAAGGGGCTAAAAGGTGCATATATTCCACTCACTTACAGAATGGGAAATCCCCTTTTAGACCTATGCTTCCTACTGCTCAGTCTACAGATTAATGTTAAGCTTATTTTGAATTTAAAAAAATCCCAAGGAAATACATTTCAGTCTACAAAGCAGAAAGGCATCACCAATTAATAACTGGGATCCCTTTATCGGAGACAGTCAAGCTCTAAGATTTCTGTGAAGGATATGGAGTGCATGCACACACAAAAACGATTACACATCTAAAACCAACAGATTATGCAAACAAAAATTACTCTGCTACACACAGGCTCATGTTACTCTGACTGCCACACATCATGCTAAGTCCAACTCTCACCAAATTAAAAAACAAGATTTCATCATTTTTGATGTGTTGAAGGAGGTTCTATAGCTACACACACATCCCATCTCAAGTAACTTGCAAACAGAGTTCTAAAGGCCATTTACCCCTAAGCGGCATAGCATGATTTTTACCAGAGGTGCAATCAAACATGAGGCAATAAGGGCCAAAATATGCTATGAATTATAACAGCGTAAAGCAAGAATAACTCCAATCACTCCAGTCAGGTTCATGCAAGTTTGCAGAAGAGCAGCAAAGAAACTTATCCAAAGACTATCTGCAGTATAACGGGTTTCCGTATTTCCTCCCAGTGATTTTCATTTCAAAGTTGTTCCATTTATAACACTAAGAATGGTCTGCATGTGACATCCTTGTATCATTACCAATGGTCTTCATTTTGGGGAAACGTTTGGGGAAGGTTCTCTGGCTTCTGAGCACCCAAGACATTTGTCCCTCCAATTTTAGGTCTCTTTAAAGTAGACAGACTGGTTTCTTACTGACTAAGGGTAAAGATCTTAACTGTCCATGCCAATCGTCTGAAGTCTGAGGTACCATGAAGTGTTGATGACACGGTGCTAATGAAAGTAGCCACAGTTGTTCATTAGCTGGCTTCTTAATAGACCCCAACGCATATTACTGAGCTCATACTTCTGGGGCCAAAAGCTCTTTCATGCAGGATTTCCCTTCATTAAGCCACTTCTTTAGTATGGGCTGTCAAGTCAAAGACCTTTAAGAACCAGGACGAGTCTTCTCCACTGACTTCAACACGATCTGGCCTCATGGAAGGAATGAGGTCTCTGCACTGAAGTGTTTCAGTCCAGTGACTCTGTCTCAAATCTATCAAAATTAGACAGGGCTTTGGAGAATTTTAGCAGGGTCTGGCAGAGACAACACCTTGAGTGCAAGCTAGATGAACCAAGGCCCATAAGGTAAGATACACTACTTAGTAAATAGCTGGACATTAAGAATTTAAATTGCCACAGAAGAGACTTAGCATTTTCTCACTGAGGTACTGTCTGGATTTCAGATCCATCTGATCCTGAGAAAATAAACAATCCCACATGGTGAACAGCATTTGAAAGTAAGCATTATATGAGAGCACCTTTAAAAAAAAAAAAAATTAAAAAAAAAAAAAGAGTTGAACTTTCCACTTCTAACCAAGTTTGCTCATGGGAGTTACCCTCAAAACCAATGTCATGCCTGAATCATTTCACTATTCTGGATACCATCTAATTTTCCATCAATTCTCTGATTTCAGCCCAGTTTAACACAATGTTTACATCAAAAAAAAAGAAAAGAAAGAAAAAAAAACAACCCTAAATCTCTGGCAATGTCCTACTTGTCAAGCACCAGAAACGACTGCCAGAAATTGAAGTAATTTAGATGAGCTCCATTTGATCTGCATATCATACCATACAAGCATTGCTAAATCTGTGTCCAACTCAAGGAAATCACACTGGTGGGAAACCTCCCCTTCAGGCAAACACAGCTAAAAGACTTGAGTAGCACTCAGCATCTTTTGGCCAATCTACCAAGCTCAATGTTTTCTGAACAAACGTGCCTAAATAATAGAAGCCAGTGAATAGGCAGTAGAGGCAGCTATGAAAACAGTTCCCATAGAGAAAAGCATGAAAAATGGTTCAGGAGTCACAAACTCCCCGTTTTCTTGTTCTTAACTGGAGGCTGCACATATGCTTCCTTTGGAGAGACTCCCCCCCAACCATCTTGCTTCCAACCTCTACGAATACAAACCTCTAACAGTTCCAGTCTTCCCCACTATACTCTGATATAGTGCCTTTGCCCCAGTTATACTTTGGATGCTTTCAGAGCAGCTTAAAAGCCCCCTTGAAAGAAAAGCTAAATAATAACATAAGGTTCTAAATCATACCAATAAATTAAAGTGGTGCTGCAGACCCTGATGAAGAGAAGCAGAATACATTGCCTCAAACTCAGATTTCTTTAAGCCAAGGCAGAAATAAGGATTTGCCTCTGGCAAAGAGTCAGGGCATCCGTTCCACTGCCTGCCATGTAACAGGGCTAATCCACCTATCCACAAATCTCACCGTACATACACTACATGAAACCCAACTAATAAGCAGAGTGTGAAGCAGAAAGAAACAATCTAGTTCAGTTTTCCAGGGAGATAAATGGCCAACTGAGCCATTTTTCAGGATTTTANAAAGTTATTTTTGTCTAAAAAGAGGATGTTCTTTTTCTATTGCCTTCCAGCCTCCTCCCAAATATGCTGACAAAGGATGAATGGGAACTGCGGTATCAGAAAGTGCCTACGAGGACTTGAGTTTCACGGGTGGAGATGCAAGATGGAGGAACAAGGGGGTCAAATCACCACATCATTTACTTGAATCAAACATTAGATTAAAAGTTCTCTTTCTGGACCTAGTATTTAGAAACCCTAATATGAAGTAGAGGTGATGGATAATTGCAGATCAGCGTTCTCAGTCTTTTTCCTGTTCTGACCTGATGTTAACAAAAATGACTGGGGGACTCCTATCCATCAATGAACAAATGTGAGCTTAACTCAGTGATAGAATTAACCAAATTTCAATCAATGCTACCTAGAGATAAGCAGTCCTCTAAATGAATAGATTTGCTTTTCAAAAATCAAAACAAAGACGTAGATCTATAGCTAGTGATGGACAATATGTTTCAGTCGAGATTATTTTTCACAATTCAATGTGCAGATTTTGTAACAATATTTTTGAATTTGCATTTTTCTGCCAAACAATTCAGAACATTATTTAAAACAATATATTGAAAAATATATTCTTTCTGAAATCTATTTTTATATTTCTTTTTGCCCAGAACATGCTTGTCAGTGCTACTGACGTTTCACAAGAATGTTTTAAAGTGTCTAGTTTTACTACTTTTACATTATTTTTGCTTTCAGGTGTGCTTGACAGGCCTAAAGAATAGCAGATGTGCAGGGAAAAAAAATAATCTATGTTCCTAGTACAGCGTCTGATCAAATAAAACCAGGTCAGATAGAGGGCTTTTTTTTACCCTACAACATGCAATAGGATTAACATTCTCCCTAGAAAGATGGACTTTTCTTCTAGGTCACAGGGCCATCTGACTCAAATTTGACTCAAAAACAAGCCCTCCAACTCCTGACCACCTCACCATATAGTAGTGGGAAACATCGAGGTCACATAATCCTGTCTCATCCAATTTGAATGCAGCTCTTCCAAGGATATAAATTCATTAGAGAGAGATTGTAAACAAACATACACACACAAGAAAAAATATGCAGACAGATTCTGCCTGCTCACTCTGCATACATATGACTACTTGACCCAGAAATCAAAGGTATCACCATTGAGTCACTGGGTTAGAGTCATTCACCTACATAACCAACTCAAGAAACAGCCTCTCTACTACCTTACAGAACGTTGCACAGCATTTCAGGGGAGACTATGACTCCCTCCAATTTATTTATTACTCAAAGTTATCCCTAAGAAAACAAGCTGACAGTCTTAAAATGAATTAGTGTTTCACCCCCCTGAGAGCCCCAGTGGATTCCTGAGGACATCTCTTGAAGTATGATGGTAAGCAGGCAGTACTGGAGACATCAGCATCAGCTCTGGATTACTTCTGTGAGATTTTTAATCACTCCACAGACATTAAAAATAAATTGCAGCTAGTACTGGATACACAATACACAAAACACAGGTATTAGTTGTGATTATCTTAAAGAGTTAGATCCCATCAATTGGTCTCCTATAAAAGAATAACTTACTTCCCCCAATCAGCTGAGCACAGCTTTCAAAATTAGAAGGGCTTAAGGAAATGTCTGGGCCTTTGGACCTCTGACAGAAAGCTACAACTTTGGGAGAAGTAGGAAACAATGCCATGTTAGGGATTTAAAAGTACTTGCAATCTTTTTTTTTCCTCAGTCACCTGTGCCTTGCCCAAGATATAAAATGTAAAAAACGAGACATAAGAAGATGTTGTCAACCAAAAAAGAATACAGATCAGGTTTTCTTCTTGCAACTTCCAAGCAAAATCACTTCACATATTTGGAGCCCTGATTCAACTACATCATGCACAACTCTGCCATGTTAGAGCGTCCTATGTGGATTACGGAATTTACTGGTTTGTAATTTTCTGTCATCACTACAATCAGAGACACAAAATAATTAATTGGGCATACACGTGTCATCACTACAATCAGCTCTTGCTTACGCTGCTGTCTAGCACAATTAATTACCTTTGCCAGGTTTGGAAAAGTTGATCATCCCACTATTCCCTGTCCGACATGAAGCATATCACTCAGTAAATAATTCTGAACAAACACAGGAAGCATGGTAAGTACATGTTCTGCAGTCCTACACACATTTCATTAATGATAACAAAAAAGAAAGAAAAAAAAGTGAAAACAAAAGCTCATGTCTATACTAGTTTAAAGGCCAAGAAATCATTTAATTGAAGAGAAATAGATGTATGTCCTTAGTATATGCAGTTACTTTCTCATATTTCCTGTAGAAAATTCCTGAAACCTGCAAGTACTGACGCTTATTCAATCCAACTTATATCTTGTTATCCAAAACAATCTCCATTTCTCTGCCATATGCTCAAGGAGCACAGGGAATCCTACATTGCCAAAATTAGGCATTGATCCGTTGTTGCAATAAGTCTGAGATACCACAGGATGCATTCCCATCTGCTTTTGAATTTTGCTTCAGCAAGGCTAATAAATTCCCCGATTCTTTTGCCCCATCAGTTCCCTTAGGGGCAGTACGTGTATCAAATCCAACCTGGCCAGTATTTTCTGTCCACAAAGACAGTACAGAGCAGCAGAGGCATAAGGACACATAGGAAGCGCCCGAGTTACTGGATGGGAAGACAACTCACATTGCAGCACTGGCAGTCCTAGTCAGAAACACTGCTCCTAAGAACGTGCCTCAGAGGGATTATGCTGGGGACAGTGGGTCCCTGCAGCGTCCAGAATCTTTGAGACTGGACTGTACCTGTTGAGACGCCTTTGGGTAAAGGACAGTGTTGGCTGAACCACTTTGGTAACAGGCAAATGAATCAGCCTAGATTAAGAGAATAACTCTGTTTTCCCAATTCCCCCTGCTCTGACAAGAAAAACTAGAAATCCACATCAAGTACAGTGACCTTTCACCCATAAGATCCTGAGCGGGGCACGGACCACATTCTCCTGCTCTGTATGAACACTGCATAAGATCTCCAGGCATTTAAAAGAATGCCAATCTGCTAGGTGTAAAATTTAAAATATAGTTTCTATTGAAAAGAAGCTCACAGCCTGACTTTCACATCTCAGTTGCTTGCTTTCTTACACATGAACAAACTGCATATATATAAATATATAAAATATACATACATGTGTATATAATAGTTGTATTTGTCTTCACTTGCACATCCTAAGACAGACTCAGGCTTGCTGGATTTAACCCAAAAAAGATTTTAAAAATATAAGATAACGTAATAAACATAGGACAGTCCATAACATTCAAAGGAACTCTTCAAAATGCAATTTTTGTATGCTTTCCTAAATTTAATTAAAAATAAAATAAATGCACATTTTGCTTTTTCTTTACAGTAATTAATACACTGGGGGCTTAAGGACCTTTATTATCACTGCGGGAATTTATGTTTGTGGTAGCAGTGTTGTTGTTCTTTCCCCTTCAAAAAGATATTCACAAATCAGAGGAGAAACTCTTTGAAGTATGCGGTAGGGACTTCTTCTGCCCACTCCTTATGCATAACTCTTCTAACATCATCTGACCAAGATGCAGTTTTTCCCCTCCAGCCCTCAGCAGCATGAATCTTGCATCAGTCAGACGTAGAGGATCTCACAGCCCAGCACCTTAGAACCACTGGAGTAAGAGATGAGAGAATTGAAGCTCTCCAGGGGGCCTCAGCAATTCTGAGCACCACCACAGCAGCCTCCCTGCATCACAGGTAGCTGAAAGCAGAGTTCAGCCCCTCATGTAATTTGACTATGACACATCACAGGCCTTTTCTTGACACAAGATACATACACATAAAACTAAGCCGGCAGCAGAAAGGTGAGGAGGGGATGAATAATTTTGCAAAAGTTTTCAATTTAACTTTCATTGTAAATAATCTTGTTCAGAGACAGAATCTCTTCAAACTTGGATGGCACTTTATGTAAGCCACTGAAACTGGGTAGCAAAGGAGTCCAAATAAATTATTCAGGTATACAAACACAGACGTGGTGGAAAACAGAGGTGGGAGGTCATTTCCGGAAGCAACACTAAGCATCTCAAATGCAAATTTTAAAGTTCATGAGTGACAGGTACTTTAAGATCCAAGATCCTGGCCCTAGCAAAGCCAGTAAGCATTCAGGCCCTGATCCAGCAAAACACCTAGGCATGTGTTTACCCAGGAGCGCGTGCAAGTCCATGGCCATGGAACAACTCAAGTGAGCAATTGCCTTTGATCCCCCAGTGCTTCTGAGGTCAGCAGAATGAAACAACACAACATTAACTGGGAAGTTCTGGGACAATCAGTACAAGATACAACTTCTGATTTGATTTTATGAACTGTCTTGCATTTCTTGTGCCAGAGAGACAACGAGTGGTAGTTGTATGTGTACTCTGGATAGAGTGATGGCTTCCATTTAAATGAAAGGAATTTTCTCAGAACAAGAAAACTGGTTATCAGTGGTCACTTTTAAAAACCCAGAGGGATTCACACAGAAAAAGCAAGCGCACAAATCTAACAGAAGCAAAAGGGGCTTGATTTCCTAATTTGGTTCAGAAGGGTTACGTGTGTGAGTATCTTTACTGTTTTGTCTATCAGTTACTATCTATTTTGTTCTGATTAAGTGTGATTGGATTTGAGTCTTTCACAAAGTCTGCTCCTTTGACTGTCACACGTCCTTTGAGAAGTAAACTAGAATCAAGGCCCTCCACAGGTGGAAGTCTGAGATCATGTGCTTAAACAACCTGGAGAACACAGCGATGTTAAGCTAACATAAGCATGTGAGATATGCACATCAGGATGGTAAGAAAGCTTCAGCCTATCTCATTGCTCCTCATTCTCCATTTCCAAAGGATCCTCTCCTCATGTCCTAGGGACCAGTTGTAAACAGACAAGGAAGAGCTCCAAAGCAGCATCAGGGCTGAATGGAGTTTGTGTGTTTATGGCCCCTCTTGAAAACCATACAAAAATAATAATAATAAAAAAGTAGCATCTTAGTTTACATTATTTCTATTACAACATCTTTTCCACACCATGCAAAAACCCCCTCCTGTGAAGATAAAGACTCTTCTGCTGGCATAACAGCTTCTTTCTACTGTGCTTCCTATTATCCAAAAAGGTGAGCACTGCTTCTGTGCAAACAATATTCTAAAAAGTGTTGCTGGATCAACCACATCTGGATTGCTCCGGATCTGAAAGCATACCCAACCCAGTATCTTAACTTAAGTTCTCCCCACGAGTTGTAAGGTCACTTCAGAAAACAGGAGCAGAAATATACGTTGTGTTAAGAGGAGAAAAAAATGGATTCTTATCAAGCTGCCTGTGCAGTTCTTGCAGCTCCTGTAGGACACAAGAATATCTCTCCCAAAGGGACATTTCCTATATCCTGATCAGCAATAATGATTTGCAATCCCAAATTATTTTTTGCTTGTCCTTGGGATATTTGGCAATGAAGTATGAAGCAGGAAGACAAAAACCCAGTTCTCATGAGCCAGGTTGGTGCTTCAGGGCTCAGGGTAGCAGAAAGTAGTTTTGACAAGTTAGCCATGCAAATATTATGCGCCAGTTGTTGAGCAAGTATCTCTGTGCTCCTCTCCTGTGTCACTGTCACAGAGACTGATGCACTGTGACAATTTTCATACACAGAGTTAAACTGAACTCATTTCAATCGTGCTTTAAAACAAACAGAATTAACACCAAACTCCTAACACTTTAGCAACATAAATACTAACAGTTTAGAGAAGCAAAACATTTACAAGCAAATCCAGATCACCACCGAAGTATGAATCCCAAAGCTGTCTGTTCACCCACACTAAGACCCATGGAGCCCTCATCAGTACAGCACAGCTTTAAACTGCCTTTGTGCACGAGCATCCTACCCTGGCCAACACTAAGTGCAGCTAAAATGCTGCAGAACTTTACTGTATGTTACAACTAAATAGGATCAGGGACATTAAATATACATACAGCACCTAACATAACACAGCCCTGCTTTCTCCCTATGAAAGTTTAGACATTATCATACTGTAAAAAACTACTATAGCAGTCAACTAGAAACAGGAATAAGATTTTTACATCAACTGTATCAGTTTTCATGCTATAATTAGCCATGTATAGTTTAAATAAAATCCTGATTAGTTAACATTTGCCAGAGGACCTCACCTCTCGGTGCTTTTCCAGTCAACACTGAAATCATATAGCTGTTAGATGGAGAATGAAATAGGTCATTTGGGTGACATTTCCTCATAGGACAGAACCTCATTATGGACAAAAAAAACCAAACAGAAGCAAGGGTTACAGTGGTTCAAAATAATGTACAGAGTAGAGGCCACATCACAGCCTTTCTGGTTTCCACCAAAGGTCCCTTTGGGTGAATGAAGCTGCAAAAGATTCATATCCTGATTTTTCTGCACTTCTGCAAGTCCTGGCCATTAGGTTTAGGCATGGAAATAACAGCTATGCTTCTCAAAGCCTTATGCACTTTACACACTGTGTTTCAACCAGCAGAGGTACATGCTACTTTTGGAAGGCCAGCATGGAGACCCAGCTGGATGCATTGAATTCCCTGCCCTTCAGAGCTGACACTGAAAGCCACTGTCACCATTTCACTCTGTGATAGAGGGCAGATAACCTGCCACGGCCAGAAATCCAGCAGGCTCCCTCCCTGTGTCTATTAGTGACAGGCACTTAACTCCATTTCATTCAAAATGGGAAACAACCTGATCCTATGGCTTTCCACTTGAAATGGTTAACGCGGTGCTTACAGCAATGATGTCAACATCCTCAGCCAGAGACACAGAAGAAAGTTTCCAAAGGAAACAGTATTTCTCATTATTGTAATTTTGTTTTATTTACTTTCCAGTTTTTACTAGTGGGAAACTGAAATGCTTGCAGAAGAAGAACTAACTGTAACCAAGTTTGAACTGGTGGGGCCTTTCACTTCTGAGCTTATTATAAACATCCAAAGTGTAGTGAAGAGACGTTTATAATATAGCTTTATCAAACATGCAACAAGGAAAAGTCTGTCAGAGGTTTCCATCTCCAGCTCTCCTAGTGGGACAGAGGGAGCCAACAGCAGTGAGTACAGTGAAAGCCTGCCTTGACTCACTGCCCAGTATCTGTTTGTATAGATAGACTGATACTCACTGTCCCGTATCCTGTTTCTATAGAAAAAATACTGCCCACAAAACATCATTAGCAGCAGTAGTCCTATTATTTATACTATAGAGAGAAGAGGACAAATCACAAATGCATAAAATATTAGGGCAGACAAGAAAATATTTTACACTCAGTGGTAAATTCTTCCTAGTCCAACAGCTTACCTTTTCGACAGGTGTAAAAATTACAAAGTTTCAAATGGAACAAAGATGTATGATAGGTACTATTCAAGGAAAGAAAGGAGAGGGAAGACGACCAACAATTTCCAGTTACATTAACCCCCTTCTGCTTCAAGGATCTTTATTTTAAACTGTTGAGGTGTATTACAAAGCTCCAGCTTGGTTTCCCATTACATTCTCCCTGTGTCATTGCACCTAATAACACAGAAGGCTTTAGAAATGTTTCTGCTTTCATTATTTTCTCCTACTGGATGCCTAGTTGCTTAATAACTTCATCATTTTATAGTTATTTGTATTCAAAATAATCTGTAAATCAAATTCAAATATAACAGCACAAAGTGGGGGCAGAGAAAAGTAATTATTTAGTATGGTCTGGAGTAATAACTCAGTTTAATGTGACAGAATTCAGCAAGAAAATGTAGGTGAAGTACCAGGAACCATTTCCTAACAGCAAGATCAATCAGCCTAAAAAAACCCAACCTCCCCATGGAAGAAGTCCCATCCTTTTCACTTGCTTTTGAAACAGGACAGATGATGGCAGTGGAGCATATAACATAAGGAACCACCTCCAAATGGAAGGTGACCTAAAACAACTTCCATTCTATCCTTTTAGAGAGATGTACAATCCACAAGGAGAAAACCCTTTGGGGAATACATTATATCCCACCTCAAACAACTGGAAAGCCAGACAGTCACAGCCCAACCACTGGTGAACCAACACTCATGGAACCCTAATAAGATCATGTATTTTATTTTGCTCTGTTCCTGCTTTTTAGGACTCCACCTGGGAAACTGCCCAGGCCATGAACGGACTTAAGGATCTGATCCAAATTTACTGAAATTGCAGATGTTTATTCATATATTCATCTTAAGCTTGTTTCTAACTTCCATGCCAAATAGAGACAAACTGCCTGTTGTACTCTCCTGAATGATGGCCCTTCTGTTTAAGAAGCTTACAGAATTAACAACTTACTATACATATACATGTAATATACATGTATATATTATTAAATTATATGCATTTATTAGTCATGTATTATTAAATGATAAATCATTTATTTGCTGTAGATGCCATGTTCTGTTTTCCGATTCATTGAAGAAGGGTGTCTACTAAAAATAATCTTTTTTCAAACTCCATGGAATTTCATTAAATAAGTAAAAACATCTAAAATGAAGAAGAATACAATGTAGTAGTCTCTCAGAGCACAAAAATACTGTACTGTGGGTGCAAAACTATTTATTTAAATTCATCAACAGATTTTAACTAATTCCACAATAGCTGTATGCATTTTCACCTTCATTTTGCAGGTGAGAAGACTCAGGCTCAGAAAGATTGCCCAAGCCCATACTCTAAAGCTAGCCACAAAGATTCATGTGCTGTTAGGACCATATCTAATTTATTTCTATCTATGTTTTTATTACACTCAGGAGCATAGTATTTCAGTTCTTTACAGTACTTGCAATCAATAAATCCTCATATTTTTCCTTTCAGAAGGGATTTGTGACTTTCACCATCACAGAAGCTGAGAAATGAAGAGACAGAGGTATATGCTGACTTGGCCAAAGCAAGTTGCCCAGGGGAGTCGATGCCTGAGGCAAGAACAGAATCTGGACCCCCACAGTCCCAGCTCTTACCTTCATGTTCCTCGTTTCCTATGAAATTTATTTATTTCTTTTCCTCTCGACCCCTTTTTCTCTCTTAAGTGGGTCGGTCTAGTAATCAATGAGATTTTCTTGGAGATTCTCTAACTGTACTTTTCACCGAAAAGGCATCAATATGTACAACAAGAATGAAATCAAATTGATATCTGATAAAACTGTGCAAAAACGGTCTTGATTCATGAGGTAACACCACAAGAAAGGGGAGAGCCCGGATGCTACAGCCAAAATACAACTCCACAGGCCATCAGCAGAACAAACCAACTTATGCTGAAGTTTCCTCTCTTACCACTGTAACACACTGGATTATTTTCTCTTGTTAACAGCCATGTCTTGTAGTTACTTAATTGCTTTGTAACTAAAGCAGCAGGGCCAGGTAAGAGGTAATTCAAGATTGGTTTCCAAATGGTTTATGTAAACTTGTCATTCCACATGGCAACTTTCTGCAGTTCAAGGGAAAATGAAACCTAGGCTACCAAGTTTTGCATGTCTCGTATCATTATATCACAAAGCATTGCATGTACAACAAACCCCTTAATCCAGCTGGCTTGCATTCGTACAGTTTCTCTTTATTTGTCTTGCAGGGTAAGCAGAGAAAACTCTGACACAGACAGACTTAGGGAAGTATCTGGTCACTACAGCCTCAGACACCACTTCCCACCCTCTGGGTGAAAACTCAACACTTTTTTCTTTTTTTTTTTTTCTTTTTTCAGTCTTTCACTCCAGCAAATAGCTCACAGAACACCAAACTGTTTGATGTTTTAATGTTGCAATATATATCCTACGGCACAAGCTGGGTTTAGGGAACTCACTACAGCTTCACTCAGCACAGTAATCAACCTGAAGTAACTTAATGCTGTAACAATGGCACAGAAATAGCATTAAGATACGGCCAGAGGTGCGCTTTCCTAACTGCTGATGAAGGGAGAAAGGCAGGCCCACAGTCAGCTTCCGGAAATGCCCGCAGGGACAGCCATACATCACATTCTCAGAAGTGTGTGTAGTCAGGTTACATGATGCACAGCTGGCACTGCAGGAATGAACTACCGTCTCGTAGCTCTCTTTAAACACATCCCCCTAAGTCCTCTGAATCACCTTCTCTGCACGGGGAAACGCAAGAAACTGCTACTTCTCTGCTGTTTTAAACCTCGTGCCATCACCAGCATTTTGCAAAGCTGTAGGTGACAACGTAGTGGTGAGCGGCCCCTGAAACGTCAAGGCATCCTTTCAAGACACAGCTTGCCCTGTAATTTGGTCTCTCTCAATTCTTGCAGTTAATTGTACAATAGCTCACTCAGCAGTTGGCATCCACAACAGACCATCGGTATCAGAAACCCCATTCCCAATTCAAAAGCAATGAGAGACTTGAGTGGCCACAGTTCACCCTGTAATCAACTGGTACAACACTCCTACATGAAAATTCAACATCACCAACAGGCAAAACTCACTGATAAGTTTTGCATGAGGAAAGAGAGATGAAGTAACAGGGCCCACAATAGAAATGGACTTCAAAAAACTTATTTATAAATCAGCAGTTAAAACACATGGGGTTTTTTTCGTGCTGGCACAATGGCAAATTTGAGTAGGGATGTGAACTCAGAGATCTTTCAGTCACAAGGTAAAGGAGTTGGTATGCTGCACTGGAAATTCTTATCTTGGCATAAAAAATTACCAATTGCACCCTACTTCCAGGAGCTGTAGATAGTACACTTTTAGCAGCGATGGGCACTGCAGTTTCTGAGCATTCCATAATTAAGAAAAAACAAAACAGAACATCAACATTTTGTACTGGTTTAACACCCTCCTTTGAAACAGAAGCTTTAACTAGCCATTTTCTTTCCTCTTGTTTTTATCCAAGGTCATTTGGCCAAAAATTAATCATTTTCCTTTAATCACTGGCATAAACTCTGAATAACTGTATATTTTCGAAATTACTTCTTTGATTGGTAGCTCAGCTGCCATCATGCTGCAAGCCTCTGCTGGTGGTTAGTTACCTGCTCTAATTGTGTACTATAGATGAGGGCAAGATATCAAACTCTTTTCCTGCTATGGTGCCTGATGGGCTGAAGCTCACTAACGACATCAGGGTTTTATTTGTAATGCAATAGTTTTATTACACATTTCCAAACCACAAAACAATTTAACTATAAAACTGTCATGATACGAAACCTGTATTTTTAAAATTGCTTTCTGCTGCAACCATCACATTACATTATCAAAATGGAAAAACTATTAAGATTAAATTATGCTTTACCATTTACTTGCTGCTAGTTGATTATTTATCATTTTTCTCCGCAATTTAGACAATGGAAGTAGGCAGCCACATTCATGTTTATATCATATTAAATTTTAAGCATTATGCTGTATTTCCAGTTTTGCAGAGAAATACTTAGACTAAGATCTTCCAAATTCTTCCAGTTCTGTGTAACTGCCACCTATTTCCACATGTATGAAAAAATACGTCCAAGGTCACTGCAAATTTATTTAAATTCTTACTGTGAAAGGTCAATCCAATCTTGCATTTGACTGGACAACAGAAAGTCTGGTGGTTAAGAAACAGGAATAGGGCTTTGAAGATCTCATTCTGAAGCTCCATTTACTTTCTTTGATACTATGGCCAAGAAGGTAATTTTGCGGTGCTTCAGTTTTCCATTTGCACAGGACAGTCATGTTTCTTTTCTTACCTCCCCTGCCTGTTCTCAGTATGTTCATGACAAACTCCATGGGACAATGACTACCTCTCATTTTACATTAAATGGTCCTAACTGGGTGTCTCCAGGATCTGTGTATTGTAAATGTCTCAACAGGTATAAACACCTTTTCTTACATAGGCCTAGCAGTGCTCCAAAAATTCTTACATGAACAATTCTTTGTAAAAATCTATTCTATTTAATTCCCTACAATCTATAAGAAAATAAACTCTCAAAATCTTAAGCAAACAGTTATCAACTTAGAAGTTATTTGAGGACCACTTGCCTCTCTCTTACACATTACCAGACTCTCTAATTGTCCTGTCTTGGTCCCACTTCCAATGCCAAAATAATACTGCAAACCTCAGGTTTTAAGTAATGGACATGACTTTTTCCATGTTTTTTTTTTTGCTTTCATGTTCTGTACCTCCCAAGCTTGAAAGCTGATGTCTAAAATCAAGGGAGAAAAAAGCTGTATTTGTGACATCAGCCAGACTGGTGATTTGTTTAAATCATTGCCATTGCAGAACAAAATATCTATCCTATGGTATATTAGCATTTGCAAGCTAAAATTAGGAATTTTGCTTTCACTAAAGAGAAAACACTTCAACGTCTTAGAAATAAATAAAAATAGAAAACACAAATTCACCTTTTTGCTGAGAAGAATAATAAAATTCCAGGACATCAAAGCTTTGTCCTGGATCGGCTGAAGACACAGAAACAACAGATTCAGAATTATGGTGCCTAATCAAGCAAAACCATAATGAAAACCTATAATACTTAGATGCATTCAATTCAAAAAAGATAAAAAAGGCAAAGTGTGATGTAGACAGAGAAACAGTCTGAAAAGTAACCAAGAAAATGAAATCAAATGAAGGATTATTCTCGTTTGTAAAGAATCTATTCCACCAAGAAATTGAACCATGACCCATGAATGCAAAAGCAGTGAAGGAACATATTGAACCAAGATAAACATGCTTCTTTTTTTTTTCCTGGCAAGAGATCTATCTCACATCAGTAAACAAGGGAGTAGGAAAAAAAGCTACATATATGAACAGACTCCTTTTTAAACCTTAGAGATTTCTTATCCAAGTACTGTCTAGACTAGACATTGCTTTTCTTTTGTAACTAACAGAAACCAGAGATGCTCAAACCACAGTCTCATTCTGTCAAACACTCCTCTGCTCTTGCCTTTCACTTGGCAGCAGCCCGCACCTCTCAAGTATCGACATCCCAGCGGACAACAAATGAGTGGTATAGCCTAGCCTCTAAAGACCAGCCATAGCGCTTTTTAAGTACCAAGACAAGGCAGATCTGTAAGTATGTGATCTGGCTGCATGAAGTTCTTTGATCTGAAATTCTGTTAGGTCAAACTATTTTACCCTTCGCTATCCGCTCCTTGCCTCTTTCTATCTATTCAATGACAAACTTATTTGTAAGAGGAAAAATTTTGCCAGGCTTTAGTAGGTCCTAAGACCTCATTCAGCAAAGTACTTAGGTATAGTCCATATACTAAGCCTATACTTAGCCATCCTGTTAAATGAAGATTTCAAAAGTTACAGAAAGTAACCTATAGAGAACTAGATGAGATCTTTTGCATATATCCCCTGATTTAAGAAAGGCACGCGCCATCCCAAAGATGAAGGTAGTAAGCACATATGGGGACAGGGTTCCCTGTGTACTTTTACTCGTAGCCTCTTCTAGCTCAGCAGTTGAAGCAACTTCCACACATATGCAAAACCCCAATGCAAAAAGGTATACCAGACACAGTACAGGGGAACTCCTTACTCATTCCTGTACATGTGTATGGCTGCACAGCACCAGTTAAGGTCTGTCTCTGAACAATTTTCAAATGTATTAACAGAAAGGAAAAGTGCTCATCTTTCTTCATAATTACAATTCTGACATTTTCCGAGTTAGTCGAACCCTTTCACAGGAAGGAAAAAAACCAACAATACTCAAAGAAATTACCATTGCTATTTTTAAGAAAAACAAGTTTCTCACCTATGCAGAACCCTACTTCTTGGCAGAAAGCAAATATAGAGATTTCAGCTTGAAAAGTAATTGTTCTGGGAAAGTTGTAAGAGAATATAAGGTTGCCGATGAAAATGTCATCTCAACCTTAAATATAGCATTGCTACAGCAAGACTATAATGAAATGATAAAGTGGCTGCTGGCTGAGGAGAGACAGAGGGTTGAGTCAGGTAGAAATGACATACATGAAAAGTCATTTCTTTGCTATTCAAAGATTTGAAAAGAGACAAAAAGCATTATTTCCCCATGTGAAAAAATTTTGTCCCTACATAATAAATTTCAAAAGGGAAATGTCAATACTACAAGTATTTAATGCAGCCTCCAGATTAGATTTTAAAATAATGGGATTAAGTGCTCGTATGGCACGTTTGTGAGAGCAGGAACCATGGAGATTTACTATTTACTTACAGGCTGGATGTAGCACATTAACAACACTCAGTATTTTGGATCTGTCGTGGTTTGGCCTCAGC
>VYXH01010779.1:14989-54911 GCA_013397275.1 Burhinus bistriatus
TTTTTTTTTTTTTTTTTTTTTTTTTTTTTTTTTGGATTCCACCACAGTGGGAGGATGACTGGTGATGAGGGTTTTAAAACATCATAGCTGAGAGGTGACAAGGTTTGCCACTGTTACACATGTACAGGAAAAAGAAAAAGAAGTGAAGGAATCCAAGATGACCACCAGATTTGACCTCTGTATAATTAGTGTGGGTGAAAATGTTGCCATCTATTCTCATGTGTTTAAATGTGCATCGCTCCCCATGGTGACATGTGACCTAATCATTGTGAGTTAATTTCTCATTTCTGTGTTCTAACAAAAATACTAGCCCTGTCCAGTCCCTATATTTGCCCATCATACTTAAGTACTCATATAGCTAGGCAGGTCTGTATCAACACTGACACCTATAAGAAGTAAATCTAGCTAACTAAAACCAGAATTAGTATTGTTTTTAAAATAAAGTGTTATTTGAACTGAGTTTTATTACTCCCCCACACCTTCTTTAGAGACCTCCTTTTAGGTTGCCCGGTCAGCTCATGTTAAGTAATGACTGAGTCCTACCCTAATTATTAACTGATCAGTCAGTACACATGAATTCTCTTTATTTGTGAGCTGTAAGAAAGGATGCACCAGCCAGATACTTGAGTTAGTAAGAAATGTCACACTGAACAGAAGGGCCTGGGAACACCCTTCTCCCTTGGGCTGTGCTGGACCGCAGCTAAGCCTGGCGGCTGGGGAGAGAGTGCACCCACAGAGAGGAGCGTGGGGGAATGGGCATGCAGAGACCAGGAGAAAAGCACAGTGTGGGAGCAGGAGAGCCAACAGATCCCATGTGCGTTTACTTGGCTAGAGCCTGGTAAGCTGGTGTGAGCCATTGCAGTAACAAAATTACGTGGCTACCTTCACATGCCTCTCTGTTACGCTGTGTAGATGTATTCTGAGAATGCAAGGGAAGGCATGAAGTGGAGTTTTTCCTGATAACGTAAGGTTTTTTGGCCTCATTTCAAGAAATGAACTTGATAATTGCCTTCTGCTATTCAGATCTGTTGTGACTTGGGGAAAACATGCCTACACAAAAAGGTTGTAAGAAATTAGTAAAGTCTTCAGGTTTCAAACCTGAAGAGATTGTTTATAAACAGTTTTATGGAGAGACACTTTTGAAAACTCACTGAAAACAGCAATGACTTAATTCTGTTAAAGTTTACAGTGAAACTATCTTCCTTCTGTATGAAATGTGAGAGGATGATAAAAGTTGCTGAACCCAGATACAAGTTTAATTTCCTATTTATTTCAATCTGGGAAGGCCGTCTGTGATGGGGAACCATTTATGGTGGAAATATTGTGATACAGTTATCAGGACCGGATGAAGGCAGCCTTTTCAGCTTCAGTGAATAGTCTCTAAAATGGGGACAAATCCATGTAGCAGTAGCACCCTGTACTCCTCCTAAAAAATGTGGCTATTTTGTTTCTATAACATGAACTCTGGTGGAAATGAAATAATCACTTAGTGAGGAAAGCAACTGAACTCCTTTAAGAGAAGAACCTGGACCTGTTCTCATCTGTCTCTGTTTTACAAGGTCCCAAGAGGTCTCTGGCCACCTGGAATTCTACAAACAAGTTGAGCATGGCTTTTCATTTGAACCTGGGTGATGGCTGAAAGCTCTCAAACCATAAAACCTCAAAATGGCAATGCCAGAGGCAGGCAGAGCCCAATGAAGCCATGCAACTGATGATGTCCTTTCTATACCAGAGAAAAGGCATTCATTTGTAGGACTAATACATGCAGAGAGTAATATTGACCCCTTTCTGTCCTGTCTTGTCTGTATGAGCTCTGTAGCTCTCTGTAGAAACAGCGCAGAACAGTGTTTGTGATATAAAGACAACAGAAAGTAATTGTAGGAATTCTTTATTCCAGATGGCTGCCTTTCAATGATAATTATTTATCTGCTAATTATTGAGAGAATAAATACATATTCAACTGCTTATGATACTCTTATGGTTCTTGGTTTTAAACTATATAGTCTTAAAATGAGCTCTAAGGGTTTCTTACATTTTACAGAAACTAATAGATCAGGGGAATAGATGGAATGAATGCTGCTGCAAAGACTTCATAGATCTTCTGTAAAAGGGTCCATTTCACATTCAGTGGCAAACTGCTATAGAACACTGAACTTTTGAATCCAGATGGTATTCCTGGTGCTTCATTTTGTGTTTATAGACTCTTCCTGGTGGAGGTTTATTCTATTTTATAACTACAATGAGTGGTGCTATAACAAGGTACCAAATATCAGAAAAGGAGTTTGGGACAAACTATTCTGGTAAAACGCTAACAGTTTCCAAATCTAGAAAATTTTTTTTCTGAGTGTAGGAGAACAGAGGAGGAAAAGGATAGAGCTTTAAGACTTTCATTTATATTGTTTTTCTGTTTAAGTTAGAGTTCTTGAAGAGTTCAGGTGTAATCACAGCCTTCTGTTGCAACAGGAAGCACCATCTGCTGAGGCATTCTGTAACCAATATAATGTCTCTCCAGAGGCAGTTTAGCATTCAATTCACAGAGAAGGATGGCAGGGACTTGTAAACAAAAGAAGACAACTGAAGCAGTGAAGAATGGACTGTGCTCTAAAGATTCAATATGTTTCTTTATAGCTGAAAAATCCTGTAATGCTATAAAAGCCTGGCAGAGCTCTCTGATGTATTAATTGTGGCTTTTTTTCATTCAGCCTTGCTATATGAAAGCCAAAAAGTAATGCCAAAACATTGCTTGCTTTTTTTTTTTTTTTTTCCCACTGAAACCGTCAAGTTTGTATGAGCCTGGCTCAAATTATGTAGCAAATAGCAATTGTTTAGGGAAAGGGAAAGAAAGCTTTTAATTGCAGCTCAACAGTAATTAAATAGGCAGGGTGTGCTTACAAAAGAATAGGTATTGGCTGTCAATGCATATCCAGTTATGAAGTCACTTGGAATGAACAATAGCTTTTCTAGATGACAAATGGCTAGTGTAAATGCTTTTTATCTTTATATCTTCTCATAAAATATTTTAAAGCAGACCAGGAGTGTACTTGTGGTAGTAGGGAGATGAGATTGAATGAAGACTATTTCCTGTTTTGAATTGAATCAAAGTATCAGAATTGTAAAAGACCGATCTTTAGAGTATCTTTAAGTATATTATATTTAAACGAAACTTGTGCCAAAGATGAGATGCTACAAGTTTAGGGCATGACATTAGACAGTTTATAGGTTCTCCTAGACAAAGCAGAAGGGCTAGGTCTTCAGTGGGTCTAAGATCTATGCTGTCAAACATTTTAAAATAACAAAACTTTGCTTAATCACTGCCTCATGTAAAACAGATATTCAGCATTCAGGAAGTTTTACCATCTTCCATTGCCTTACAATTCCCTTGATCTTATCAATCAGGAAAATACAGTTGAGACTGTTTTCTGTCTATGATGCAAACAAATGTGAACTATATGTTTTTTCATGTGCTTTTCTACTTAAAAATTCAGACTATGTTATATTTGTATCATGAGAACTGGAGGGAGGGGAAAGAGGAATAAAAGGAATATCTTTGTTAATTGATTTCCATTTCACGATACATTGTATTAGGTGAGGCAACATTTGCATAGTTCTGGTGCAAAGTACTGGACATTAAGCAGTCCAATATTTGCTTTCTTGAGTTTGAAGTTAGTGTTGAGGCTGGTTTGTAACTGAGATAAGTCAGAGTATAAATCAGGGCAAGTTATATGTGATATAGGTGGCTTTCAACTAAATTGAACACTTTAATTATGACATAAAATACATGGTTGTTGGCATGAACTCGTTAAAAATCTCAGCCTTATTTTCAAATGGTGTAGTTTACCAGTAGTGCCTGAAGGTCCAAGAGGGTTGTATGTTGACCCTCTACTCATGGATGAAGTGCTCTCATTAGGTGTTTATATTTTGTCAGACCTAAAAGAGAGGAGGTACCTTGTTTTTGACCACTGTGCTAACTATGATTCCAAACATGTCATCATTTGTATTATATGAGCTGTAGAGTCCTCTGGGCTGCAAAAAGTCTCACCCCATGCAAAGGAGACCATGTGTCCTCACTTACAGAATGACAACAGTATTCACTTTTATTAAAAGCTGTTTGAGAGAGAAACAGGGAGGGGGGAATAATAAGTTCTAACTGTTCACAGAAATAGAACCTTGTGTTGCAGTACAGAAAAAGTACAGATTAAAAAGCATGATATGATGGACACAATATCTACTTCAAATAAATCTTCTAAAAAATGAGAAGGAAGCAAGGCATTCAAATCTACCTCCCTTTCCCTCAGATCTACTCTGTTCATTCAACGATTAGTAGGTTTCCATTCATGGCTGAGGTCAGTATTGATAGATCATCCTCTAAGAAAAAAACGCTTTGCTGTGTACAGAGCAATAAATAATCCTGTGGAAACTGGAGAACCACAGGTGGATAGTAGAGCTTTTTGAGTCCAAATCATAGAAGTGTGGGATCAATGAAATCAAAGTGTTACAGGAGTTAAGACACGGTGGCCCTCCTCTGACTTAATAGTCCTTTCCAAGAGAACTTCAGAAATTTTCTTCTGTCTTGGTGCATGGAAATAGATTTCTGTTTAAATCCATGAGTATTTTTTCCCTGATGTGTTTGATATATCAGTGCTTTTTGTAAGCCCTGGGAGCTATAACTGGAAAAACTATAAAACAATATAATGGTTTCATATTTAGAAATGAGCAATGACTGCAGGACTTCCCCTAGAAACTAACAGTTTCTGGAGAGCTTTGGCACTATCTGTAATGCCTGATGTCAGGCTTATTTCCTTCTTCTAAGAATGGGCGACTAATTTGTGAAAGAGGCAGTAATCTCTTGTCCAGATTTATTCTGAAGTGCCTTTTTCCCCTCTAAAAAGCACTTCATGATAGGTAATAGCAAGTAAAGATAATGGGATCTTTGCCTAGCTTTCCTAGACTTGCTGTAGGCTGACTTGCAAAAAAAGAAAAAAAAAATAATCTTTGAATAATTGTAGAAAGACTTATTTTGTAAGTCTGAGTCTCAGACTTCTAAAATGCTGCAGGGGTTGTTTAGCATTGCTTGGGATCGGTTCCCCTGTCATAAGTTAACGTTATTTAACTACTTACGGTATCCTGGAGTCCTACTGTGATGTGCACTAAACTGGTTAATACTAAAATACCTTTAGGGACTTCCATATTGCCTCTTCTTAATCCCCTTACTTGGTTGAGAGATCATCCATGCAGAGACCTGCTTGTTCTCTACCTAGAAATTCTCCTGTTGATGGGTTTAGGAATTATACCGATTTAGGCTTTTTAGGCTTGAGATTTATAATGTTCATTCTACCCTGCTCTCATTAATTCAGCAATGTGTCTGGCTTGCCATCTGGAATGACATCCTGGCACATCTTAACTAAGGGGAATTTGCCCTTTGTTGGATTTTCCACTCTGGGTCTGTGTAATCAAGGAGCCTGCTGATTGCTGGTAAAATGTCCTTTCCCTCTAGTTGCATGGCTCTTCTTTTCATAACTTTGAATCTTATTCATGTTGAGGAATGACTTTGATATGGAAAGGACACTTTGAACAAAGAATCTAACCCAATATTATCTGAAACTGTCACCCACTCATTTCAAATAACTCCTTGGATTGCTATTGCTTAAGGAGATTTGAGACCGATACTGTTTTTTCTTCATCTTGTCTACCATACGTATGTTGTTTTAGTAGGAATCTCTGCAGCTTGAAGCATTTTTTCTGTTATGAAGTTATTTAAGTGAAGGGGATTTACAGTTAATAATTCCATTTATGTCCTTTACCTGGAAAAAAGAGACAGAATTAGTTTTTATATTTGAAATTAAAACCTCTAAAATAAGCAATAAACTGAAAAAAGGCAAAACAAGCCAAAATAAAAGCCCCAGCAGAAGTAGTGTTCTTTGATGGAGGTGACTTGCTCATCTTTACTTGAGCACTCCCTATCTCCCTGCTTCCCATCATCTCTATGGCGGGTTTCTTTCTCATACTCCTAGCACTAAAATGAATAAAATGAGAGCATTTCAGATGAGTTTTATTACAAAGCTCCTTTGGAATAAACAGGGTCTGAAAGCAGGCTTTTAGTGTTGTATATAAATACTAGCAATCAAGATTCAACTGCATTAACAGGGGCTACTCCTATGGTTGCACACGTTTCTGCTGGCCTAAGAGAGACTTTTCAAGAAGTCACCAAACCTAAGAAGTCATAGACTTCTTAATCTCGGGCATCAAGAGGAGCCAGAGAAAAGCACCTCCAGATAAGAAAGGTATCAGACTACCCACAACAGTCTTTGCTGGTGTGCTTGCACAGTTGTGTGTGTCTGTAAAGTCTTGTCACTGGAGAAGGGCAGTTCAAAACTGGGAGCGAATGTGACTTTAGATACCCTCGGTATTTTTTCTTGAATGTGGCATTTGAAAAATCTCACATACTAGAGAACACTACATAACGACACACAGCCATACCGTTAATGGTAGAAGTACAGCACATAACACAGAATAAGCGTTCCTATAGCTGGATCCATAACAGTATCAGAACGTGAAGTGGTGGCTGTAACACTTAAAAATTTTCTCATCTGAGAAGAGGGTAGAGAAAACCCTTCTGAATCATGGGAGTGTTGCACATTTAAAGTGAATCACCACTTCTAAAAGACCCTTGCATGTCTCTTTTGTTTCACTTATATTTTTAACCTCCTTGTGAAGATGGATCCTCTCAGACCTGTGACCTTTTTATCATGCTTATTTCATTAGTGTTAGTACTGAAAAATTGCAAAGCTTACTGTGAATTTCATGTTTTCTAACAGTTTTGCAACCAGAAGACCAGAAATACGGCTTTGCAGATAGTGAACAGAAATCCCCAGCATACCAACAATTGGAAATGCATGTTAGTTTCTCTATTACTTGATCAATGCTGTCGCTAATGCAAATCTATTCCCACAATGCATGGAGTGTCATTAATTTTATGTTGTTTACGTACTCTTGCCATAAGGTTAAGCAATTCCTACTATTAAGCTAGATGAAATTGCATTACCTTAATGAAATGCACTTTACTGATAAAGAAGAATGTCACTTTCACAAGTGGAAGCGCTGTTAGCAAATTTTTACGAGAGAATTCCCAAAATCATATCTTAATTGCTTGGACAGCTGTGTAGTTTACATAACGAGCAAACAATGCCAAGGTTTTTTATTTTCTTTGTCAGCTGTATTGGATGTTAGTATGCATGGTGGACCTTTTTTAGGCCTTTTATTACTTGATTGCAAATCATTCTTCATTGCTGCCCAAATTTATGGAAGGACATTGCTCCCTGAGGTGCCATATCCTTTCAGGTCTGTAACTGAACATGACTGATGGCTCCAGTGTAACAGTTGCTTATTACGGCGCTCACTGAGCTATGATTGCTCCAATACTTTATGTTGGCAGATGTGTTTCCCTTGGAACAGCATCTCTGAGACAGAGGTCATTGATCAAACCCCCCTCTGGCTGTTCCATTATGTGCAAATTATTGCTAAAAGCAGAGAGACTGAGAAAGGGGTGTGTGTGCATGTGTGTGTGCACGTGGTCTGCTCACTGCTGAATTAAGGGAAAGAAAAAAGCTAATGTAATGAAGAAAAAAAAAATCTGTCTAAGCTGGAAAAATGTTTTTGTAATGTGATCAAATGGAGGAGAAAGAAGAAAATTAAGATTATTTCAGTGGGGGAACAATTGCATAATATGGTAGCATTTTTTTAAACTGAGCAATGTACAATATTTTGGCTGTGCTGTGTTGCTTGTGTGCATTTTTAGTGCTGAACTTAATGGAAAAAGCGTCATTCAATACCTAAGACACTTCTATTAAAACTTGTTAAATAAATGAGAGAATTTTTATTTATTGGAGAGGGCCTTGCCATATAGTAGTGGACAGCGACTGGGCTGTGCACTAGTTCCAAAAACTCAGAACAGAGACAGAGTTGTTGAATTAAGAAAATGACTGTCTTGAGTACATCCCAAAGACTGTCTGAGTGAAACTATGGACACTTGCTGCCACAATCACTCTTTAATAGACTGTAAAGGGTGCCTTGATATGACATGAGTGGTGTTGCACAGAAAAAAGAATAATACCAGGATCTTATGAACAACTTATACTACATGTATGAGATGTCAAAACTTTAGGAAATTTTAATGTAACCTTTGACTATGAAATTTGTTTATCACTCATGGGTAAGTTTCTTTTCCTTTGTTTTGTTTTTGCATCTTGTCAGTTGTAACAGGCAACATCTCCAAGAAATAAAGCTATTAGATTCTCTAGGAGGGGAGAGAACTTCATGAGAATAAATAGTCAGAGGGGACATTAAAAAAACCCAACCTATTAAAATTACTTTATCCTTTCTTTTCTTTCTTCCCAGAATAAGAAAAAATAAAAATCAATCTGTCCAGAGTCTAATGACTTCAAGCAGATTATAAATTAAATAGAACCTTTCTGGAAAATTTGCTGAAATTAAAATAGAATGTTGAGTTAGACCTTCTGTTTTCTTTGTTATTGTTGTTGTTGCTGCTGTTGTTGTTTATTTCTTGGACTTACAGTTTCCCTGGCTTTATTCTAAAAGTTGTTGAAAATAGATTCCAACAGATGTATATGTATATAAAAATGCAAGTGAGTCCTCAGTATGATCTCATACAAATAATTAGTTTTTGGTAAAAGTGAGTCACTGAGTTATTTTACAGCATTTTCTAGCTTTGCATCTGTTAGCACTGTGGTTAACAAGAAATGAAAATTACTAATTAAGAAAAAAATCACTTAACTGCACGGCTTGCAACTTTTAGTTTGGTTGTCAGCATCTGTACCATGAATCTCCATTCATGGAGACAAACAAAAATTAACTGAACACAGACCCAAGAAAACTGCTTTAAGTTGTCTCTACTTTAAATGATGGTGCAAACCAAGTTGGACTAAATGACATCCAGAGGTCCTTTCCATCTAAATTATTCCATAGTTTGAGAAAGTTTTCTGGATCACCTTCTCCAGTAACTAATTACTGAACTTTACACCTTGTCAAAGCACAGTGTGATTTTGCAGCCTTTACTGGTATAAGGAGGATTATAGATGCTTTCCCTATCATGCAGTAAAAACCATTCCAATTGGCTTTTGAGTCTGTACTTCTAATCACAAACATAACCTATTATCTATTGCCTCCCAGTTCTTTCTACGTACCTTTCTAAAACATGCTCTTTCCCCCCCTTCCTAGCAACAATACTATCAGACATTGGAAACAAATTTTCTATAAATATTTTGCTGAATTCAAAAGCAAGCCTTGTTTTAATGTTCTCTTTCTTCAACTTTTAACCCACTATCTAACCTATTCCTCCTCCAGGCATCCCCCCTCTAACTGCATTAAAACTTACCAGTTCAGTAAAAGAGCTTGCTGTAGCTAGCCTGGTTTAACTTGCAACCTGTCTCTTTAAACAGAAAATCTTCAGGTCAAATCCGTAGTTCTTGTAAACTGAGGTAGGTACACTTAAAATTACTTATACAAGGATTTCGCCCAGTATAACCACACAGTCTTAATGATCTTAGACTATTTCAAAGCAGCAAGACCATGAACTTCTTATACTAAGCTGCTTTATTGTATTCCTTGGTAAAAAGTAAAGCTCCCATAAAAATGTTCAGGAAAGGCATTCTCTCTGGGGAGTCCTACTTTTCTTCACAAATAGTTTGACAGTGATCACGCTGGATACCAAGCAATTACCATGTATAGACTCTCTGTTATTTTAACCACATACTTTATACTATATCTACTTTAGCTTTCTTTTCTACTATTATAAAAACTTCACTCCTTTGACTACAGAAGTCAATCCAAACCAGGTCTTTTGGAGAAAATGAAAATACATGTGATTAATAGATAATTTTCCTTCCCTGCTTTTTCTCTTGTCTTTATATCTAATATGGGATTCAATTTTTAATTTAAAAGAAAATTAAAATTATTTTAGCAGTCATTCAAGTTTTTAAATTGACAATTCCTTACCATAGTGAATGCATTTCCTTGGACTATTGCTTTTGCACATTCTCACTTGTGTGATGTAGGGGAATTCAGGAACCTCCAAAAATCACTGGTGGTCTCATCTTTTAAATGAAGAAAAAATGGAAATGTGATTTATTTATTTGTTTGTTTGTTTTTTTGTTTTGTTACATTTTGACCTATGCAGAGAGGAAAAAGTCTTTGCTCTTGTTTTGTTCTTGATGAAATGTTAAGATGAAATGTAAAGACCCGAACACGATGATGTATTTTCAAAGATTTGGCCTGTAACAAAATTTCATATCAGCTCCTTTTCACAGAAGAAAAAGCAACGAATAAGATAATATTTGGAAAAACAAGAGGAGAGAGAGAATTGCAAATACCTTCCACTCAGATCACAGTTGCTTTGGTTATGACACTTGCTCAGAGTGTGGAGACCTGTCTTGTCTTCCACCATAGAGGAAAAATTGCCAAACATTTGCACTCGTCCAGGTTGTTTTTCTCTGGAAGGTATGGTCATCTGATTGTTCAGCTATCTTTGCCTTTTTCCCTTTGGAGTAAACCTGCTGACACCTTTCTCTCATCACAGAATATGATACAAAAAAGGTTTAATCAGTGCAAAAGCTGCTTGCTGCGAGGAATAATGAGACTGATGTACGTTCATTTCTCTGACTGCAAATATGTCAGTTCTAAGACAAAAAGTCTGAGAAGAAACTATTGTAATTTGAAAATAAATTATTTACATGGAGACTGAATTGTGTTTCTTCTCTCTCTTTTCACCTCAAATAAGAGAAAATTACTGCTTCAGAAACTACATCAGTTATTTATGGTCCAGTTACGTGACACTCCTCCACTGTTCTTATTGGTAACTCATACGTTTCCTTGTGCTGGTGACACTGTTGGCTACCTATCAAGACAAACATATAGACCATGATACTGAAGTTGTACCATGAAGCAACCTTCCCTGCCTGAAAGCAATTAATGCTCTTTCTATATTAATGCAATTAATTCCCTTTATGTATTTTAAATATGCAGGAATTGATTGTGAGAAAATTATTTTTGCAGTCCTTTCTGATGTGATATGGGCACTCACAACTGAAAACTGGAACTACAGGGTGCGTGAAGAACTTGGATACTATCTACCATTCTGCATAATTAGTTATTTTCGACTCAGTTTACATTGTTCTAAACAAGTTTTAGTAGAAACAATACTGCTTAGTCATGGTAAGATTAGGTTCTTTTGTAGTTTTTGGGGACAGAGTGTCCAGAATAACTGACAGACTTAAGGTAAAGGATGACCAACATATTTTTTTCTCTAGACCGTGATCTTGCATAATTTCCCTTGGAACCCTCAAAGCCCCTTGTACTTACTTTTCTGACTTTAAGAAAGTCACAGTGCCATTATTTAAACCTTCTACCCTGTAAGAATGAATTACTCTGTTCTTGAACGTTAGTTCATTTTAAACAGGGAGCACCTTAGACAGCAAGGTGTACGTAGCTTGCAAAGACAACTTTTCTAAAATAAGAAACATATACTGGTCATTTGCTATGAAACCAAAGCATATAAGGCACAAGCCCTTTTTTGTTTAACAGCAGGACTGTCATTGTCCTTTGATTTTTTTCTGCCGAGGTCTTGTCAGCTCTGTAGTGAATTAATGTGCACACCTACTTAAAACACCTCTAAGAATAGGAATTTAAGAAACAGCAAGCAAGTTTGCTGCTTAAAACCTGATTGGTGACTGATGCTCAGTTGGTGGCCCTGGTGTTTTCACCTCATAAATGATGTCTCAGGTAGCAACCTATGAACTTAAGTCTTCTTTTCATCCAGGAAAAAAAATTTAAGTATCTCTTCCTCTATAAACAGTGTACAGAAATGTGGGAAACAAAAGCACACACAATCAGTGTAAAATATTACAAAATATTTTCAGGTTCTTTACATCAGGCCATTCACTTACAGGATTAAAACCAGATGTCAATACCCTGATCTCTTGCTACAGCTGATTATATTCAGAAATACCTTTTTAAATCAAGAAACCTTTTTGGATAATGGCTGTGTGATATGTTCCCAATAAATTTTTGTTTTGCTGAACTGGTCTTTTCTGGCTAAGAATAAATAGTTCCTTGAAAAGTCCTAGCACTAGTGAAGTGGTCTTAGACAACAGATAGTATTTCAGTAACAGAGACTGAACAAAACCATGTTAAAGCACAAGAAATATTCTGTGCCAAATAATTCACCTAAAAAACGTTGTGCATGCAATGTAGTATTCTCTTAATTAATGCATGGTCCCTTAAAGTGCTTTCAGAAATGAAGTTAATACGGGTAACAGCCACATTGTTCAGCAAAATCAAATAACTTCGTAAGAGCAAAGTTGCTGAAAGTCTTTTGCAATCATTCTGTAGGAAGCAAGGCTGAAATAGCAGTCTTTCCAGGTCAGTGAATATCTTGTCTAAGCCCTGCTGACTCTTTCTAGATTAGAAAAACAAAATGTATCTATCCAAACCCTTTCCAGGTCAATAAAAATATTTCAAATCTCCATATTTCCTTGACATGCTGGACAGTCAGTTAGGGACAGGTTAAACCAAATACAGTCATGATCTATTCATTGTAGTTGAACTATTCCAAGCTGTGTAAGATCTTTTCAAGGTTTTAAAGATATGAACTGGGACTGGCAAGATAACATCTTTCCTGACATGGGAGGAAAAAAAAAAAGTGGGAAAAAACCCCCAGCCAAAATCTTCAAATTAAAAAACTTTAAACATTAAAAAATTATAACCTTAGAGTAAATTTGCTGTCTAATTACATTTATTTTTTCATATTTATAATCAGATTGACATATTTTTCATACAGTGCCTACAAATAAGTGTATTACTGATGTTTTTTGTAGTGTTCAAAGCTGGTGTTACTGTTGAGAAATCTCTAAGTTATGAAAAAGAGAGGGGACAGTTTTAAGCAGCATTCATTAACTTAGCAATCAAAGACAGTACTGACATGTGCATGCTCATTTCAAAAGTCTTTCCCCACAGTGTAACATCACTAATTAAAGTTTCATTATTATTAAATTTGCAATTTGCACAGCCTGATTCATTTAAGTAACTGGACTTTAATTCAAATGTACAAAGTGACATTTCACTTTACTAGAGTTCACTCAAACACGATTTTATTCAGTTCAATGCAACATGTATAATTTGCAACCATACAAACAAAACATTTTATAGTAGATTTCTATGTGTGACTGTATGGAATCAATAATTTTCATGAAATTTCAGTGTATATCTATCACCTTCTGGTCATCCAAGTCTAGGTTTCTTTGGGACTGATAGTATACTGCTGTGCTAATGGGTATATTTCATAAACAAACTGTTGGCATAGACTGGTGGCATTGAGAAATATGGTCTTACTATATTTTCAATAACTTGAACACAGAAGACAAACATAGCTACATATCTCATTTTCCTATGATGTTGTTAGCCTTCTTTAGGCTGTGGGTTACAGCGAGGGAGAAAAAAGTATGACATGGATCTGGAGGCTATGGCAGAAAAGTAGCATATCAGACAGCACAATGAAACTTGGGAGGCACAGGTCCAGCTGGAGACCTTCACTCTCTTCTTTAACAGTTACCTTAATTTAATCATTGCCTCATTTCCCTCTTTCAAAATAAGAATAACTTCCTATTCCATTAGAGCCATGTGAGGCAAAGATCCTTCAAAATCATTCTGGGACATGTGGCTGCTACTGAAATATCTTATGGCTGTGTCCAGACAAGTAAATAGCTTATTTAAATAGACAAACATTCAAATGGTATGTTGAAAGATAATTGGAAAACAAAACAGCAAGACTTTGCTCTTTGGCATGGAACTCTATAGTATGAACTTCAGTGTGCTGGAAATGGAGGTCTAAGTTATCTCAGCTAAGCAAATATCATCAGCCTTGTGTGGACACAGCATATGAATCCTCAATTTGACTGTTCAAATGAGAGTAGAGTTTAATTGGCAAGGTATCATGATATCGGGGTTGGCAGGTGTAGGAACAAAGGAGAAGGTGTGTATCAGTCTAAAAAAAAATCCCTAAAATAAATAAATTGTACTTTATCTGCCTTAGAATAAGATCTATGCCTACATTAACAAGACTGTCTATGCTCTTAGCTCTTGGTTAGTTCTTGTTCATTATTTCTCCCCCCTTCTATCTTGCTATATTTAGTATCATTATCTGAAGTTGGTTATATGCCTACTGAGAACCTCAAGAGAGCTAGTATGAGATCTTGTGACACAAGGTGACCATAATGTGGATGCAAAGGTAGGTAGTATCAAAAAAATCTGTATTTTAATGCTTGCATTTGAATTGGCAAAATTTTTTTTTTTTTTTGAGCAGAGATTTACTTTGTGGGAACAGTAATAGAAATGTTACCTATGCAGATCTACTATGGTATAGGTAGACCTTAATTTGTTTGAGAGCCACCAGGGGAATCCTAGAGAGGGTATGAACCTTGGCAAGCACCAGAGCTTCCAGGCAGAGTCAGAAACCTTGATGCTTTGTTTTCCAGCTTGGACGACACTTCAGGAATAGAAGCGCTTCGGATATGCAGTGCAAAACACTCCTGAAGCATAAACTCATTCTGCTGGTTTAAATTTGTTAAAGAAATATTTGTGGTTTAACAGATTAAGCCTCGAACCTTGTACTATGTGTACTTTCTGTTTCCTTCCAACGAAGCTGTTGTGAATAAATAAATCTACTGTGAACTCCAAGTAATTTGACAGAAAGCAAGTAGCGGGCATTTTCAGCATTAACAAGTGTGGAGCCATGGCTCTTTGTCCATTCCACACTTCACTCATGCAAAATCCATAGTGTTAACCTCCAAAGCTTGATACCACATTGCTTTATTAAAAGCAGAATTTAGAGTACTGTCTTTAACTTCTTTCAGGTAGAGGTTTGAATTGGAATGAGTTGATTTATAAAATTAAATATGTCAGATTTTTCCTTTTGCTCTGTAGCACAGTATCTTGCAGGACTAGTATATGCTGTCACATGTGATATGTAAAAACTATTAGGAACCTGAGTATACGTAAGAACAATATACACATGTAGCTGTTAAATATGTGTAGCTATACACATGCCTGCAATTTTCAGATGGAAAAAATAGACTCTGAAAGACTCACTGGGCAGGATCACAGAGTTAAGGGAGGCTTACAGTTATGACAAGGTAGCTGTCTGAAGTGATCTTGTCTAGCCTATCTCGAAACTACTGTGTGGAAAAAACCTCAAGAATAACTTGCTGCTGAGGTGATTTTGAGTGGCTGTATTGTACTTCCAAGAAAAAACCAACCTGTTGTATCTATAGTGCAATCAGGAAAAACTGTCAGAACATACCAAGCAGAAGGAAACATACAGAAGATAATGTCCAAAAAGAACATCTATCAATCTAGGAAAAAATGTGTCCTGTACTGTAACGTACGCATATCTGATGGTGTGCACACAACTGAAAATCTTGGTATTACTTCTTAATCACTGAAACAGGAAATGGGTTTGTCTGCATATGTTTGTTACCATGTCACATGGATTTTATTCGAGGAAGAGTATTGTTACAAGAGTGCCTGAATGAATCTTTCTAAAATGAATTTTACTGCTAAGGCTGAGAATTCTGTGCAGCAAAAACAACAGTGATTCTCTTATAAGGAAGGATGCAGTCATTGGAGTATGTAACATTACTGGTCCCCCTTGGAAGTATCCAGCCTAATTTTTGAAACACATGAACTCCATCTGTAATTGGAACTTTGGCTGGTGTTTGTCTGAAATGTTTATTCTTGTTGCAGCATCTTTCATGACTTATGGTACAAGTTGCATGGTTGGAAAAGGGAACAATAACTTCAATATTTTTGTATCTCAGACTCTGTTGCTCTCATATGTGTCCCACTGGGCTATGAAAACACAGCATGAATTTAGAGCTACCTTCTAGAGGTTAGTCTCTGCTAGGTAGTACCAGAGCTGATGTGGATGCTACCCAAGTGCTTGCAAAGCAAAACGTATTCCTTACAGTGCAGCTTTTTAACCACCGCTCATCATCAAACAATCATCCTCAATACTGTTTTGGCAGGCTTTTGGAAGGTTTTTTTGGTGTCAACAATGTTAGGCTTAGAGTTTGGACAACCATATTACCACGTTACAACTCCAGCTATGCTTTTTTACATTCCTTTTTTTCAAAGATTATGAATTATAAAGCTTTCTCTTTTGTTTTAAATGATGAAAATTGCATGATGCAATACAATCTTCAACACGAGTGGATCAACAGGCTTTATAGAGGAATCACAGAAATGGAGTTCTAGCTGTTTTGATGGTGTACCTTTTGAACACTGTCCACAGTGCCTGGGGAAAATAAACTACCTTGGGCGAAATTCTGTCTAAACATTTTTGTGTTAAAATCCTCCTAAGGACACACTAATTTCTTTAAGAAAATAGAATTAAGGACTTTAAATTTTCTTTTCTATGTGCAAGTGATTTCATAAGAACTTTCTGTACAGATTTTACACTGACAGTTAAAAACATACATCTAAAAATCCAGCAACTAACATGAGATGATTACTTGCTTCATGCTTCAAAATAAAATACAGATCTGTTAGTGTGAGTATGAATGTGAAAGACAGTAGCCTTACAGAACCTCTTTCAAACAGAAATAAGATCACCGGGCCACGAAAAATAAGGGTAATGGAGAAGTTTTGAAGATATACCCAAAAAACCACATTCGGGAAGAATAAGGTGATTTTGTTATTCATTTAATTGGAAGGGATATAGACTGAAAGCATGCATAACAATAAAAACCTAAACAGCCAAAAACATTTCATATCTGTTTCTGAACTGCAGAGGAAAAAAAAAAAAAAAAAAAAAAAAAGCCTAATTCTTAGGAGAGAACAGGAACATACTCTCCAAAACTGTTAATAGAGCAGCTGCAGATGCCAGAGGAATACTAGGGGATGGACCCCAAAGAGACCAGGTTTGTGCACTGTCCATAAACAGCATTTCCTTTTGTCACTACCTCTACTGGGCAAGATGGGCCTTGCATCTGACCCTGTGGGTCTATTCCCTGTTTTTAAGTAAATGCAAATGACAAGCGGAATTTATAAAAATGAGTGTTTGAGTATTTGGGTTTCAAAGGGAATGCTGGCAACAGTATTCATGTGCATTAGTACATGAAAGTGGTGGAATAAATATTTCTATTATACATTCAGGAAAAAGCCAGAAAATGTATTTGCATGATGTGAAGGTCATGACCAAATGCTTTCAGAAACTCAATCGGTTTTTTAAAGCCGGGCATTTTAACTTCTGAATTTTATAATGTATTTAAGCTGCTACACTTTCTGGACTGTCTATGTGTTGTGGAATGCTGGGACAGTTCTGGGGGACCAAAAGAAAACTAATGCTGTGACAATATTTAAAGAGAGGAAATAGAGTGACTCAAGTAATTATAAGCTTGTCTGTCTTGTGTAGATTGTGGACGATTGGAATGACAGATAATAGATGTGACTTTTTTTAAGAGTTAAGAAAAGTTAATTAATGCCAATTAGGATAGATTTATTGAAAATTGATCTCGCTAAGCTAACTTAAAAAAAAAAAATTATCACTGTAAGCTTTGTTGCTAAAAGTGTTGATGTAATACAATTAGGGATATGCAAAGCATTTTGACTAAGGAGCAAAACCAATACCAAATCAATACGTATCAGTCAGGTGAAAACATTACGTAAATTACGTTATCTGAGAAACAATTGCTGGGGAAGTATCGCTGCATAGATGTTTTGCTGGATTGAGTTCTGTGGACCAAGAGCTGTTTAACATTTTTATCTATGGCATAAAATCATTACTGATCTATTCACTAATGATGTGAAAGCTGGAGGATCAGTAAGAAAGAAGTCAGAGTACTGATAGCAAACAGTCTAGGGCCCTCTGTAAGCTTTGTGTAACCAGCGACACATGCATCATCCAGGGAGAAACAAATACTGCAGACTGCCTTTGCATGCCTGGTGTTCTGGCATCAGCATCCTCCTGAACTAATACAGTCCGGTCACCTACTGTATGTCAGAGCTTCCTGTGACGGAAAGTAGTAGCCCTGAAAAAGACTCACAACTCATTGCGGATCATCAGCTGAACTTGAGGATAGTGCTGTGGCCAAAGAAATACTGCTGGGAATAGTTTGCTGTTATTTCTGTGCTTGATTGGCACCCATGTGATTATTGCTGGATTCGTGCATCGTGGCCAGATACCAAGAACTCAGTATGGACACTGAAAGCTTGAAGAGGCTTTAAAGAAGAGCTATGGGAGTGGCCAAAAACTGTAAAAGAAGTCTCAGGTATGCCAACATCTGGCATAGCATATAACAAGCCTGCATCTTGAATTGCGTGCATAGTCCTCATTTCTCTACCATCTCAGCAAGGAGAAGCCAAGATGGCAGGCAAACTGGAAAAGGTTCCACCTTTGTAGAAAGGTGGCAACATCAGAGACATGGGCAGTGTGTGCAGCTGGAAATTAAAGCCAATGGGATCTTTCAGACTGGAAGAGACATGAGCTACAGTATTTACAGTAGGTGCTCAGAAAATACAAGAACGTCGAAGAGGGAAATAAGGAATAACTGTGGGCTGTCTACTCTCATTTAAAAACTAGAGAATTTCAAGCAAAATTAACAAATGACTACCTAAAACCAAATGAGATGTCTTTACAGTATGCAGATTTAAGCAGTAGGACTCATTGTAATATGTAGATGCAGAAATGTAATGTGGGTTGAAAAAGCACCTGAATGAACTTATGAAAAAAATGCATTAAAAACTCTGGCTAACACGAAACAAAACAAAATCACCTCAGAATCAGTAGAATCAAGAAAGTCTGGAGCTGCAAACTACTGAGGTCTAGGGGAGCATGTAATGCTTACTCTTTTCCCCAGGCATCTGCTGTAGGGTCACTGTCAGAGACAGAGTCAGGCAGACCTTTTGGTCTGCTTTGTACAGCTGCAGTGTAGAAGAACATGTGTGGAGAAAAGATGCCTGTGAAAAGAGCATTTTCTGGCCTGTCATCCTATGGTTTAATGAGACCAAGTGACTGATAGAAAAAGTCAGACTTGGAATAAAGCTCAAACTTTTAACAGTGAAACAAATTAATTTACAAAAATATTTCTGAGTTGAGTCTGATGGTATCTTCTGTGCTTGCTGGTGAGATCAAGGAAGGTGGAATTATTTGTTGTCCTCCCACCTCCCATTGGTCTGGTGTTAAATGGTCAGTGACAGGACAGTACTTTGTAGATCTCCTGATCCAAGCCCATAACAAGACAGAGATATAGCAGTACAACCAATAGGTCATTCAGTGAATGAGATAGCAGCAATGGGGTTTCATTTTCTTATAGTGAAAGGAGGCTTGTGCTGTGTGGAAAAGGGATTTCTAGAGAGCATCATCCTAAACTCTTTGCTGTTGACCTGGGATCTTTGGATACAGTCTTGAGTGTCTCTTTTCTCTTCTATGTCTATGCAGATATGTATTTTCTTTATGGTTCGTATGATGCCTCATAGCTTTTATTTGTGGTGGGAAAACCTTTGAAAAAAATATTCCTAGTCCTTGTAAATGGATCCTGCCTTTACCAGCAGAGTACTTACACTAAAAATCTTGAAGGAAAGGTTGACCGTTAAAGTGTGTTTCTTGGAAAAGGTTTTAAGTTGGGGGGGGGGGCAGGGGGGGGGTTTGGGGGAATTTCACATAGAAAATAAGAAATAGATACTTTCAAAAGTTAATCAAGTGGACTGTGACATGTCTAAAAATAAATTGTTTAAGCCGGTTTGGTTTTTCTTGTGGGTAAATGGCTTGAAAGTCATCAGAAACCACTAGTGACCAAACTGAAGCAACCAAGCTTTATTACTTATGATGTCACAAAATCACCAAATCACAGAACAGTTGAGGCTGGAAGGGACCTTTGGAGGTCATCTGATCCACCCCAGCTGCTCAAGCGGGACCACCTAGAACAGGTTGCGCAGGATGGCGTCTAGATGGCTTTTGCAGCTCTCCAAGGATTGGAGACACCACAACTTTCCTGGGCAACCCGTGCCAGTGCTTAGTCACAAAAAAGTGTTTCCTGACGTTCAGGAGGAGGTCCCCATCTTTCAGTCTGTGCCCATCGCCCTTGGTCCTGTCACTGGGCAGCACTGGAAAGAGTCTGGCTCTGTTCTCTCTGTTCTCTCTACACTCTCCCTTCAGGATTTGGTACACATTAACAAGATCCCCCCTGAGCCTGCGCTTCTCTAGGTTGAACAGTTCCAGCTCTTTCAGCCTTTCCTCGTATGTGAGATGCTCCAGTCCCTTAACCATCTTTGTGGCCCTTCACTGGAAAATATAATGTCAAATATGCAGTAAAGCTTTTATGTGAGATGACACATGGAACCTGTAAAGCAGATTATAGGAGTATAAGTGTATAAAAATGAAGCTTTTGCTCTTGGAAGGCAACATAAATTTACATATATATGCATGCATATGTGTGGAAGCACTTAACACAAGTTTAATGGAAAAAATACCTCTTAGCTTGAGTTAATTGCAAGATTTTATGAATCTGCAAATTAATAGATGATTAAACATATGATTTAAACCCAAACCCATACACTAGAATGAAAGCACTTTGCTGATCCGTAATCAGACTAAACTGCTTACATATACAGCTTTAAATTTTGATTAACTTTTTATGAAAGAAGAACTAATGAGCTGAGAACTAGTTAGTTTGCCTCATACTGCAACTAACCACAGCGAATTATAATTTGTAGTCTAGCATTTTGGAACATATGTATAGCAGAAGAACACAATTTTTTTCATCTGTAATGTCACTAATTTTTATGGAACTTCTATAAATCCCTTTCAGTTTCTTGTTAATTATTGCATTAGTAACACATTAACATGATGTAAAATTCAATAATGAAACAATACGCCATTTTGGGAAAACTAATAGCCTTTGAATCCATCATACTATTATCTATCCTGATCTACTAACACAGAATTCTTGGACAGAAGGTATGTCTATCAGTTCCCTTAGTATTATTTTGAGTGGTATAAAATGCAGATTATCTGGTTTTGTGTAAATGAACTGTGAAAACATCACAGAAGTAAAATTCAGTTCCCGGCTTAGTCAGTTTGTAAGTGCTGCTATCTTCTGCTCACTCTTCCACGTATTTTGAGCTCGGATCCTGGGATCGTATAATGAATTTACTATGAAGAGAACTAATTTGAAAGGAGACTTGGAGTTTGGTTAAAGTGATATGATTGTCATTGTGTGAACCTTCCACATAATTATGAATTTTGTTCTTTGACTTTTTGCTGGAAGGTGTTCAGTGATTGTGGATTTTAGCTGTCCTGCAGTGTGTGCCTGGAGTTGAGGCACATATTGAGTTGTTGAGATTTTATTTATTTTCATTTGTGTATATTTTCTCAGGTATTACTGAATAAGCGACCTTTAATATTTGAATAATCTGCTTTCTCTATTGCTTACTTGCACAAAAATTAAATATCTTATTTGGGTTTGGGGTTGTGTTTCCTACTCTTACTGTGTAAGGAAGCAGTGAGTAATAAATTAAAAAGAGATAGCTTTTACCATCATTTAAGGAATAAGTGCAAATGCTTGTTTTTATAAATTTAAAATATTATTGATGGTTAATAAGGACAAAGCAAGCTTGAAACATATTTTAGAAATTAAGATAATTTTAGACAGCACCGATAATCCTAAAAGCTAAGGAAAACAAAGACATATACAAGAACATGAGATGATAATGATGAGCAAAAATAAGGTGCTGGGGTTATATAAAGTATGTTAATATTCTCCATATTATTAAGAGAAAGTAAAAAGGGTATGTAGCCAAATAATACTATACACACTTAATGATTATGGGCTGCTTTAGGGGCAGATGCAGGTGTTCATCTCTGTTGAAAATAAGGCCATTAAATGATAAAATATCTGCTAGATAGAGGTGACAATACTAGAGAATATACGGCTATGAGAAATTAAATCCTCTGTGTACATATTCTTAGCCAGAGGCAGCAGTATTAAGAGTAGAAACTAGGCAATGCTACTGGTCTTAGCATCAAATGGTTTCGTGTATAACAGAGGTAAAGAATCTTAACAAATACTGTTGATGGAAGAAGTTCACAAAAGGAGATTTAACTGAAGTTTTCAAAATCCCCAAACCTGTAGGTAAAATTAGTACACTTAGTTTCTATGTGGTAGGAACTGAGAAGTTACAGGAGAAGAAAAATCAACTTGTTCCAAGAAGATACTTTTTTTCACTTGGGGAATGGCAACTGCTTGAGGAAGTCATTTAAGATCAAAATTGCTGGCGCAAAGAATCAAGGGTCATTTTGGAAGGAACCAAAGGTGGTTCTCAAGAAAGAAAATGAAATAATTAAATAGATGCTTATCACAAGTGTTTATGACATCATGATGTGTATTGAAGTGCAACTTGTGTGAGTGCAATATAACAACTATGTTTCATCGCTGCAGGAACTAAAACACCGTGTGACCGAGAAATAATGTGGTTAAGAATTAGAAGTTGTTCAGGTTGGGGCTCCTGGAGCAAAAGCATGATATATTTCAATGAGCACCGCAGTAAGGGCAATATGGGCTTTGATGCTCCACCAGGTTTCTGTGATCACTGGTGCAAAATGCCAATCAGTGTCTCAGTAGGGATTAGTGTTCTGAGTTGGTATGTCATCATAAGATGAACAATCTCTTCTTAAATAATCTGTATTTCTGACCTGTTGTGGTTGATAACTGCCATACAATAAATGTGGAAAGAGAACACAATCGCTAATCAGTCTGGAGCTGCTGCTGAAGTCTGATGAGATTCTCTAGACAGACAAACTGAACATCTAACAGCCAATTTTACTAGTGATTCAGCAACAGGTGATCTGGAACAAGGGCAGCAGCTTGAATTACCGTGGGTAAAAGCAGTGGAGGGTAAGTAAAATGACCTCCAAATATCATTTGATGGAGTACCATAAAAGAAAATAGACAGAGATTGGGTGGATTAGGTAATCAAAAAAATACTTACATGTTCCCCTGCACAGTACTCTTCTACTCCAGAAAAAATATTTGGTTTTATTTCCAAACATCACCTGTTGCAAACTGATCGAAAGAAAAATTAGGCTTCTGGGATAAGGTCTGAAAGCTTTTAGTTATCTTTTTAATTTTCAGAATACTACTGATTATCTAAGTATTCCTTCTCTTCATTTAGGCAGCTTAATGAGTTTCTTGTTTCTGAATTTGTATTGCCCTTCAATTCAAGCAATGCAACAGAAAAAGGCCTAGTAAGACTATTTCAGTCATCTTGGATGTTTCTGAATTACTTTCATCAATTTTTGAAAATAAATCAAAACTCTGATAGTTTCAAAAGGAAGGTAGACATTCAATGGATTATAAAGACAAATCCAAAGTTTGAAGGACCAGTTCTGGCTCAAGTATTAGAAAGAAAATCCTGCTTTCTGAAGAAAAAACTGAGTTCTGATGGGAAAAACTTTCAGGAAAACTTTAGATAATGTTGACTTCCATGTTAAAGTTAAATTAGCCCTTCCATGTTAAAGGGCTAATTCCAGACATGTTGGAAAGGAAGGAGACAAAGACATCAAGAGAGCAAATCTGAAAAAATGAATGGGACATACCACTGTGACACTGACCTACTGTTCTTTGCCTTTCTTTTGAAACCTGTCTTAAGACATTTTCTACACTAACTAGTACTGTTCAGTTTAGAAAAAACTAATAATTTAAAGAAGAAGGAAGTATTGTAATGCTATTCATAATGGAGCTCTGAGGTCTTCAAAAGGACTTTGTAAATGACTTTATATCATAATATAATTGAAGGAAGGATGGAAAGGGGGAAAGGATGATTATCCCTGTCCGTATGCTTAACTATTTGCTGTCAGGAAGTTTGCCTTTTCCATTCCTTTCGCTGGTAGTCCTCCAAGTATTGCAGCACTTAATCTGAAAGATCTGTATGTATTTAGAAAAAATGATTTTAACAGTGTTAAATAGCGGATACATATAAACTTACTCGCATCATAGGTAGCACAGCCTGTTTGTTTAACAGAGTATTTTAAAATTGTACAACACATTGTCCTAAGTTACAACAGTTCAAACTTCACTAATAAGTACTTGTAGGTAATCGGCTGCATGTTTTGCTATAGAATTTTAAGACAAGGAGTACACCCTTTATTGTTATTTGTTAAACATCTTAATTTTTTCTTGTACCAGATTACCATTGAACATGAATAAATAAGTTCATTTTCTTAAAAAACCCCAACAAACCAACAAAAAACCCTAACCTTCCATAGTCTTTTCCAGAACCAGTAAAAGAACCAGTATTGGCGTATTTAGCAGCACTGAAGAGGAGCAAAGCCCAAATTATGTCAGTCTTTTAGTGATACACAAAAAGACATTGAATGCTTCTATAATGGAAAGTTATTCAGGATCATGTGGTGTTTAACACTGTTTCTGGTTTTGATGTGTCTGGAGAATTTGAGGAGAGTTGGGGATTTCCTGAAATTCTCTGCTAAAGTGGCAAGCAAAGCCTTTGGGACTTCCAGGTAGCAGAAACACTGACTAGAAGTTTATTTCCTGCACAAGGAATATATTTTTGAAAAATGATTTCTGTTTGTATTTTCCTTGTTTTCTAATGATTTCTGAGGACGTAATTAGCTACAAAATGAAACACAAATTTGACCCTTTTGACGTCAGCTATAAAGCAGACACTGAATAACACAGAATCAGCTCTGCACGCAGAATTTTGTGGATACTGGTTTGTAAGTCTAAAAATAGAAGAGTATTTTGATGCAAATCTTCACACTGGAGAAGTTAATAATATTTAACCTTTAATGTACAGCACTTATTATGCAGTGTGATTTAAATTAAAAATTATATATTTTACCATTTTGAACATACTTGAAATCTTTTATTGGTTTTCCAGCCTGTAAAATTAAATAACATCCATATTGAGGTTTTACATTTTTACATTGATAATGTTAATTTCTGTGGAAGAGAAATAAATCTTGGGTTCCTGGTGGACAAAACACACAACATAAGCCTAGAGGTCAGTTGGCTGAATACTATTTGAATTTCCAGATGTCTCTGCATGGGAAAACAAAGTTCTGCCACAAAAAGTTAATAAACAGTCATGAAAACACAACGATGCCACTTATATGAGGGAAACAAAGGAATTCACTGGGTGATTGTCGAGGATGGTGTGTGAACATCTTGCTCCAGCTTTCTACTTACCGTGATGTGTTGTGATGTGGCCCTTTTGAACTCCACCTTATCTCTGCATAACTAAAAAAGAACAACGACAAAAAATAACTTTGGAAGCTTCCAAGTTGCTGGGAAGCATTGTATGTTTTTCCAGATGCTGTGGCCATAGCACATGTGGTCACAGCATAGCAAATATGCATTTGTTGACATAATCTAGAATTACAGACCAAAGATGGGAGCAGGAATGGCAAATACTTTCCAACAAGCTTTTTATAGTTGTTCCTTTTCTGCTTTTCCTTGTAGGCATTAAACTAAGGAGAATTTTATTTTTTTTCTTGAAATTACTAAACCTGTTTTAAAGAGTGAAATACAAGCAGTTCATATTTAGGAAAATTTTCTAACAGATTTAGAAAAAAATGACCTTTTTTTTCTTCTGTTATTACATATTCAGAGCTGAGACCCTTTTCTGCTCAAGATATATTCTCTTCAGAATAATCTCTTCAGTACATCATATTAGGTTTGATGTCATTTAGGGGACTCTAAGTCAACTTGTTACCTCTTCAAGTATGTAAATTTATAGATGAAACTCATCCATGGCTGGTACTAGCAGTGGGAAGGCATTATTTCAAAATTCCCTGGGGTGGCTTACTTTCTCTGTTACCAAGTAAGTAACAAAACACTGCGTAAAATCAGTGTAGGATTTCTAGTTCAGCAGTGAATAATTTCACCAATAGGTTCCTTTTTATAAAACTACTGCTCAGCTGTATTTCTGTGTGGTATGTCAAGGATGCACTGTCTTACAAGTAAGATCATTAAAAAAAAATTCTTTTTGCTTGACAAAAGTTTTCTCACATGATTTTAGAAATGCCTGCCTTCTGCCCAATGCTGGCATTCTGCATACAAATGCTGACAGATAATGCATGCATTCTAAATAATTAATCTTTTTGATATCTGACAGCATGTGTTATATCTTCATGGTTTTTTTTAAATCATCTTAACCTGGGTAATATATGTACTGGTCATAAAGAGAGCCAGACAGAATTTAATATAACTTACACCCCCCCTACTTTGGAGTTTTGAATGTCTAAATGAAGGCAAGTTAAGTAGAATTTAACCTTTCTGCACTAGAAGGTAAAACTTTCCATGATTTTCACTACACTTACTGGTTATTGGCTAGAACTTAAGAATTGCAGGTTTCCTTACTGGAATCATCAAGAAGATCCTATAATTTTTCAAATATCAGAGCAATTAGTTGAGGAATATGTTTAATTCAGACAAAAATAATATCAGTTTTCAGTAAAAGATTATATGTAAAGAATAGACAGACTTTAAAGAGAACCAGTTATTGCCTAAACTGGGAATCCAAAGTGAAGAGACCAAAAGGCTACCATAGGAATCTTCCAGCCTTGCTGAAATAAAGCCTTATTTTCATTTGTTATTAAAAGTTTTATTGATTTTATTGTAAAGGAGATAATGTGAACAATATACCTTGCTCTGTGATTATAATCACTCCTTTGCAGTGCTTAACTGGAAGTTTTTTATGCAACTTAGAGATCCCTGTTTTCTGCCTGATACAGAGGTATGCAAACATAAGCAGATGCTGCATGCATCCAACTGGTTAAATATTTAAGCATCTGGCAGCATTTCTTAGCTGATGTTGTATAAGATATTGAAGAACACAAATATTTTTTGCTGTGACTGTGCTGATAAGGTATTAGCTGAAAACATCCGTTCTGTAGAATATTCCCCTATAAAAGCCATTCTAGATGGCTAGCAAATCACAGTTACCTTTCATCTGTACCTGGTAGGGAGTACAATGCTTTAAATAACAGTGGAGGAAGACTTGTATTGTTTAAAGGAAGACTAGTTTTATTATGGTGGGATTTTGAAAAGGCTTTTGGGGGATTAAAAGGCCAAAAGCTGGCAGGGCAAATCTTAACAAGGAAAGAAAAAAGTCCTGGCTTACTTCTTCAGTATGGCAAAACTTGGGAACTATGCAGAATTTTCTGAGTACTGGTATTGGTATAACAGTCAGTAAGGTTTTAGTTGTATTCTGTATATAAGTACATACTAAATATTGCTAAATCTCTCCAGTTGTTCTTGTATGAAATTAAAATACAAAAGCCTGTACTGTGTTTTACCTTAGATGTAGCTAGTGTGAGATGGTCTGTGTAAATACAGTGTCATCAGCAATGCTGCTCCGTGTTTAAGGGCTGCTATTTCCTCTGGATACAGGATATTAGCTTCTAGTAATGAGTCATGAGAAAGGGTGTTAATGTTCACTTGTGAAAGCTGTGGAGGGAAAACCAAAACAGATCAAAATGGAAATTCAGTGCAATGCCAGTGTCAGTATGGCATTGTATTGTGTCAGAACACAGTGCAGTTTATTGAGCCAGAACACAAGTTCCATTGCTCATATGAAAGAAAAAATGAAAACCCTACTATAATTATGGGGTTTTAAGTTTGTTTCATCCACTAAATTCTTATTTTTGAGGTGAAGGAAATATTTTGAACCCTACAAAAGTGAGATCTGTACTCATGCCCTTTCAACTTTAACTGTTCATTTTATCTGGTTTGCGGAATATCCCTTTGTATAAATCCTAGAAACTCCACTCTGTAGCTCAGAGGTAACCTTTTGTTTTCTCCTGGACACCTGTTGCAGGGCTTTATCAGTGCTTCTAAGGAGCTTAATATGCGTTGCATATATTGTGTGATGGGAGCAGAACCCGTTCTCCCACATTCTCATACTCTCTTACCTCATACGAAACTACATCATCTTTTACAGAATATTGTTGAGTTATGGTCAATAAAATATATTGGCATGAACCAACACACATTGCGATCATTAGTACATTTCAATATTTTTACCAAAAAAGTTCTCCCACATATTCCTTTTTAATTAGATCCACTGCTGTGGGATGTTTAAAGTTAAAATGCACAATTCTACTTTGGGTAATGATGTAAGCATAAAAGCCTATGCTGAGCACATAGAATCAGCTAGGTTGGAAGGGACCTTTAAGACCATCGAGTCCGACCATCAACCTAACACTGCCAAAACCACCACTAAACCATGTTCCTAAGCACCATAGTTACTCATCTTCTAAATATCTCCAGGGATGGTGATCCAACCACTTCTCTGGGCAACCTGTTCCAATGCTTGATAACCCTTTTGGTGAAGAAATTTTTCCTAATACTCAATCTAAACCTCCTCTGGTGCGACTTGAGGCTGTTTCCTCTTGTCTGATCACTTGTTACTTGGGAGAAGAGACTGACCCCCACCTTGCTACAACCTCCTTTCAGGTAGTTATAGAGGGTGGTAAGGTCTCCTCTCAGCCTCCTTTTCTCCAGGCTAAACAACCCCAGTTTCCTCAGCTGCTCCTCATAAGACTTGTGCTCTAGGCCCCTCACCAGCTTTGTTGCTGTTCTCTGGACACATTCCAGCACCTCAATGAATGAGTGTAAATACCACAAACACTGAAAAAACTAATAAAATATAATAGTATAAAATATTACAGTAATGATAATAAAAATGTAAAGTCAGGTAAAAGGAAAAAATAAGGCCACCAATAGTATCAGCATTACTGGAAGCTCTTCTCCCTCATTAGGGGAAAAAATTAACCTATTTGATTTTTAGTTTTGACCTTGGTCATTCAGCGAACATGGAGTTAGAATAGAATTACAATCAACTGATGAAAAAAAATTTGCGAGCTGATTGAGAAATCACTGATTTTATTGAAGTTTATGTAGGCTCTTTTTTGGAAGGCATTTTACTTAAATTGGAACATGGAAATGCTCTGTCATTGGTACCATCAAATCAAACTGTAGAGCTTTTATAAAAAGAAGTGCTGCATTTGCAATCAACAGTCTAACTTTAAATCTGGAAATATCTGGTGCTCTTTCAGCACCAACTGTTGAGCAACAGTTCAGTACCACTATGACTTGTCTCTTGGAAAAACTTCTGAAGCATAAACTGTTTGTCAGTTTGATCTACTCTAGACAAACTCTTGGGTTGAAAAATAACTGGATTTTAGTCAAGCATTTCAAAAGAATAACTGTATCTAATGAGACTGGATAACTCTCAAAGATAAACAATTTACAAACTGTCTGATAAAATAGACATTGGCCTAAAAGAAGCCTTCTTTATATTTCACTTTAAACTACAACTTGAAGCTTTCAAAACACTCAAATATTCTCTCTGGAAAATATGAGCATGGAAATATTAACCACTATTTAGTTGCTAGCACTAATACAAAGCATTGAACCATGGTTTATAATTGAAATAAACTTTGTTAGGTTATGTGATAAAAGCTCCCCTGCATGCCTGCAAAACAGCACAGAGAGACAATGTCAGTATTATTTGAGAGACCAAATAATAACCTGCCCCAGCTACGCCCAGACCCATCCCAGGAACCATCAGCCTATTGAAAGCCCACCTCCACAAGCCCAGAGAAGCACAGGGGCACGCAATTACAGATGGGAACCCAAACTGCAGACTCCTGAGGAATGAACACCTTGTCCGAGTCCTTCCAGACCTTCAATCAGGTGTGAAACCCATCAAGATGAGTCATCAGAAGCAGCCCTCTCGATCAGCTTTTGGACAAAGGGTGGTTGCTATCCAGGAGTGTGAGACACATTACGGCATGAAGGGGAAGAGCATTTCAGGATTGCACCAGACTTACTGTGGGAGGAGCCGAAGGTGGAAAAAGCGAGGGACTTGGGTGATTTGGGGAGCAAGAAGTGTGAGAGAATAGAGGGGTAAGGGGATAAAAAGGGCTGGTCATGTGGGGTCGATAGGCTTGTCTGGCCTTTCCCCGTGCCTGATCAGTGCAGTCTGTTCTACCTTCTTATTAAATTCTTTTTAAACTCTTTCCAAGGTAAGGCACTCTGGTCAGTGTGTGTGTGTGTGTAATGCCAGCAACTGGAGTCAGACCAGGGGTGGGAGGGCCATGTGTTCATGGTGCCAGTGACTGGAGTGACTGTGGGTGTGTGAGTGAGTGCGTGATGGCAAACGAAGATCAAGCTGGACCAGTAGTCCAGTAAGTGAAGGGACCTGGGAGCAAGGGGTGGCTGGGTCTCTCAACAGCCAGCTCTGGGTGTGAGAATGCCCATGTGCCTCTAAGGGTGAAAGCACGCAGGGATATGCTATAGACCAAAGGAGTCCTGGCTAACTCTGTGTATGCATGTGTGTGTGTCCCTGTGTCCGTCCATCTGTCTTTATGCCCGGGTGCTGGCAACTAGAGAGACTAGGATCCAGGGACAGCTACTGGGCAGGCTGCGTGTCTGATCCACCTTGTAAAAATAAGGCAAGTCACTTGTAAACAGCATAAAAATTAATGCAAAATTAATAGGCATTCTTCCCATTTTTAACAGGTAATTTTAAATAGAATACTAAGTCTACATTTTTTTGCAGCATTTAATTCACAAGATTTTACTGAAGTATTTTACTTCCTTATTTCAAGATTTGGGCATATTTGGCTTTGAACTTGTAAATACAAGTTAATTGATTAAAATTAAAATTAAGTTTAGGTCTATAAACTTCAGCAGGATTCCTGATCTGAAACAATTTTCCAAACAAGCAGTTTTAGACTCAGTTGTTGCTTGGTAGCCAGCTGTTCAGTGTCCAGCCGTACTGAATGCCCTTAAAGGAATTACTCCAAAACTGCTAGTGCTTGTAAGAGTTGCTGACTTGGGTTTCTAGGTGTAGCTTTACAGATGCAGCACTATAGGAAATACTGAATTTGGTTCTTTTTCCTGACCTACGTGTTGCTGGTTTTATGCTTTGTGTCTCTGAAAAGCCCATCCACACTTACCCTTTCCTCTCAGCTCATGGTCTTTCCCAAACTGTTTCACAGTGTTGGCTTCTGGCTAGAGTTTCCTCAGTCTGTCCTCACTGTTTTGTGACTTCTCTGTACCTCCCACTGCCAACCCTAACTTCTCTCACCTCCTTCATTCTCCGTTTTAGCACACAGTTCATTCCTGTCTACTCCACCCATTTTTGCTGCCAACCAACCATTTTTGGTCTCGTGTGTTCAAATCAGGCAATTTCCATTTCTGGGGTGATGAGGTGCCAGAAGAAGGCATGTTTGGAAGACACTGGGTTGAGAAGAGCTTCCTTGGTCTTAGTTTCAGTGTTCATTTCAGACTTGGCTTGGAGCAGCAAGAAAAACTCTGCTTTCTTTCTGGCCTAGAAGACATTAAACGTTATGGGGAGACATCGTTTGTAGTTTGTATTAGAATCTGAAAAGGATTAGATATGTTCAGTCATACTAAATGCCAGTTTTAAATAAACCTGAACTAAACTCCACCAAGTCTTTACTGAACACTAGGATTTTTTCCCTAATTCTGCCAAATTTAAGGAGGTTTTGAGTGTCAACAAAAGGGGAGCTCTGGACAAGCAACCTCTAAGAAATTTAAAAATCCTCCTCCGTAGCTGTTAGACCATTACAGGAAAACATCAGAGGTTAGGCTCTCGCAGGATAACTTTTGCATTATTTTGGAGAGTTGGGCTTTTTACTAGTTTTGTTTCTGTTTTTTTTTAGTGATGATTTTAAATGAGCTTCTGAGGAAGTGTGGTAAGAAACCGCAGTGAAACACTGAAAGGGACATGTGAACAAGCAGGTGATATTAACCTTAAGAAACATAAGTAATATTTTTTTTCTTTCCCTTTTCTAAGTGAACCATGATCCAAAACTCCTTGTAGATGCAGATGTTCAGAGCTCTGAAATACTTTTTCAGCACAGCAAACATGGAGTTAGGCAGGTAGTTACTAGTTCTTATCAATAATAAAAGACAACATATTAATTCTCAATGCACTATACTAAATGAATTTTTTTGTATGTGTCTTTTGGAAACCAAACTCGCCACCAGTCTTTGGTATGTTGCCTTTAAGCTCACATGCAGTAAAAGTGTTTGTCACTACGTAACTTAAAAGAGGTTAGCTTTATTTAGAAAAAAAACAACCAAAACCCAGCCAAACAATATAGTAAAGAATGGGCATGACATTGCAAACTAGCTGCTCTAATATTTTTCCACACAGACTGTGCAAACGCTAACATACTCCCAACTGTAACAATGCATTTGTGGATCATGAGTAAATATCTTCTTGCTCACTACTGTTAAAAAACCAGAACACCGGTGACAAGTCTAGTCTAATGTGTTTGCATTTGATCAAACTGATTTAGTAATTTATAGACCAATTCTTGTCCAGTCTTATTTCTACAGGTGGCAACTTCACACCTCCCCTAGGCTACTCCGGAAGCTTATAGTACTGACAATTAGAAGTTTGCTGTTTATGGAGTATTTAGGATAATGTTTGTTCCGTCATCATTGGCTGATGAGAATAATTGATTGCCCTTCATGTTAGAACATTATTTTATGCACTGGTAGTTACTGCGTCTTCCACTGTCACCTTCTGTGGACTTAAGTTTCTCATTGTTGTATCATATTTTCCAAATAGTTTACACTGTTTCTTACTTTCCTTTGAATGCTCCAAATTTCTTATTTGTGTCTAAGCATTTGGCAATAAAAAATGAACTGCCCGCAGTTGAATCCAATGCCCTAGCTGAGGTCTAAACAGTTCAACAGTAGTTATCATATTTGGTTATTATACAATTCTTAGACTTATACAGCACTGTAGGATTTGACATTTTGCAACAGTATATTTGTACTATTTTCTTTTTAATCTGCTAATACAGCTTCATACAGCTCTGCAATGTTACCAACTAGCTTGTGTACTCAGATTTATCTGCTTTTGGTTCTCCTTTCCTAGATGACTTGTTTTAGTTGTTATCTTTATCAAATTTTATATTATTGCTCTTATTGCAGTTCTAGGTTTTAGTATCTTCCAGTATTGACTTTTACAGTATTTTCTGTCTTTGCCAACTTCAGATCTTATTTCTCAGGAACACGATTAGCATTATTCATACAATCCGCCTCATTAGTAATGAAAATACTGAGGTGATATGAGAGCTGGACATCTCATTCTCATTACACTATTCTGCTCCTATCACCACATTTCAGCTTCTTAGTTAATTATACAATATTCCTCAGTCAGAAGTATATTTTAGCTACCTTATCCTAAGTCCCTCTCCTACTAAATATGTTGATTATCTTGCATTTAATATTTCATGCAACTTTCTCATAGCTATGTTCTTTGGATGTTTATCAAGCTTGTAGTGCTTCTTCTCTATGGGCATGGGATGGATCTCCACACAGAATATGAAATGAGTTGTCCAAAATATCAAAATGTACTGATTGATTTCACAGATGTCTGAAAGACTGTCATTTCCTTTTACTCAAATCTAATTTGTTTGTAGTTATATAGTGCTATTGGTGAGTATACCTTCTTCCCTGGCCCAATTTCTCCTTTTAATTTGTAATTTATGTGCAAAAATGTGTGAAGGTTTGCTTTCATTCTTAAAGTGTAATTTATAATACCGAACTGCTTAAAATTCAAAGTCCAGAACTCCACTGAACTATTTGCCCTGTGCAAAGATCGAATAAAAAGATAGGTTTTGCAACAAAGAGCAAAAGTGCAAATATAAAAAGTGTTAGATCCAGGGATATAATAAAATTATTTCATCATTAAGAAAAGCACTAATTTTAACAGATGAGGAGCCTAACATTTATCAGGTTGCTTGTAAGCAAGGAGCTTACAAGGTTCCAGTAGGTTATAGTTTGACAGAAAGGAACGTGGGAATGTTATGGATCAGATCTATTGTGATCTTAGGGTCTGTCCTAAGCTGCTGAGGATCTCTCCGTGATGTAGGAGAAAGAAACAGTCTTTTTACTACGATTTTGAGAGCTGGAGTCAAAGCCAGGTAGCTATCCAGAAAAAAATGTTCTAAAGAAAAGTCAGCTTGAGTACTCGAAATTTCTGAGATTTTCAGTGTGAATTTGAAAGCCTATCTTCATTGATTTTGTTCCAGGGGTATTTCTATTTGTCCATGTGTCACGCTTAGCCTTGCAGGGAAACGCACCTGATACATGGAACATGATCTATATGAATTAAACTATAACAGTGCCAATATTTACTCTTAAAAGGATAATCTTATAGTATTTCTCTAAAATGCTTCTTGCTTTGCAGATTTTTTTTACCCTCCATAGTTTGCTTCACTGTCTGACAATGATTCCTCAAAGAAATAAAGCCCTGGCCATACATTACTCACATACAATCTTCTGTGAATGTGGAGACAAGAGATGTGACATTTTGAAGGCTGCCTTTCAGGCCACATCTGAGTGTCCTGGTTATTGAAGCAAAACTCAATTTCTTTGTGCCTGTTTCTTGAGATGCACTGAGAGGTGGGATCTACCATAATCCTATGAAGACATGCATCTTCAAATGGTGTTAGATAAATGGCAATTAAATATCAAAACTTGTGGGAAATACTGTAAAATTTTAAATTATGTAAACTCTATTGCTTTCTTTTCTTATAGGTAGCAGTCCGCCCGAGATGAAGGCAGTTTGTTGATGGATCAGCTGCTGACAATACTGTCTCTAGCATCTCTTCAAAAGCGAAATCATAGTTAAAAAGGACCTCAATGGTCCTCTCTCCTCATTACAAATGAGAACTTAAATTACCAGCCTAAACTTCTGTATGTAGTAAAACAGCTTACTCATCCTGGTTGCAGCATCGCTGTGAGTATTTTCTTGCATTGTATTTGTCTGTTTGCTGACTTAGAAATTGTAGTGTTTATTAGTTCCTTAGCATTTTTTTAAGCAAAGAGACCAAAGCTGAGTAAGTAATGGGAAAAAAGTGTGTTCATGGCCTAGAATTCTGACAGGTTTTGGCCCGACCAAAATGTAGGTTTCTGTTTATCCTTTTTTTTTTTGCTGCAAACACAGTTGCTCTGNTCATGCTGAAATGATCTGCCTACTGTTTTGCAAAGGTTTTCTTCAGTCAAGCAATTGGCAAGCAGAAAGAATGCCATGTAACTCATGTGATTTAGTCGCACAAATAATGAATAAAAAATAGTCAAAGAAATACAGCAACAAAACTGAATAGTTTGCAGTAGACCCTTGGGCAGATATGTTCACATAAAGTATTTATGGTGAAATAATGAATACAGTCAGAAAATAGACTGTTCACAGATCATTTAACAGAAAAAACCCATGAGTTCTTTAAGTAATTTTTTTCTGTATATATTTTATCATGGAAAAAGAAATAAAGGGGTACAATAGGGAATATAATCACATTTATCCAGACAATCTAGGGGAGAGAACCCAGGGAACGGCCATTGGTTTAAATCACGTGGGCCTTATATCTTTCTTTTTTACAGGCTCTGATGTAGTCACATCATAAGAATACACAACTTCTGAAGTCTTTGGTGCATGGGGAATTCTTTTTGCTGAGTGCTTATAATATGTCTAGAAATATAGGTTTTTCCTGAAACAACTAATACAATTTTAGTACAACTATGTAGTAATGGTGCATTCCCATATCCAGACATAATCAGTTTCAACAGATCTGCTTTTTATTAATATTCAGTATGACATGAAGAATAAGCTACAGACAGATAATCAGTAAAATGGCAAGTTTTTTACAATTTTGTTCTACCCTAGGATGTAGATGTGAGCGAATTTAAACAAAAGAAAAACAGATTTTGTTTTTCTCTCTCTGCTTAATCTCCTATCCCCTAAACACAGAATTTGGGCTGCCCACTAGAAAAGATCGTATTTGTAAGAGCTGAGGATTGAAGTGAACAGTGAGAGATTAATGACACTTTCACTACTGAAAACAGTTTTTAGCTAAATAGATAACTAAAATACAATTCAGGACAATTAGAGCCTGACACATATAAGAAATTACAGGAAGTAAAGGCTTTCATAGGAATGATGCATATTTTATGTGTTTGTTACCTGTTTTCTTTAAGATTCTGAAAGAGTTTTTGCACCAAATACTTTTTATGTCCTCTTTTTTCCCTGTATTTTGAACATATTATTGCTCAATTTGAAATGGAAATAAAATTTATTCTGTTCTTAATATCAAAATCTTGTCCCCAAATCTTGTGCAAGATTTCATTTATGTCGTAATTTCCTAACATGAATTTTCAGCCAAGTTGGCAGGTGTTAAAATATCTTCTTCCCACATGAGGGCATCAGTGTTATTCCGACAAGATATGTGGAAGACACCTTATTATGCTATTTAGATACCTATTTTCAGAACATTGTAACGTAAAAGTACATGCAGCAGTCCTTTACAGTTATCTTTAATTTTACAGTGCAAAAGAAGTATTTAGGTATTTCTAAGTGGCTCCTGTTTTATTGCAAAATGGTGTGAACAACAAGATCTCCTTGGGTGAAATTCTGTCGACAGAACTCACAGGAGCAGATCATAAGTGTATAATAATTAGATTGTAAGCTACTGTTTGATTTACACAAGATACAATAATAACAACAGGCTGTAACCAGAATAGGCATCTCATCAAGTATCTTAAGTGCTCGCAACTTACTCTTTAAGTCTCACAACTAATGGTAGGGGGTGGCAGTGGAGGGTTCGAAAACCAGACAATGTGCCTTTTTGCTGTTTTCCTCCTGTCAGCTGTCTCACTGAAGATGTGGGAAGTTAACTATACCTTAGGGGGGACTAATGGAGGAGAGAGGGGAATGATTCTGGGTTTTTTTAGAGTAAGTACTTATTTATAACTACTAATAGCAATGACAGTTTCTGTGCACACATAGTGCATTGCCCACTGTGGGAGTGCTATAAAATAATTGCAAGGGGCCAGATGCAATGCATCTTTGTGAGAGAGTGATAATCTTTCTCCTATAATTCAACTCAACTCTGTTTCACAATCCCAGTTTTCAGGATTCTCTTACATTTTAAAATTGTCATACGCTTGTTCCATTTAATCCTACTGACTTCCTATCCAGCTCAGCAAGACTTTTAATTGATCAAGCTGCTCCTCTTTGCTATATTTGATTCTTTATTTCTTTTTTTTTCAGTTTAATGTTATTATCAGTGGTGGTTATACATGTGCTCTGAACAAAATTCATTATTATCCAGACGTGGTCCAGTTGATGTTCATCATCAGGACCATGCTTTAATTCTATTACTCTTTTTCAGAAAAATTGAACAGTGTCTTATGTTACTTTTAAAATCATATAGCTTGATATCTATTAATAAACAGGTAAATAGGATCCAGAAGATCCCTTCCAGATGAGTGTAGGTGTCTTCCCATAGCAAGTTAGTGCATTATTTAATCTTTTTCATACAGTTATTCTTTTGCATCTTAAAATGATTTAATAAAACTGTGACTAAACAAGAATGCAGATTACTAGCCCAGGCTACACTTCCCAGACATAATATAAAGAATCCCTTTCATGATATTTGGGAACAGCAAATAACTGGAACAGAATGTTTGCCCAGATGAAGTTTGAATCTGGACCTGTGTATCCTGTAGGCTTGGACCTGTTCAGGTATCAAAGATGAGCTCATTTCTAATGTAAGTTGACAAAAGATTTATAAAATTGTGTTTGAAGTAAGGTACCCTATGATTAATTAATAGTATTTTCCTATAGAAGCAAATAATTGACCTTCTGCTTAAAACCCAGGAGTGCTAGTTCTCTGCCACAGTAAATGAAAGAAACTGAAATAAATTATATGTTCATTTCCTCTATTGGCTTTAGGCTACTAGTTTATAGGAAAGAAAAGTTGTGCTGAAAAAACTTACACTCACTGGAAGGTAGCATTTTCATCTTAAAGTTCTGTATGTATAACAAATTATTTTGAGATGCACAGTACTTATGAAAGAAAAAAAGGCAAAAAAGATTATTATCAGAAGTGATGCATGCCAAGAGTGAAAACTGACAAATACTTTGACAGAGCCTTTCTTTTACCCAAGATTTCCTTCATTTTCTTCCCCGGCTCCTTCATAACTTTAACATCTCTAGCCTATTGCATAGATAAGCTTTATTTGTAAGTGTCCTTGAGCCTGTGTGTGGGTGTGGGGAGTATTTGGGTAAATGAATGTGAATCAAAACTCAGTGATGAGAAATGGTTGAGTAGATTCCCAGTGTATTCTCTCTACTCTAAGTGAGCAGAGTTTGTTTTATTTTATTTTTTAGTTATTCTTCAATCAGAATCAACAGATAATCTGTGAAAAACTCAGTAAAATTAAGGGAGAACGTATAATAGCTCCTTAGATAGCCCAGCCGGCAGTTCCTGCTGACACACTTGCAAATCCCCTCAGGTTCCCACAGAGACAGACACCTATTGATTTCTTTGTTTTCCACCTTCACAAGTCATAGATTTCCCTGTCTATCTCCAAGGAAAAAATATAGTCAAACTAATTATATACTTAATTTGAAAAAGCAAAAGGGCAACAGGTAGTGAAAAATGTTTGCAATGTGTTAGATGAATAGAAACTTGCTTCCATATTTTTCATTTTTATCCAGCTTATCAAAAGTATTCTGACAAAGAGTAAATGAGTCTTCTACCCAGCTTAGTCAAGTTTAAATTATAGAGCTAGGAAAGTGAATACACAAACTTTGCACTTTATTTGTTGAAGACAGAATGGGATATCAGTATTTCCAATTTTCTTCATTTAATTTTCAGAAGGAAGCCAGGGATTTGGATCTAATGAAAAGCTTAGAACAGAGACTGAGGAGAGTCTTATTTTCAGGTTGTTAGAATTCAGAGGCCTGATAAAATTGCCTCCTCTCAGTTTCCAAGCACTGGAAAAAAAATCAATCTGCAAGTGACATTGGCTGCAATACTGATGTGTTGTCCACTTATTGCTGAATAAAGTCATCTTGGGAAAACAGAAGGAGGATGGAGCACCATACCTTTAATGTGCATCATTTTACACAATACCTAAAATAATAATAATAAAAAGGATATAATGAAGGCAAAGGGGAGAAAGGCAAAGGGTGAGAGACAGAGAAATAATAGATGAAAGACAAGTGTCAAACACTGGAGAACATAACATTACACTGTGAGAATCTGCAAATTGAAAAAACCCCATCTCCTGTAATTTAGCATACCCTAAAAAAGGATGCTTAACATGCCCTAAAAATCAAATGAAGCTTACTACACTACAATTTCACAATTTGATTATATCTTTATTTTTATTTTTTATTTTTATAACCTATAATTGTGTTTGAAAACTGGCAAAATGGACAAAATGTGCAAATGCAACTTCTAGAAAGAAGCCAAGACTGGCTACACAAATAAATGAGCTTATTCCTTACAAGTAATTGCAAACATGGCACACATGCTTATATATTCATGTTTTGTAATTAAAATATATTAAGAATTTTTTTATTCTTATTTTTGGAACTTTTCCTATTTTGTTGTGCACTTGAACTTGTCTGTATTCCAGTGTAGCTCTCCTGGTGAGTCTATAAGAGTGACAGAAGGACAGAAAAATATTTCAATATCTGCTAGCACAGGAACAGACAGATAAAACACTTCCTCTGTTTCTGACTTATGTTTGCAGTCTTTACTTCAACATCTCTAAAATATTTGAGACTTTGAAAGTGGTGTGTGGGATGTAAACAGTGAATGCTGTCACTCAACAAAACTGGTTTTGATTTGACTGAGATGTGAGCCTCTGAAAACACTGACTGTGTGCAGTGGGAGTTTGTTCATTGTGTACCATTTAAAAATGAGTTTACTGGGCATGTAATGTTACACCACCTGTATGAACTTCCAATCTAACCAAATACATTGAGAAGAGCTTTA
>VYXH01010780.1:0-26157 GCA_013397275.1 Burhinus bistriatus
TGGAGACATGGCTTAGTGGCAGATGTTGTAGAGTAGGGTCAATGGTTGGACTAGATGATCTTAAAGGTCTTTTTCAACCTAAACTATTCTATGATTCTATTCTATTCTATGATCTGGAATGATAATAACAAATAATTAAAATCATACTTTTTACTCAACACTTTTTTCCTTATGAATATATTCTCACATTCTGTCCAATATCAAACTTAAAGAATTACTTTTCAGTTTGTTCTGAAAATAATTTGTTTGTAAATGGTCACAGGGAGACTAGACAAAGTAAGTAAATTAATGGCTCATTCACCACCTCTTCATCAGTCTACAGGACTCAGACATCTTTCTAGAAAGGGCAGCAATACTACTAGACTTTCTTTCTTGGATCAGGATGGTAACTTAGCAGAAAGCTTTGCAAATCTTCCCGGAGACTTCTGAAAGTCCTTGATACCTGAGAAGTTTGTATTTTCCATGCATGGTGGTAATTTTGTGTAGTTAATCATCTGGCCAATTGTGTCACTGAACTGCGTTTGAAAAAGATTATGTTAATTGATGCTTTGTCATTCTGATTGCTCATTTTCTATAATGTGTGGTTTCCTTCTTGTTGTTTTAAATGTTGAAAACATTGTTCATGAATAGTGTTACAGTGATCAGCTCTGGAAATGGGACTGCTCTGTTTCAGAGTCTTGTATTGATGGGCGTTACTTGGCAGGTCATGTGTGGTGTGGAATTAGTCCAAACATGGGCATGCACACGAGGCACAAAGCAGGACCTTCTGAAGCTAGGGTGGCATCAAACCAACTTGACAGCTGCTTTTTACCTGCATGTATTCAGTAGCTGCTTTACTGGGTATTAGTTGTACAAATATACCAAGTGCTAACTCACACAGGAACATCACCACAGTATTTCTTCACTCATAAGCTTGTATGATTCACGACACTTGCAAAAAGAACCTATGGAGTCATACATTTCTAGCTGGGATTTGAGCCAAGGGAGAAATAGAAGGCTTAGCTGATGAGAATAAGGATTTAGGATTCTGTCCAACAGTAATTAATTATAAGTCCTTTCTTTTAGTTCAGCAGGCAGTGGATCAGGACCTGTCAGACAGAAGGGAATTATTTTAACTCTGCCAGCCAATGGCAGAATCTTAATAAGTAGCTTTCACTGTAAAGAAAAAACTTTGATTATTGTTCAAGAGGAAAGCATCACAAACCAAGAGTAGCTGGTTGCCTGTTATCTTCCTTGTTCCACCTTTAAACAGGAAAACTTTGTATTTTGTTATAGAAATTTGTGGCTTAAGTTACTTTAAATCGCCCACTTTTACTGCCTTCCAACTTATTATAACTGAAGACAAATAAAAAAGGTAATAAGTAGAGAAAAGTTAACCATTTCAAGACTGACAAAACTAATGAAGTTCACCTTCTTAAAGATTTGTGTCCTGTAGTTAAATTTTCTAAAAATGTGTGACCTTTGGACGAAAGCTTGTCCTATGTGTGGGCTGTTCATAAACATGCTTTACAGTGTGGATTCTGTAGTTTCCACTAAGGACTGTAGCCAGGTCTTCACCTGGTTGCCTTGTTTCACAGAAGTTGTAGGAACTTAACTTTTTTTCACACAGCCAACTGGATCAAAATCTATTGGGAAGGCAGTTAGACCTTCATGTTCAAATGTACACACATCATAGAACTGAATAAGATGCATTTCCATAGGAAACTAGATCAGAAAGCATAATAAGTTTCATATTGTTGAATTACTATTTTCAGTAGAAATAGAATGACAATGTTTTGTTAAAACGTCTATTTAGCCACAGCATCAGTAGAGACTAGAAAACATCTCTACAGAGTACATTGCTGTAGAGGACTGTTACTGAATGTGGCTTGTCTCGACATTGCCATTGCACCACCACTTCCCAACGTCGGCATCCTGCTCTGGAAAGCACCAATCTTGTGGTCTGCAAATGAACATCGCCGTGCACTTGCGCAAGGACCAGAGCGTGGGAAAAGCAGAAGGAGGCTTCCGGAGGAGGCAGCACGTATAGAATGAACTGCACGTACACAGTCACGATCTGTGCATGAGCATGAGACCCCTATAAAAGGGAGCGTGCGCTCCAGTGAGGGAGCTTTTTCCTTCTTCCTCTCCTCCTCATGTATCTCCTGGAACCTGCTTTGACGAAGCCTACGACTCCTGGAAACCATAGACGGAGCTAACAACTGGACTCGCAGTAGTGGTAGCCAGATTCCTCCCCAACTTGAACCCTCTATCTCTCTATCTCTTTATCTCTCTCTCTCTCTCTCTCTCTCTTATTCTTCTCTCTTCCCTTTGCCCCTCCTTGCTCTCCCAGTTNCTTGCTCTCCCAGTTCTCTCTTTATATAGTTCCCTCCCCCCTGTTCATTGAAAATAAAGCTGAAAGGTTGTGCGACATTTGACTTAATCCAGTGTCTTAATCTTGTCCCTGGGATCATAACGAAACCTTCCCGAAATTGGATTGGGACAATTACCTATACTCTGCTTTAGAAGAGCCAATCTAGATCATAGAATCATAGAATCATAGAATTGTTTAGGTTGGAAAAGACCTTTAAGATCATCTAGTCCAACCATTGACCCTACTCTACCAGATCTGCCGCTAAACCATGTCTCCAAGCACCACATCTACCTGACTTTTAAACGTCTCTAGGGATGGTGACTCAACCACCTCCCTGAGCAGCCTATTCCAATGCTTGATAACTCTTTCAGTGAAATGTGTGGTTACAGAATGGATTGGTATCTTATGAAATATGTGGTCCCAAATATATATGTGGTATATGTTAGGACAACCCTCAATTGCCAACAGTGATAGTTCTGAAGATCTTTGTGGTATTCTTATTTTAACGGTGTGTTTGACATCACCAGCCTAATTCAGATAAACTGTCATATATTTTCAGTTCATAATATTTCTAGGTCATCAGTGAACTGAACAAAATTGCCTGGATTGCCCTGTATTGCAGAATATACTTCCTTGAAATATATTCAACTAGATAGCAATTTAAGCAGGCTTAGGTTGATGCCACGTCACTGATTTATGGACCAGATGCTAAAATAATAGGACAGGCAAGTAAACATATTTGTCAAAAATTATAAAGCCTTCTCTATGCTATTGATATTTTTTCCAATATGTTTTGAAAATAAAATAATTCATAATGGTGATGGTAGAAAACATCCCTTTCATTCTAATAAAAGGCCTGCAGAAAAGATAGGCAAAAGCTGTAATAACATTCTTGGCAGCAATACCCACCATTCTACATGTATTCTGAATCAGATTTACTTTGAATTAAATAGAAATAACAACTATTTACCATTGCACTCTAATGACTGTAATTTTCTCTCAAGCTGTTACTTACAAAGTATGTTGCACCTTTAAAATAGTTTCTTCCCTGTTTTTCTGTCTAGGGAACAAAGTTTTGCTGCATGCATTTTTAATCACTAGACAAAAAATTATGGACTCCAATGGAAAGGCTAATACAAAAGTCAAACAGAAAAATCAATTTTTCCTATCATAATGGAGGAATTCTCAATTTATATCTTTTCAGTTGGCTGGGCCACTAATATCTGCAGCTAACAAAATGATACATCCCTGTCTTCTCTTATCCAATGGTACTTAATTCCATCAGGATATCTGTACTAACCATTTAACTCACCAAATAGCTATTATCCTGCTCATTTAGTGTTGTAGCCAAAATATCTCCATTATAACTGTAACTAGCTAAACTCTACAGTGCCAGATGGTATAAAAATTGGTCTCATCACAGAGATACGGATGTCATCACACACACAATTTGTCAGTATTATGACACCCCCTCCCCCAGTGACTTTAGCACGACAGGGTTCTCTTATTCAATCTCCGACTTAGCGATTAATACATATCAAAGCCCACTATCATATAAAAATGTACTAATTAGCAGAAAATTAGCATTTCCTCATTGTCAGCAAATAAATACCCAACTTGAGAGGCAGTGTAGGGATCTGCTGCAAACAGATGCACATTAAAGATCAGATTAGCTTTTTGAGTGTAACTTTAGTGCACGTTAGTGAATTACTCCAAAGTGGCTTTGAATAGCTTCTCACCAAACACTGTAAACATTTGTTTGCTATGTAGCAGCATTCAGCTATTCATGCAAAATGAACAAGAATAAATGACAGCCTATTCCATGAAAGTTCCTCTCTGCAAAAGATTTATCACTTAGTCTTCATGTTCTTGTACATTACAATTTCAGTAAATTACTTGAGGGAATTTCAAGACTAATGCATGATAGCAACACAAGCTTTATCTTCAGAAAACAGCTAAATATCATTTTGTGTCACCTTCTATTTGACAGAGAAAACTTAACTGAGAAGACTTCAAAATAGTTAAAGAGTTTGCTGGCTTTAAAAGTTTATTTCCAAATTCTAAATGTATCTTAGGCTGCAAAAGGTTTTCACAGAGAAAGATGGGTAAATGATATTCCTCCAATATTGTCAGTTAGCATTTATCTGTCTATTTTGAATGAGAGGAAAATTTTTTATAATCTTATCATAAAATAGCCGAAGTAAAAGACAGGAAATGTTGGGGGTTTTTTGTTTGGTTCGGGTTTTTTTGGGTGTGTGGTTTTTTATATATATACCATCATGCCTGGGAACAGAGCATTTATTTGTTTGTCTCCCTAATAGGAATGTCCCTTTCATAACATATACTTCCTCCAGCTAACTTGGATGCACTAGGTTCACTCTGCCCTTCTTTCTGCCAGCAGGACCTGAAGAAAATTACAGGTCTTAAGGGAAGGTGAATTTGATTCATTTCAGGATCCAGGGGTTTTCTCTCTTCCCAGTACACTACATGCGTGACCACTGCCCATGGTTGTCCTTCTCCCCATCCACCTTGATCCCTCTTTTTCTTTACACCTGTCTCCTCCGAGACATAACTCACCAGTAATTACTTTTTCCCCTTTGATCCCAGTGTTGCAACATCCATTCCCTAATTTGTCATTTCTCATGTGATTACCAAAGTAATCCTGGCCTTCTAACGTCATTACTGATAGAGTTATGTCAGATTCTACTCCTCAAAAAATCCTAATACTGCCATTCCAACTGGATAGCTGGACTTCAGGCATTTCTCACTAACTCCCCTTCAATCACCTGAGAAATCCAGCCATTCCCTGTGGCACTAGCTGTAACTTTTGATAGCTTTGCACTTTCTTCTTTACTACATGCAATTTATTACATGCAATTTTTTTACAGTCTCATTCACTAGTGTGTTACACTCTGTTCAGTTAGCTAAACCTCAGGCCAGGATCTAGTCATTTGTCTGCATGCCTTAAACAGGGTTAAAAACTCTGATTTTCATGATCATGCCTGAAACAGACCGTGTGGCTACCCCTCCTACACAGATGTTAACCATGACTTAGTTTGAAAGATACACCCTCCAAATGGAGGGGCACAAAACTAGCAACCAAAGAGTATAAGAAGTTTGTATGAAGTGTGGACCAAAATTTTGCCAATGTAGACTTTTTGTGAAAGAGCAGTTATGTAATCTACCATTTTGTGGTCATTTTTTTTTCTGCTTTGGAGCTCTAATGGTGAACTTTTGGGGGAGGCAGGCAGGGTATTCAGCAAAAAGAGTTAAACCTCTGTTGATTCATGCTGACTCTGAGTGGGTTTCGGCTTAAAGATTCCTTACTGAAAAGTCTTTGTATGTCAATTTTTTCTTCAAAAAGAATGAAATTATTTATTTTGACTAAGAATCTCCTGTTTTGAAACTTTTTTTTTAAGAAAAAACATTCCCAAATGGACAGTCATCAGTATTTTCAAATGAAAGATCAGTGTAATATTTGGCTTAAAAAGACTTAAAAAACAAAATTTGCAGATGGGTTTTATGCTACATTGCAGAATTTTCCCAGAGTAACTTCATGTCTCTTGAAACTGACATTTAAATATCACAACACCAAACTAGAATAAGAAATCAGAAGTGGGTTGCTAAATATTTTTTAAACTACATAGATCCTTCATAACCTGGGGTTTGTTTCATACCTCTTATGGGAGAACATGTTAAGGAAAGGAATTCTCTAAAACTTTGGTCATTCTCATGGTAGATTTGGCAATTGGAGAAGATTTCAGACAAGAAAAGATTTTTCCATCAAAATCTTCCAGGCAGAGAGAAAGATTTCTCTATTTGTAGCTGCATTTTCTCTTTCTGATAATGGAAAATGTTCTTTTAGTATCAGTGGGGTTTCTTGCACTGAAATAATTCCAGATTGTAGACTATGTTTTTAAGCAGTTTTTCCTTGCTGTAATTATTCTGGCCTTAAGTTACAGAATATTTGAGGTTTAAAACTTTTGATAAAATAAATTATATTCTCACATCCCAGAACTGATTTAAATACGATCTCCATAAGCAGATCTCAGTTTCTTAAACTGGTATTGCATTTTTATGGCAACCTGCACTGCACTGCACATTTGATAATAAGAATGAGAGAGCTGAACTGTATCACAACAGACTTTTGGAAATTGAACTGTAGACGTGTGGACGAAGGTTTGGGATATACATGTACTCAGATAAGACACAGTTACTATAATAGTTCTATAGCATGACTGACCAGAATCCTATCTCTGTTTTGCACTGGGGGTTGTATAAAGTGCTAAAACTGATTAGGGGAAAGCGGTGTGTTAATTACACGAAAATGAAGTCACTATTCTATTGGTAAAATTGCTTTCATATTAAGGGGAAAAAAGGACTTGAATTCAGGATTATAATTACAAAGATAGCATTTTTATTTCTAGATGAGTGGTGAGATTAGATTCTGCTACAATTTAGAGATTTATAATTGAAACTGCAAATTTTGCTGTCTACCTAAACGAAGGCAAGTAAAGATTCCCGATCATTATTTTCATTCCTTTTCTCCTGTGGAAAACTACATATAATTCTGAAAATTTTATTTCTATCATACCTCTGTCCGTAAGAGGCATGGACATATGATGTGGAAAAAAAATCCTTTCTTTTTCATCTCATTTGTATTCACTGTGTTAAATCAATTTTTTTAAGTTTTAATTGTGTTGGGAGTATGACCATTACTTTTTCTTTACCCAGATAAATGAATCACTGAGCTCTCATAAGCTTTTGAGACAATAGTAAACTCCAGTATTTTCTACCCCAATACTAATAATTCTAAGAAATATTTGTTAATATTCAGTCCAGGATGATTTAGAACACATGCAGGACAACCAGGTGATCAGGCCCAGTCAGCATGGATTCATCATGAAAGGCAGGTCCTGCTTGACTAACCTGATCTCCTTCTATGACAAGGTGACCTGCTTAGTGGATGAGGGAGAGGCTGTGGATGTTGTCTACGTAGTCTTTAGTAACATCTTTAACACCATTTCCCACAGCATTCTCCTGGAGAAACTAGCTGCTCATGGCTTGGATGGGTGTACTCTTCGCTGCGTAAAAAAACGGCTCAATGGCCGGGCCCAAAGAGTGGTGGTGAATGGAGTTAAATCCAGTTAGTGGTCAGTCACAAGTAGTGTTCCCCAGGGCTCAGTACTGGGACTGGTTCTCTTTAATATCTTTATCGGTGACCTGGACAAGGGGATCAAGTGCACCCTCAGTAAGTTTGCAGACAACACCAAGTTGGGTGGGAGTGTCGACCTGCCTGAAGGTAGGAAGGCTCTACAGAGGGGTCTGGACAGGTTGGATCGATGGGCTGAGGCCAATGCTATGAGGTTCAACAAGGCCAAGTGCCGGGTCCTGCACTTGAGTCACAACAACCCCATGCAGCACTACAGGCTTGGGGAAGAGTGGCTGAAAGCTGCCTGGCAAAGGCCCTGGGGCTGTTGGTCAGCAGCCAGCTGAATATGAGCCAACAGTGTGCTCAGGTGACCAAGAAGGCCAATAGCATCCTAGCTTGTATCAGAAACAGTGTAGCCAACAGGAGTAGGGAAGTGATCGTCCCCCTGTATTCAGCACTGGTGAGGTCATGCCTTGAGTACTGTGTTCACCCTTGGGTCCTTCACTACAAGAAACACATTGAGGTGCTGGAGTGTGTCCAGAGAAGGGCAATGAAGCTGGTGAAGGGTCTAGAGAACAAGTCTTATGAGGAGCGGCTGAGCGAACTGAGGTCATTTAGCCTAAAGAAAAGGAGGCTGAGGGGAGACCTTATTGCTTTCTAGAACTACCTGAAAGGAGGCTGTAGAGAGATGAGGGTCAGTCTCTTCTCCCAAGTGACAAGCGATAGGATGAGAGGAAATGGCCCCAAGTTGCGCCAGGGGAGGTTTAGGATGGATATTAGGAAAAATTTCTTCACTGAAAAGGCTGTCAAGCATTGGAACAGGCTTCCCAGGGAAGCAGTGGAATTGCCACCCCTGGAGGTATTTAAAAGATGTGTAGATGTGGTGCTTAGGGACATGATTTACTGGTGGTTTTGGCAGCGTTAGGTTTATGGTTGGACTCTATGATCTTAAAGGTCTCTTCCAACCTAGGCGATTCTATGATTCTAAGAGCCACAAGACTTAGAGGTCAATGGGACTCATCGTTCCTTATTATGAACATCCTGATCCCAAAAACCTGAGAAACAAAACTGAAGCCGTGTAAATGTTTTAATATGTACATTTTACTTTTGTCTACATTTCTTAAAAGACTTCAGACTATTGATCGCTAAAAGTTGATCTGTTCTATAAATTGTAACCTGAATCAATGTGAACCACTTAATGGGTTTCTGATTATCTGATGTTGAATGCAGCAGTTGCATATTAATTAAACCTGAGATAAATGCATTTCAAGCATGAAGTACGTGTGAGGGAGTAGGGAAAATAAATGATTGACCCCATAATTGAGAAGTCTCAAAGGATCAGAGATTTTGTATGTATCAGTCATGGTTTAAGAATTTTAGCATATGACTCTTGGCTGCCTGTAGATAACATTATCTACCCCCTGCTTAAGTTCTTTTCATTACTCTGCAGTAACTTCAAGCAACCTGGTATCTGATGTTACTATCTGAAATATGTAATTCCCATGACTGTAATCTTTAAGAATGACATAATTTAAAAAAATTTTTTCTTAAATACTGTTGTGATTGGGGAAATACTACTGTCCACATGCATGACAGCTCTTTATTTTATCTAACAGCTCTTAAAAGGAAAATGCATGAGCAGAAAACGGATCTCCCTTCCTTTCTTTCTGAATGGGTATTTTCAACAGTTTATGCAGCCAGGCAGCACAGTTTAGCACTTCTGTGGCCTCAAAACTGTTTATTCAAGTTCTCAAATGGGCATAAGAAAAGATTGTCTTAGACTGCCTTATGGTACAGTGATTATGAAAAGGTCAAAATCCCTCAGACAAGGAAGGCTTAGAAGTGAGGTCCCCTGTTCTTAAGGCTCTATTGCTACTTCGCTATTGTAAAAAAGGTTACTCTAGTTGCATTCACTGTGTGCTTCCACTGAAGTCCTTTATGTTCTGAAAACTAAGAGGTAGAGATGCATATTATGAAGCCTTCAGCCAAGTAGATAGCTAATCATCCCAAAGATTACTGAATCATCCTACAAAAGTTGTCCTTGTATCTGAAAGAAGATACATCCAGTTTCTCTAAATACCTCTTCAGAGGCACTCTTTCTCTGTTGACTGGATAAGGACACATTTCCAGCATTCCAAGTCATTCAGCAAAGACCCATTACCTAAATATTATAATGATCAACTTAGAAGTGTAGAGAAAGCCATTTCAGTCTTCCTTCAGTAACACAACACGCTGCAACAAATTTTCCTGTGTCTGGTTTTCAATGCTCCATGATATTACCTATATAGATCAAAAAGGATACAAATGAGGACATACATAGCAATATAATGTTGAGATCAAAAGTATGTCGTAAATTTAATTTCCTTTTAGAGTCTGGGTACTTTATTCAGAGTTTCATGCATTAGCTTTGTGAGTACAGTGCTCACTGGGGAAGATTCCCCAGCAAGGAGGCAAAACTACATTTCCCACCTCTGTGGGCAGTAATTTAATTTCTAGAAAAAAAAGAAAAAACGATTCATTAGGACAGAAAGAAAAGCATGATTCTGCTGACTTAAAGACAGAATTGACAGAAGACAGCAATGGGGAGGGCAAAAATCTATATTCTAGTATTCAATACAGGGGGAGATGATATAATTTACATTACACATAGTGGACAGAGTACTGAACCATTCTTGAAGCTCCTGTACTCCCATTTAAGGACTCTGATCATTAGGCCATAAATCCGTGTAAATGTGATTGTTTTCTTTAACAACTTTATTTTCCACTTCACTGAGGAATTTAAGTATACACTTTAATTTTAAGTTCACAAATTGCATTATTTAAGTTGTGCTTTGTTGAACAATGACCTCTGCTGTACTTAGTTTCATACATGCACAAAGGCTTTTTTTGTCTTCAGGGTTTTGGGGCTTTTTTTAACCATTACTGAAAAAGTTTGCACCTCTGTATATGCTTCTTATTAGGTCAGTTGGCTCACTCTGCCGTCAGTGTAGCTTTTGTCCTTTCAGATTATCTTACAGTGCCTTTTCTATTTCTGTCATATATCTAAGTACCTTCAATGAAAACTGGTACACAAGCTGTCCTAGAAATAATTTTTAACAATCATACAAAAAAAAGACCCAAATAATTGTTTTCTAAAAGAAATGTGTGTCTTTTGAGGGTGAATATTTGGATGTTATTGCAATTGTTTCTGCTTTCTTACTCATCTAAATCTTCTGATGGTAGATGTTTTGCTTCTGAAGTGTAGGACTTTTATCTCATGTGTAACAACTTGTTCATTTTTCAGCCTCCACAGTTCTAACACTAACAATTTCAAACTCTTTTCCCAGCTTGGATTGTTTCCTCTTCAATGTCTTTTTATGAGTCTGTGATTGAATTAGGTATTGTTTATTGAATTGAATTTCTTCTGTGAAAGAAGAAGAATAGGTGGTTCACTGCCTAATGGCAATACGTAGACTTCTTATTTCACTGGTAACAATAGATACTGTTTTTTTAAGCTCCTTTAGAGAAGAGTTATTTCAATATCCAGTTCTGTTTTCTCACAGTAATACCTTTGGTCATCAAATATCTTCCATCTTCCTCACCTTCATCTGTCCACATTCTGTTTTACAAATATCTCAAAATTTTTTTCTGTTAGGAAGGTTCAACAGAGCTGAGATATTTAGGACCTGATTCATAGAGGACATCATAGAATTAAATTTTCAGTCGAGCCTGTTGCGATGGGACAAGGGTTTAAACTGAAAGACAGTGGGTTCAGACTAGATATAAGGAAGGAATTTTTTACAATGAAGGTGGTGAAACACAGGAACAGGTTACTGTCGTGGTTTGGGCCAGATTGGCCCAATCTGGTGGAACGACAGATGCTCGCTCTCTCTTGCTCCACTTCCGAAGGGAGGCAAGAGAGAGACAGAAAAAGAGAGACTTAAGAGTTTAGAAGAAACTAAACTACTTTAATGAAATATTAATAATAAAATAATAAAAAGAAAATAATGAAATATATACAAAACCGTATATATCTCCCAGGATGACAATCACGTCACCAGCAGGCACTGGGGAAGTCCCAGACTGGACTCAGTGATGGACGGGAACTGGATTCCGGATCTGGATTCAGGATCAGGATCAAAGGCAGACGTAGAGACAGAGTCCTCCTCGGATGCTGGCCATTGAAGAAAGAGAGCTGACCCTTTGATCCCTCAGCTTTTATACTGAGCATGAGGCAGATGGGATGNCTTAATTGTTCTTTGAGCACAGGGACTTTATCTTATTATCCAAATTCCACAGTCCCTTCCAACCCAAAATGTTCTGTGATTCTATTTTTCTAAGATCCAAAAGAAGGTTTAATGGTACTTGCAAATAAGGCAGTCAATTAAGCTCAACAACGTCCAGCTCTGAGGCATCTGAACAAAGAGCTTTATTTATCTGATTTTGTATTAAAGAATCATTAAAATAATAATTTTTCATAGGAGGAAGAACTCAATCACAGTGCTTGCACTCTCTTGCTGCCAAAACTGTGTGACTGTGAGAAAACCAACGGGCCTTTGTCTGTGCTAGGTTCCAAACAGTGCCTGGGAATTGTTTAGGAGACTGACGGGGTCTGTTCTAAAAAAAAGAAAAGTGTAGACAGTTGTAATATTACCTGGTACTCTCTAATGTAACTTTACAGATAAAGGCAGAGAGCTTGGTCCTTCTACAGCAACGCAACAACAAGACGGAGAAACATAAGTTAAAAACTGTCCTCGGAAATCATGTTACAGGCCACTAATTTGTGAGTCTGTATTTGACAGAGGTGCTATTTGAAATAAAATTGAATTATGTTTTCCCCAATGTAGCCTCTATCTTCTGGACTTGGTCATTTAAATGCTAAGTCCCACTTTAGGCACTTAAATCTTATTTGAATTGATAACTTAAGCATCTCCCTATTTTATAGTAGAGGGCATATCAGTCTAAGGGGAAAAGAAATAGCAAAAATCAGTCATTTAAAATCAAAGTCAAGTTCCTTCGCACATATAGAATAACAATAAATGATGCTCCCTTATAGTCACATACAGATCGTTCATTACTAATACTTTTTAAAATGTAAAAATTTTTTAAAATAAGTGATATTCTTTCTTTTAAGTAGAAGTAACTGAGAGAGAAACTATGTTTAAAAATCAAGTCAAATAATCTTGTGTTCTCTTTTAGACTTACAAAAAAAATGCATAATAGTAATGAAATAATTTTTAAATTCTAACCTGAGTATGTAATACAGCCTGTACATTTGACCATATGTGGTACAATAAACTAGTTTAAGAGAAGAGAGGAAAGACTGGCATTTACATTTTTATCTTACGAGTAGTTAGAAAAAAATACAATTACTCTCTCTGAGCCTCGACAAGATAATGGAGAGGAAATAGGAGTGTCACAGACATTTCTTGTTTGATTACCTGTTTTTAAGTGCTTGTTATTTTACTGATCTCTAGAAAGAGCAGTAACATGTAGATGGTAGCCTACTAGATGTTGTCTTGTTTATCGTGAAGATGACAGTGTTCATGTGTGTGTGTCACCACCAGCAGATACAAATGCTTATGTAAAAGCAAGAACCAGAACACAATTCAGCAGACATAATTCCAGATAAATCTTGATAAACCTTGGCTCTGTATTTACTATCTTGATAATACTTGCTGTATTTTCACTGACACATGCATAGAGAAGGAATAAGATGATGCCATTTCTTCTTTTGAAAACATCTTTTAACCAGCAAGAAAGGTGACCTAGTTCAGTGCAGAGTTGTAAATTTTGTTTCAGAGATGCACTCAACACAGTGATCAAAATTTACAAGTTCCTGCAATGTAAGCCTTTCTGACTGTAGTTGGGAGCTACTTGTCAGGTTGCTCAAGTTTAAGACAACAGCTGTAGCAAATTGTGGCTGACTGATGCAGAACCTGTACATTTAAATTTGATGATTAGTTATACTTTCATCAACAAGCTACAAAGCCAAACTACTAACATAAGAGTTCAATTTTATGTTTTTACTATTGTTTCTTTTCAATTAAGATAATTTCCTTAACTAGACTTAGAACTTTTGGATAATGCTTTTAAAATAACAAAAATATATAAAAGCATATTAAAATAATTTTGTGAGCTATATTTAAAACTAGTTTAGTCTCTCTGAAAGTTGCTGGATAGAGAAACTATAATATTAAGATTTTCTCTTACTGAGACAGGAGAATAGAGGAAGTAATGACAATACAGCTTTCCCTTTGTGCTGCTTTTACACCTTTGGACTGATTTGGGATAGGAGATTTCAGTTTCCTTTTGGGTCTAGGTCCTTGGTAGCTAACACCATAAACCTAAGTTTTCCTTCTGCCTTTGACAGTCTGCCTTGGATCAGATACTGCATCCTTGGAGTAATAACAGCAACCAAGGCACCAGCTGATGAGTTGTAATTTTATATTGTTGCTATCATTGTTCTAATACAATTGGTATTGTCACTAGCATTTTATGTGACAGCAGCTGGCATGCTTAGGTCCTAGTTCTTCCTACTAGTTAAAGCACATGTACAAAGTATCAGTGCAAGTTAATGGGATAACTCGGAGTATATAGTTACACTCCTCCTAAGGGACTACCTTGAGTCAGGGTCTTCTGGAAGAAGCAGGCATTGACTGTAATGGAAAACAGCACCCCAGTGCAAGGGCTGAGGATGATTCTGAAGGTGAGCAGAAGAAGGAGATAACAAGGCAGGGTCAACGTGTTCATTTGCTTTGACACTGTTAATATTTTTTCTCTATGAAAGTTTTGAGCAAAAATGTTTCTAAAGGTATAAAGATAAGCAAGTAACTAGGTTTTCTGGGCATTGATCTTCCTTTAAGGGATGGAATTTATTAATATTATTTTTACACAAAACTAAGAACTGAATGAAATCAAAAGCTTTGTTAGTTTTTTTTTTAACAGATACAAGAATTTGATAAAGCAGAAATAAAGACAAAACATAAGTATATTTTTTTTTTTAAAAATGGGAAAAGTGTGTTCTGAAGCAATTCATTAACCAATAAACTTACTATTTTGCAATATTTGTGAAAAACCTTTTAGCCTCATATATCATTAGAAGGTTGTTATTTGAAAATACTCAAAACGCTAATGTTTGACACTAGTTTTATTCTGATCATTATATAAAATTAGAATGATATAAATGTACTTATGCAGTGAAATAAGGTATTCAGAGTGTGTTGTAGAGTGGCTTATCAATGGGTAAAGCTTTAAGGGATAGAAGATGGGAAAGGAGGGCTTGAGATTTTGAAACTTTGTCATTTGTCTTTTTCTTGATAACCTGAAGGATTATGAAAATGATAGCTAGTAGAAAGTTCATGTGATAGGACATTTATTCAAATATAGTATAAGTAAGACTTATATCTAGTTGTTTCTTCAGTGCAAGCACTTGGCACTTCCAAAAATAGCGTGTGCATTTACACACAATTTTTTTAAAGATCCCAGTTATTGATGCAATAGTTGGCTGCCTATGTTCATTTGATAGTGAACAATTTATATAGACAATCAGTTGCAAAATGATGCTAATATGTCATTTACAATAATTTTTGAAAGAAAAAGTCATATTGGAAAACATAGGTAGGCAATTAAGTTCTCTTTCGGTTCTATTTCCTTCTATTCATAAGTAAAATATATTTTAATATAAACTGTACATATTAGAAATACTCAGACTGTGAAGGCTTTTTGATGAATGTAAATTCAAATACAAAATATTTTGTGTTAAACTTCTGCTGGTAATTTGTTAGCTGTCAGACCTCATTTTGTAAGTTAGAATGGTCAACAAACAGAAATCCTATTTATAAAGTTTCCAAGGTCTTCGTATCTATTTTCTTTCATTTTCTGGTTTACATGAAGGGGGAAAAAAAAAGAAAAAAGAAAGATTAAAAAAAAAAAAAGAAGAAAAGATATAAAAAGGAAACTCAAAGTCTTGCTTTTTTTTTTTTTTTTTCTTTTAGTGAGACCCCTTTTGTCTCAAAGACTGTGATTGTTCTTTTATTTGGGAAAATCTCTGAGTAGCTACTATCAGCATATTGGTCTGGGAATTGGAATTTCCAGATGCAATATTCTGCCTTAAAAGGTTGTATTTTCATCTAAGAAATGCTGAGTCTGGCAAAGAGGAGACCTGTACTAGGGTCTTTTAGAGCATAGACTAATGCTCAATCAGAGCCTAGAAGAAATTTGCAGTCTTTACTGTTCCTCCTTGAAATTGTGTCAATGTTTCTTATACAAGAAGAAGAATGTTCCAAAAGACTCAACAGAACAGATTTTCAAGCGAGGAGACAACAGAATATAAATGGTAGTGATAGCCACAAAGAAACAAAGCTGATTCAGCTACATCTTTAGAAGGGGAAAATGCAACTGACCTTGTTTTACACCAGTATTACTAAGTGTATTTTTTTGTTTAACTCATTATATTATGAGTAGATCAGAGAATAACTAAGCTTATTCTTTTATATTAAGTATATGCTAAATACTGTTTACTCTTTTACATTGGAAAATACAGATGCAATTAACATTTCAGAACACGTAATATTGTGGCCCCAATTTATAATGTCAGTCACATAAAAAATGTCATTGTTTAAAAGTTACAAGAGAAAATTTTTGTTTCATGTTTTCAAAAGAAACCATACTTAGACCTAACTCTTAGACAGAGATTAACTTAATCTTGTTTATAGCATAGTAAACTATACTTTAAGCTCTTATAATGAATCATCAAGTTCTTGAAGTCAGTGGTGCTGCCTACCCGTGCCACTGCTGTCTACATAGGGGAATGGAGTACTGATATGTGTGCCTGTTCTGGACATCATGAATAGTCCTGCCTTCAGTGAATGAGGGGATGTCTTCATTGTGTTTCTCTAAAATGGTTGAGTAACCATGGGCTGCCCAGGGAAGTGGTGGAACCGCCATCCCTGGAGGTATTTAAAAGATGGGGAAGCGTGGTGCTGAGAGACATGGTTTAGTGGTGGTTTTGGCAGTGTTTGGTTTATGGTTGGACTCGATGATCTCAAAGGTCTCTTCCAGCCTTGGTGATTCTATGATTCTATGACTACTGCCTGTCACAGGTACATAATGCACTGAGCTAATCTGTAAACTACAGCTCAGGATTGACAATTTGAGAGCTCGTTGTCTCAGTAGGAATCAAGCTTTTGCTTTGGTGTTGCAATTCAAGCTTTCCTTTGCTGGGAGACATCCCAGAGCATGTGCCAGTGCAATTTTAAAGAGAGCACATACAAGCTATCTATACCACCCTGATCAAAGGGGAGCAGTCCAGAAGTCCTTTTGACCTGTGTTATTCTATGATTATATGATCTATGACATGTAATTCCAAACAGTTTATTTTAATATATCTTGAGCAGAGTTAGAAATATACACATCATTTCCCTGTATTGGCTAATGTATGTCGGCCTAGATTTTCCAGAGCTGTTCAATGGTTTATACAAGCTCTACTTTTTTTAATTTGTGGTTTGAACATGTAAGCATATCAAAGCCAGGTAATACAGGAATTCCTGTGACATTTCGCAAGTCTAAATCATTCAGATCAGTTGCTTTTCTTTCTGTTTTCAAGTGAATTACACTGAACGCAGGTCGGTCTCTTAGTATATAATTTCCATTGTTGCTGGAGTTCATCATGTTTTGTCTCAATCTTGTTACTCCTTTAGTGATTCCACATCTCTCCAAGTGAGGATAAGGCCACAAAACTGATACTTTTTAGGAGGTGAAAGTCATTCCTTGATACTATTAAAGCCTCAAACCAAGTTAGTTTTTCTTGCTTGTCCTGCTAAGCCATTTTTCAACAGTTTTGACAGTTTCTTTATCCGGTGAATAAATAGGAACTTTTTTCACTCAATTTTCTTCCTCTGTATTCTGCAGAATCTATAACAAAGATGAGTCAAAGCAGCATGCATTTCATCTGGACTTCTGCAACATCACAGTGGTGGAGTGGATTTGCAATGATCTATAATTACACAACCCTGCATGACAGCGAAGTTGTCTATTTTCCTTTCATTCACATTTGTCAAGAACTGAGAGTACCAAAGCAAATGTCTAGTCTCTATTCACTTGAACTCTGACATAAGGCCACATGCTGCTTTACACCAGCAGATTTTACTAGTGACGGTCAAACACAGAAACTGAGGTAGATGGTATCAGCTGGATACCTCCAAGTCCCCAGTACAGCTGGATACAAAACAATCTAATCCTGAAAAAAAATGTTTTCAGAGTTGCAAAAGAACTTCCATTGTGCTTATAGATGAAGTTAAAGCCTGTGGAAGCCTGGCCCAAAGCACACAGGGAAATTCCTTCTCCAGTGTAGCTAATACTTACCATGACAGAACTGCAGACTGTAGATGAAAATCTGGATCTCTAGCAATGCATGAACATTGTCTGCACTTCTTTATCTAAAAAATAAAAAACCTTGATTTTTTTTATGGCACCTGATACGTTCTCTCAAGAAAACCTTTTGTTTAAATGTTCTGATATTTTCCAATTAAAAAAAATAGTAAAAATCAGCTTTAATACCATGAAGTGGAAAAAGTATCCATGATAATGATTCAGAGCTTCATACCTGTGAAATTATCCAAATGTGCATACGCATAGCAGAGTTGCACAAGGTACATATCAGAAGACAGGAAGACAATTTTCAATCAACAAAGAGATTTTTAAATTTGCAAAAAAAAGTTGTGTGTTTTTTCCTCTGGGTAAACAGGGCAAATGTCTCAGAGTAGATGAAGATGGTGAGCATAAATATCAGAAACACATCAAAAAAAGAAAGTTTGGGTAACAGCTTATAACAAAATCTCTAGGGACAAGGAATTCTCTGTTTTCCTGCAATATTTGCCACCTAAGCAAAACAAAGACAAATTTTATCATACGAAAGGGAATACCTTTAATCATATTAAAGACCTATAAACTTGTTCATTTGCAGCCTCTTTTTATGGCACAGTTAAGCAATTAAAGAGTGGTTTGAACTTTTTTAAGGTTATACTTTCTCAATAAAAATATAAATAGATGGCTTTCATTAAAATAAGGAAAGCAGATCAATGCTCACGCGTAGTTTGTATACCAGCGTTTGTTCATGCAGACTAATGAAATATCTTAAATACAGTAAACATATATTGAAAATTTACAGGACCTGTTATCTAATCAGATCAAGGAAACTGAAAAAATAAATGGATTTGTTTTTGAAACCAAATGATCACAAAGAACACAGCAAGTGCTAAGAGTGTATATGATGCCATGATGACACAGGCTTTGCTGCCTTTTTCTTAATTAATCAGCCTGTTGTCATATTTCAGAAAATTCTATACAGTTAACTTTTATCCTTAGCCAGTACTTGGACTTTGAATTTTCAATGTGTGTTAGATAGGATTGTAACCACTTGATTCTCACACATCTTGAAGTCTGAAATAACTGAAATCAGTAGGTAAAGAAAAATAAGGAAATGTCCAGACTTTTCTCATTTTCTTTTTCTCTAGAGTGCATTTAAAGATTATCTGCTCCTCTTTGTTTCCTCTGCAAAGCTTATCTATATTTCTTGTTTGACTGTTTACACATCTTCTTTTCTACCTCCTTTTACTTTGAGCTCTTATAAATGCTACCACAAAATCACTTACCTTGTCAATAACCTTGACCAAGTCCTAGTCCTCCTTAGACTCACTTGTCCTTCCTTTTCTCTGTGTGAACTGAAAGTTCACATTCTATCTCTCAGACTGGCATTTACCTAATTTTCTATCGTTCTCACTTCTGCCTTTCCCAGCTAAGACAATTTATCTTCCATTGCAGATCCTTCTCTCATCCCATGTGTTGTCCTTCATGAAGTTCCTTACAGATGCATCCACTTCTTCGACACAGGTCCACGTACCCCCATCTCAGTGCCCTTCAAGTATTCTTTTCAGAAGTCCATATTCCAGCACTCCTCACAGGATAGATAGCAGGGAGAAATAAAAGGAGGAGGAGTACAGAGGAATAAGTATAATTCACCATGAGCAATTATTGTCATTTTTATCAAAGAGTTCCCTGAAATTTTTTTACCTTTTGCAATATTTGATTAATTTCAAGGAAAGGGGAGAAATAAACATGAGATCAAGAAATAGCATAATTCCTGTAAATACTAATAAAACCCCTGTGGACTTAACAAAATGGGTACTAGACTTCCTATTGGGTTTGATTACGAGTTCAACTTCTTGCTCATATTTCTATATTCCTGCTCAAATCATGAAGTCTTCTAGGTAGGTATTTCACATCCTAACATCCCCGTAAAAACTGCAGAGCCCGTAGCACATTGTGGTATTTGAGACAGATTGGCACATGTTCTGTTCATTTTCAACCTGCAGCTGTGCTTAAGAGATTGTGCTTGAGCCTTGTTTTGGTTTAGAATTTTGCTTTTTTACTGCAGAGGCACAAGCAGAATAAATATACAGGTTAGACTTGTTAGATGAGAAGGACAAAAGAGACATTGGAGGGATGCATTTTGTGAAATGGGTATTGATTTGGTAATAACCTGTTTTAATTGCACGGTAGAAGGAAAAGGAACACAATTATTGTTCTGTGGGCAAAGAAATGCCATTTTATGTTTGGAAACAATTCCTAACACAGAAAAAAATATAAAATTTTATGAGCATCTCTTCAAGGGATTTAAATGCAAATTAACCCTGATGTATTCTACATATGTTTCATGCCACATAACAAAACCTACTATTAGAGAAAAATAAAATGCACTAAAAAGAGCTGCTTTAGCCTTCAAAAACTAGCTAATCAGGTACCACAGCAGTGGAGATTAATCAAAGATTCTTTAATTGCTAGTTAACTGGACTTTATGTTGTGAAATATATTGTATTAGTCATAGTAAGCTGGCTGAGAAAAAAAAGAGTGCTGTGGTTTAACAGGATACAGATTTTTTTTAATGAGGCTGAAATGAGATGTAAAAAAAAATCTGTGCGCTGTGGTTTCAATAGGAGGCAACTTACCTCAATTCTTTCTTTTCTTTTCTCTTGTTATCCTGCAAGTTCACACTAGCAGGGTTGCCGTGTGGGTACAGAACAAGATAATTGGTCTAAAATAAGGTGGTTCAGTGCTTCTTAAAAGCTGCTCTGCAACCAAAGACACCATACTGCCAGCAAACATTAGCATGTGTTTCAGTGCTAAACAGAGATTACAGGTCTGTGAATTAGAACTGGCTGACTCAATTTTGTCATAAGTGCTAGAAAGCTAAGCAGAGCATTTTCTGCAGCAGTTTTTTTTGGATATGATACAGTGTCTGTTAGATATTACTAGTTATTTTTGGTTTTGGTGTGTTTGGAGGGAGCTGGATCACTGTCTTTTTCCTTCCTCTGTTACATGATGTTGCTCACTGTGAAACTGGAAAGCCAAAAAGCTAAATTCAGAGGTGAAATACAGTTAAATCACACATATAAAAGCACCTTGCTGAATTTTGGCCTTTCCTGTAATACTTGTGTGCTGTGGGCACAGCAAGGTATCAAAAGGTGTGTTGTAGTATCATTTCTTTCCTCTGTTCCTATTTAATTGGAAACCAAAAGCCTAATTTATAGTCAATGTGCACTACCACTAATGTTCTATAATTCATGCAAAATTAACTTCTGCTATGATGGTTTCTCTGAAAGCTATCTGGTAATAATTGTTCAAATCATATAGGTGTAGGAGTAATATAGAAATGTTACCATTACGTTTTAATTACTTAATATAAGGAAGGCAGCAAAAACACAGTCAATTGCATATATTTTGTGACTCACTGTTACTGTAATTTTTACTGTAGAACTGCACACAAAAGGAGTGGAACACTTAGGTCACATATAGTGATATATAGATATATATCATTCAGGTATCACTTATTTGGAGAGCATCTATTTCTTTCCTGTCTAAGTGCTGTAGCCAGTCAAGGTTCTTTAAATATTTCTCACTCTAAACACTTTTTAATTATAAGATCTATGGTACTAATTTTGCCCTTTAAAAAACATTGTTTACTAAGAATTAATATAAATTGTTTTTCTTCACAGATTACCAAATTCTTGAATCTATCTATGTACCCTTTTGGAACTCAGGCATGTATCATAGAATAGTTTGGGTTGGAAGGGACCTTTAAAGGTCATCTAGTCCAACTCCCCTGCAATGAGCAGGGACATCTTCAACTACATCAGGTTGCTCAGAGCCCCGTCCAACCTCACCTTGAATGTTTCCAGGGATGGCGTATCTACCACCTCTCTGGGTAACCTGTTGCAGAGTTTCACCACCCTCATCATAAAAAATGTCTTTCTTATATCTAGTCTAAATCTTCCTTCTTCTAGTTTAAAGCCATTACCCCCTGTCCTATCGCAACAGGCCCTGCTGAAGTGTTTGTCCACCATCTTTTGTGGCCAAGAAGGCCAATGGCATCGTTGGGTGCATCAAGAGGTGTGTGGCAAGCGGGTCGTGGAAGGTTATCCTCCCCCTCTACTCTGCCCTGGTGAGGCCGCACCTGGAGTACTGTGTCCAGTTCTGGGCTCCCTGATTCAAGAAGGACAGGGAACTGCTGGAGAGGGTACAACAGAGGACTACAAAGATGATTAGGGAGCTGGAACATCTTTCTGATGAGGAAAGACTGAAGGACTTGTGTCTTTTTAGTCTGGAGAAGAGAAGGCTGATGGGGAACCTCATCAATGCTTATAAATACTTAAAGGGAGGGTGCCGGGAGGATGGGACCAGTCTTTTTGCAGTGGTGCCCAGTGACAGGACAAGAGGTAACAGGCACAAACTTGACCATAGGAAGTTCCATCTGAACATGAGGAGGAACTTCTTTCCTTTGAGGGTGGCAGAGCACTGGAAGAGGTTGCCCAGAGAGGTGGTGGAGTCTCCTTCTCTGGAGACATTCCAGACCTGCCTGGATGCCATCCTATGCAAACTGCTCTAGGTGACCCTGCTCTGGCAGTGGGGTTGGACTAGGTGATCTCCAGAGGTCCCCTCCAACCCCTGTGATTCTGTAATTTTGTATACTAGAGTACAACAGATAAGGTTAAAAGGTACAAAATTCATGCCTGTATCAACATTTCCCCTCACTTAACTAAGTGCCCTGATTACAGAATATGAATTTTACTGAGGAACAGGAAACTGAAATCATTGCCAGGTTAATAATTTAAGAGCCTCAATGTCCTTTATGAGTGTGTGCATGGAAATGTGACCAGCTTGTACAAAATATAAATGTAGTAATAAGTATGTCCAGAAGCCATCCAGGTTATATTGGAGAACCAAGAAGATGGGCATGGAAGTGTCTTAAACAGAAGAAAAGGTGCTGGCTGGGACTTCTGATAGGGTTGTGCTGAAGAATCACAGAATCACAGAATGGTAGAGGTTGGAAGGGACCTTTGGAGATCATCTAGTCCAACTCCCCTGCCAAAGCAAGAAGCAAATGGGAAATAAATCATCTGGTTTTTTGAGGTTATGGCTGCTTGAATGAATAAAGAATCTAGTTAGTAAATATTCACCCATTAACTTTTTGTACAAAATTGTTAAAAGCAGGCATTATCTTTCTAGAATCAGGAGCATTGTGTATAGATAGCTGGATCCAGCAAGTAGCTGTCTGCTCTCAATTACTAAGGAAAACAATAGAAATTTATAGCACTTTATATTTCCCAGGGTGAATGTGGAAGCATCTACTTTCTACTGGAAGAATCAAATGGAGGCACAACAACTCACTCCCACAATAAGGACTGGGTCCACTGTAAACTCACACAGTTTCTGGCTATACTCAACACAAACTAAAATGCAGAAATTAAGGAAACTAAGTAGCACTTATAAATGTTACCTTTGTCAATATATTGTTCATTCAGAGTTTTCTATTTATATTTTACATCCTATTTATGTTAAATCTCACTCCAGTTAAATGACTGTCAGACACAGATTAAAAGTAAATAACATATGGGTCAAACACCCCTGAGAAGCTGTTTTTAAAATTCTCATACAGACCTTAGTCTCTCTTCTCCCAGTGTCTTAATCTTTTTTTCTAATCAGACTGACCAGATCCCAAGCAATCAGTTATCAATATGTGGAAGTATCCTAGAAAGTTAATCTTTATTACTAGATTGTTGTTAATTCAAGCTTTTGATATGTTCTTTCAGCAATCATTAGATTAAAAGATTAATTCACGTATAAAATAGTCAAAGTAAATTACTTCCCTTGTCCCTCCAGTATGGTTTTAAGCATCCTTCAAACTCAGAAGAAATCTTCCTTTACCCACCTATAAGTCTATGAAGCTTACTTTCAAAAATAATTGAATCCTACTGGTATAGTAAGTGATCATCCTCACTTTTCACTTGTTCTCTATCAAGTGTCTTTAAGAGCCAGACTGCTGTGAGCAGATAATAGTGGCTACTCATGGCTTCTTTAATTTCTTCTTTCTTATGTTTTAGTATTTTCAGTTCTGCATCTTCACTTTGAGATAATGTAATAAATACTTGGGGCTTTAATTTTTGGTAATTAAAGTCTTATTTATACTGCATAACAAAGTGAGAATTTTTGTAAATACACCAATGCATTGGCCGAGTACATCAAATATTTTCTGTAGAAATAAAACAAAGCGCACTGGTTGATCTGATGCACTTTGCCTGATGGAAAAAGGACTTTTCAGTTTATAAAAACTAACTAAAATACTAAAGTTATTCTAGAAAGTAAGTGGATTTCAGCTTCAATTTTTTCTTTTATTAGGGTTCAGAATAAAATATCAAAATTTTGAAAAGGTCTATAAAATGAAATTCAGAAGGAAAGGATTTAGTTTTATAATATATTTTAAGACAAAATGCCTGGGTCTTATATAATGAGACTTTGATTATTTTGTTTTTAAACCAAAGATATCATAACATTCCCTAGTGTTTAAGTTTTAGCAAACCAATATTTTAATGTGGAAAAGTCTTCCAGTGCAGAATATATGGATAATTAACTGCAAAATTCTTTTACCGTGTTTGAAGAAAATTGTTTGCTACATGGGAACAACCTCCCCCTCAGCAGTTCCAGGAGGAGTACATGGGAGAAAATTTATTTTTTTTTTACACTTACGGTAGCTACTCTTCTATAACTCAAGCTGAAGCTTTCAAGGGAGAAGTTGTAGGAGAAAGGCTGATGTGTGGGCTGAGAAATGAAGTCAGGGAGGATTATACTTTCAGCCAAGCAGCTCAGATCCTAAGATTACTGCACAGTTTACAATGAAAAAATAAACAGACTTTTAGAATTTAAGGGAGATACGGTTGCAGTGCTGTAATGCACTATGTGGAAGCAAGACATACAAATGTAGCATGAATAGTGACATGGCAGCAAGTTTTATTTAAATTTCAGCATAATGGTGATGATGCAGGTACAAAGCTGAAAATTGCATCTATACAATTTTCTTCTTCATCAACTCTGGATTAAGAACATCCTGCACTCTTAAGATTTCAGAGCATCTTTTGACTTGAATAATGAACTTTTACTGTGATTTTGTCTCTTTTTTTTTTTTNTTTTTTTTTTTCTTGGAGAAGAAGTGAGACAGAATGAAGAAAATTAGTTTATTTGCTTTTCACATTGTTTATTTTGGGGATTTGCACTTTGAAATCTGTTTCTGAAAATCCATTGGAACTGGGTCATGTCCTTCATTTTCACTTCCAAATCCCCTCCCCACGATTTCTAGAGCAGTATACTCCTTCCCAGCTGTAAAACACATAGCTAGGAAGTCTAGCATTTCGAATTATAAAGCCTGTCACCAGTTGACTCTCCCAGAGAGAACAGAAGATGAGCTGTACAGCCACGTCATTAACCAGCCACACTGGTGAGACAAGTTTGCTGCTCCTGCCAGCCAGGCTCAGTATGCATCTTGGCTGCTGGTCTATTACTTTCCCAATGGCCCCTTATGTGTTTCCTTCCTATGCTTTATTCATAGGATCCTTTTATTTCTCATGTTTGTTTTCATGTCAGAGCTTTATCTTTAACCCCTATCACTTTCCATTCTTTTATAGCCTTTTATGCAAGAGTCCCTGTGTACATTTCACCCCTTGTATTTTCTGACTATTCAGTATTCTCTGGAAACCTTAGTCCAACTTCCTTTCCTCTATTTATTTATTTATCTCTTTGCCTTTTAAAGTTGGGAATCCAGACTAGCCTTTCGCCATTTTTCTAGGTCTTCCTTTCCTAAGCTCTCTCATTCTCCCAGTCCTGGAAAAACTTCATTTCTCCTGCTTCTTCTTACCTCCTTCTTCCCTTTTCGGGACCTGTCACAGGCTCTGTGAGAACTTCATTTCTCCCACTCTACTATTCATAGAATCATAGAATCATTTAGGTTGGAAAAGACCTTTAAGATCATCCAGTTCAACCACTGACCCTACTCTACCAGGTCTGCCACTAAACCATGTCTCCAAGCACCACATCTACCCGACTTTTAAACACCTCTAGGGATGTTGACTCAACCACCTCCCTGAGCAGCCTGTTCCAATGCTTGATAACTCTTTCAGTGAAAAATTTTTTCCTAATGTCCAGCCTAAACCTCCCCTGGCGCAACTTGAACCCGTTTCCTCTTGTCCTATCTCTAGTTACTTGGGAGAAGAGATCAGCTCCTATCTCACTACAACTTCCTTTCAGGTAGTTGTAGAGAGCAAGAAGGTCTCCCCTCAACCTTCTC
>VYXH01010780.1:27265-49578 GCA_013397275.1 Burhinus bistriatus
TTGTCCTTCACCCTTTTTTTCCCCATGTTTTCTTCAAAACTTTCTTCAAGTTGGTGATTTTTTTCCATTGTAACAATGATGATACAATTAGCATGGAAAATGCAGATAGAGTTGTCTACCATAAAATATTTATGCGTCACACTGGTGTTAGTGTAAATGTTGTGCCAACACAGCAGCATCCCACTTTACTTTCTTCTGTATTTGTGCAGTTGAGCACTTAAGTGAAAACACTAACCTTATGCTCAGTTTCAGAATTTATTTTTAAAAGCTTTCATATACGATTAGGCCTTGCACTGTTTCTCAAGGTACAGGAGCTCCACAATTCTTGGCCAGGGAATATCAGCAACCTCCAGAACAGAGGCAGTATGTTTGACAGATGAATCCTGCAACAGTGTATGTCATAGCACAAATCTATGACATATAAGCAACTGAGTGAGCTCTTCTAGTATTGGAAGTACAGCGCAGCTCCAGAGCTGGACACAATGTTCCAGGTGGGGTCTCATGAGGGCAGAGTAGAGGGGCAGAATCGCCTCCCTTGACCTGCTGGCCATGCTTCTTTTGATGCAGCCCAGGATGCGGTTGGCCTTCTGCAGTAAGGCTTCATAACTTTTTGAAATAATGACAAATTGTTGCAATGTGGTTTTCCTACAAGCATCCATAATAAGCTGATAAAAACCCCACCACAGAGACGACATATTTTGACTACATAATAGTAAAGCCAAAGCATAGTCTAATCTAATTTAAATAAACTTTCAAATTTATTCTATTTCTTTGTTATCACCACAGATTTTTGTAATTAAAATTGTGTTATAATTGATACTCTGATTGCATTATGGTTCTATTTTTCTCCAAGTATTGCTGCAAACTTCTATAGGCAATAGGAGAATATGAAAAAAAAAAAAAGACCCTCTGAAAGCACTTAAAAAATTCCACAACAAACCTCCTTGGCTGTTAAACTACCATTACCAAATGTTCTGTCATTAAGAAATTGTCTAGATCCTTGTTTCTCTCCATCAGAACAGGAGCTGTAAGCACTGTGTCTGCTAGAAAAGCAAGATGTGGGTGTTTTGGTGGGCTGTGTATGTGGGAGTTACTTATCCAGTAGTTTTCTGGTTTTTAGAACACTATTTTAAGGTTGAAAAGTTCACCCAACATATGTTTAGCTACTTGAAATACAGGCATCGCATTTTCTCGAACTTCCTTACTTTTACTACAGAAGCTTTCAAAGTTTAAAAGCTTCAAATAACTTTTTTCTTTTTTGCAACATTCCTGCAACATGGGAGATGAATTTACTTTCTACCCCACAAATTCTCTCACATTTTGACTGTTCCCATCTGTCACACGGATGTATTTTTTCTGAAGGTTATCTTCTTCCTTTTCTTTCTGTGTTTCATGTGCCTCCTCTGTCTTAAATAGGAAAATATTGACTTGTTTTCTTTTGAAAATCCTGCTTTAGGTATTCCTGCTGTTCTATTGCTGAATTATAGATAGTTCATAGATTTTTTTCAGCATCACCACAGGCTGTGATCTTGTTTCATCTCACAAGCTAAATGGCATAGAGATTTATTATTTTATTTACTAACTGCTCAAAATGTTTTCACTTGGTCATATGTAGTATTTGGGTGGTAGACTTCAAAGGCCAATGTGTACATAGCATTCACAGGAAGCTGATCTCACATTCAAAACTAGCTTAGTGCTAGTGAAAAATTAACATATTTGATTTATATAGGTAATTGAGAAGTATAGTTTATAATTAACTCAATTTTTTGTCTTTTTTTTTGTCCATCCAGATTCTGTATGGCTGCCATTTTTAGATGAAAAATATAATTGAGATCTTGAGTACCTTGGCAACTATAAATCTCCTAGCACTTTAGAGGAACAGGATTATTTACCCTACTTAATTGGACATATCCATTTGCCTGTTTGAACGGGCTTTTTAATATTGTTTATGGTCCCTTGCTTTTCATGTTGTTATTAACTGCTGCTTAGCATATTGATCTGCTTTGAATATTGTCAACCTTGAATGATAGATGATAATTTTAAAACAAATGGAGTAATTCTATAGATAAGAGTTTTTTCATTAAACCTCATGCATTTAAAATAACAAGGGTTTACACAATATGTTTTTCAGTCTTAAGCATGGCCGATGCATTATTATTTAATTCTTCTATGGTGTCATCTTCTTGTGAAATTGTATATTTTATTTACTCGAGGCCTTATAGCAGCTTTCACTAAAACTTCCTTGTTTAAGAGAAAAATCCAATAGTGTTCTTGTAGAGGAGTCTCCTTTTCAAAATGTTGTTAGTTTAGTTATCAAAATCCCTTTGAAAATCTAGTATACATTCTAATGAAGAATAACCTTGGACAGTATTTTTTGAAATTATGCCACAATAAGCCGTATGATTCAATAGTTTGTATATTAAAAAGTTACGTGTTGATAACATTTGCCTAAGGTTGTAAAATTTTGCATATGTTAACAAGCCTCTGTTGTGAATCCCTGCCTAATAATAACAGTCTTTGACACTTGTCGAGTCTTGTTCTACAATGCTTGCTATGTATGTTAACGTTATAGTGGAATTTGCATGATTCTTTAATATTACTATGCATACTTGTTAGGTGAGTTAGATAAAATAAATTGGTAACAACAGTGACCTGAAATTGTTTGTTCTTGTTTATAAAATGTTTATGACTTAACAATATTTTTACTGGGATGCAGAAAAATTATTTCTGTAATGATCATAATTCCAATTTGATCTATGTATGGACATTATTTATCTCCATTTTACCTGAGAACATTTTACGTGCTTTTTACTTTTGTATCATATTCATTTGAACAGAAGTCTGACACTGATGTCCAGGGCTTTGGCTATCATTTCTATAAAGATGTTCTGAGACCATGCACAAGGCAGACTGAGACCTAGAACTATAGTTTCTGTCACACAAATATTATAAATTGCCCAGTTTGACTTTTTCAAGGAACAGTAATCTCATGAATCCAGATTGACACAACATGCTAATAGCTTTCTGAGCTGATGACTGTGACAGGCTGCCTAGTTTTTGTATGAACATTGTGAAGCAACCTCAGGCTTTTATTATGATCCTTCTGCCTCTTGTGAAGCCACAGGCTTTTAATGATCAGACTAGACACAGTTATTATGAGAGTTTTGACATAATTTTGGGAGCCTTGTGACTGATTTATCTTCAGAAGTATTTTTAAAAGACTATATTTGAGCTGCATTTGTAAGCCATCTGAATCATATTACAGTTGATGTGTTTTGTCTGTTATGTTTTCATTTTCACAAGATAATGACATTCTTTTTTGCCAATATTACATTTAGAGAAGCTATTAGACTCGTGGTCATTTAAACTGATTGTTTAAGGTAGTTCACTCATAACTTACGTAACTTGTGTATTTCTGATTCCATGTGTAGTGGGCAGAAGATATTTCTAATACTGTAGAGGTGACTTTGTAGCTCTGTATTGGGCATTACAAATTGAGATCATTATGGGAAAACCAGAGAATATGTCTGTGTATTTATGGTGAAAGCTGCTTGTTCAACAAGCAAGGTAATTTAACTAAAGGGGATCTTATTTTTAAGAATCATAGTACTGCACTTCAGTTTCACAAAGTAAAGTCCATTCGCATTAGTTATGTTTGTCTGTGGCACAGAATATTTACCTTTCGTGATCAAACAATAGAAACAGTCAGTGACTTTTGCAAGCAAGTATCATTGCCTGGGGCCATGCTGTGCTGACTGATGACGTAGGCTTCCCATTAAATTTCCAAAACAAAAAGGAGGCATTCCATGAGTTTGGATCTATACTTCAGAAGTACCTTTGAGCTTCACACCACTATAATAATTTTACAAGCAAATTTTCTACTGCTGGCTGAGGAGCTCTTGGTAACTAGAGATTAAATATAATTTGACAGAACAGCTGAAAAATAAGAGAGCTATTTTCCTTATCAACTACTTGTCATTGGTGCTGTAAGGCTGAGAGAAGTCTTAGTAACAATGGCAAACTTGACAGCCATGATGGGCAGAACAGAATCAAGAGATATTTTTAAAAAGTTTAAAAAGTGTGTTGTTTTTTTTAAAATTGATGTTATATTATTTTTGATTGTCAGTTGCTGTCACCAGCAGTCAGGTAATGAGCCAGATGAAGTAAATGAAATGTCTCTCACTGACTTAGCTTGTTTTGAGTAAGATCTTTATATTTGCTGGTGAAATACATTTTATGCCAATCTAGGCATCTTGAGAGTTAAGATTCATCCTAAAATGGTTATCCCGGTGGAAAAGTGATATATTTTTTCTAGCTTACAGCACCTTGTCATGTTATAAGGAATGTAGTTTCAATATTTGTCTGTCAGAGTCCCAGGACTTTCACTGATTTGTCTATCAAGAGTCCCAGCAAAGGACTTTCACTGGGTCAGATTCACAAAACTTGAAATTAGTTATTTTATTGGAACGACAGAACAGATTTGAGATCGCCGCTGATAAATTCACTGACTACAATAGCACTATTAATTAAGGTTAATATTGTTAGCAATAATAATAATAATAGTAATAGTAATAATAGTAATAATAGTAATAATAGTAATAATAATAGTAATAGTAGTAGTAGTAGTAGTAGTAGTAGTAGTAGTAGTAATAATAATAATAATAATAATAATAATAATAATACAGCCCGGGGGTAACATTCACCAGAGGGTGAAAGGCACAGCGCTTACCCAGAAGGCGTCCCTGCCTGGGGTGGAGGAAGAGAATGCAGCCCATCAACTGGTCCGTCAGGTATTGAGATTCTTCTCTCCCAATTTAACAGTCATTTTCTCTGTCTTTTTATCCCCAAAATTACAAGGTTTTCCTCCTCTAGGTGATGTACAGTATGATTTGGGTGGACAGATGAGTGCTATAGTCATATATGTTTAGCATGATCTCTATAATCTTCATTAGCACATGCAGGGGTGTCAACTGTAATCTGCATTTCACAGGTAACGAGGCAGAGGTCAGTCACTGGGCATGACAGTCTTTTGAAGAAACAAAGAGCTAACACAAATTCCTGTTATCTTGTCTTCACTGATGAAAAGCCTCCACAGGGCTCCCTCCTTATCTGCATCCTGTGCTGGGCAGGTGAGCCTCCACTCCCCTGGCCTGCACAAGCGATAGCAAGGCCAGTCTTAATTGTTCTTTGAGCACAGGGACTTTATCTCATTATCCAAATTCCACACACCTCATGCCTAAAGTGTAGAGAGCAGCTCCTACTAGGGTAGTGCAAGGAACTAGATTCTGAAGTTTTCTGTAGGAAAAAAAAAACAACCCCACTTGTGAAAGACAATTGAGTGCTTCAAGAAAAGAAGTGACCTGCAGCTAGCATTGAGTCTTTTTTGGTGGTCAGTAGCAGGCCCTCTCCTTCTTAAAACACAGACAGAGGAAGAGTGTATCCTCTGTGTTGTTTAAGTATTGGATTCTGCAGAGCAGTGGGGATAAGTGGAATGCTTGCACTATACCTTGTGAAAGATTGACTTTTTTATATGACTACAATTAAGCTTGAAAGACAACAGAAAGTTGAGAAATGGCAGCATTTGGTCCTTACGCCAGTCACAGTTTCTTTGCCTTAAGACCAGAAAGCAGAAGCAAGATGTTGCTATTACTGGGTAATTTCCCTAATCATAAAGACCTATAGTTACATTCCTCTTATTTTGCCTCCTAATGGCCCTCCGGCTCTTGTTCCCACAGCTGCAGCATTATGCTAATTTCCTGTAGGAGGCAGAAAGGAGAAGGCACAGAATTATGAATTCTTCTTTACTTTGCATGCAAAAGCATTTAATTTGTTTTGTGATCTTTATCAACTGTCATTAAATTATTGTACAAAGTAAATGTCCAACATCAGAACTATCGAGAGACATTTGCATTCGAGGGTAATCTCATTTCTCCCACTAAGTCATTAAAGCTGTTTCTGTGTCCTGTTCTTCTGATGGTGCTGACCTGCAGCCTCTTTCTCTCAGCAGTAGCAACAAGAGCTGGGAATATAAAGGCCTTTCTACCCCCAGCTGGTATTCACCACAGGCTGATGCTTGTAGTGGTCATCCCTCCTCCGCTCTAGTTTACAGCTCTCTCTATTGTAATTGTTTTTGGAAAGCCAGCTTTCAGGTGTATTTGTGAGGAGGAGGTGTCAGTAGTTTGCAGCGGTTGCTATCAGGAAGGTAAATACCATAGCAAATTACAAATTTTGTGCTTTATTAATTATAGTGACACTATGCTTGAATATCTGGCATTATCTAAAGAGAAAATATTGATAAAAAAAGGCCATGATTGGGTAAAAACCCCTCTGACTATTAGTATCTGGGAGCAGTATATTGGCCTTGTAAGTGGGGTAAATGGTCTGGCAGCCTTGAAGACGTGGGATATTAGAGAAGGGGATGCAAGTAGGGACTCGGAGATAGTGAAATAAATATTTGTAATACAAATGTAAAACATTTAAGTTCTTATTCTGATTTTTTACTCACTATGCCTGTTAAATTACAGCATAATATATTTGGATTTGTTCAGCTTTCCATACTTTAATATTTAGAAGACACACAGTGTTAAAGCAATAAAAGATTAATTTGAGAAGAGAATTTTAATATTAAATGAAGACATAAAATACTATTCCTTTTATTATGCTTGCCAGTATTTACTTCTGAGATAGCATTTAAAGACTCAAGTCAGTAACAAATCAAAACAAAATTCAATTAAAAGTTTTAGAAATCAAATGCTATACATTCGATTAATAATGTCAAATTCAACTGTTACTGTGAAGTTGCTCATGATATTTTTCAAATTTTAGAGGGAAGTACTGGTGTGAGTTTCACTTATTCTATGGAAAAATAGATTTCAATTTGCAAGCACTTTGGAATAATTTTCATAGGAGATAAACAACAATATTCTGTTAAACTTTCATAAAACAGTCTACTTGCCACCTGAGAAATGAACTGGGTTTTTTTGCATAAGCAATATTTAGAAGTTCCCTACATATGGAGTTGACAATGACTTAATAAATGTGTGGTCATGTTATTAAGACTAATTATGAATAATCAGTGATAAATAATCCTGACATCTCCAGTTTTTAAGGAAATAGATCATGGGAAATGTCTCACAGGACAAAAAGGAAATGATAAATAAAACATTGTGATCTTCAGCTGAATTGCATACTACATAGAATAACTGAAGAGACAGGGTGAAGCAGGTGTTAAAAAAAGGTCACAAGATCTTTGTTTTGTTTCAGTGCAGAAGAGGAAATATTTTAAAATCTTTTTTGTGAGAAGAGAAAAGACTTTCCCACTCAAGTCCCATACAAAGGGAGACCTTCAGCTGGTCCAATTCAGTTGCTAGTTCAAGATTCATTTCTCTACTACAGTCCAATGCAGTTCCTGAAAGGACTGCAACTTTATGTTTCCTTTCAAACTGAAAGTGCTTATTAAAAAGTGAAAAGAGTCGAAATAGTATATATGGTTATTATGACAATAAACACTGTTTTAAAGAATTCTTTAGCTTATTCAGCATCTTATTATGCGATTCTTTTTTGCTACATTTTCTATGCTAAATAATTTTCTGAAAGACTTTTCTTCTTCTGAAATTTAAGAAGGAATGCAAACTAAAAACAACCAACCAATAAAAAACCCCAGTTTAGGGTGGAGAACAAAACTGATAGGACTTGGGCTTAAAGGGTGAGAATATGGAAAGCTACATCCATTTGCCATAAAAGTGCATTTAGCCATGGTGCCTACAGGCTACACATGGTGTAACCTTAGTTTCACTCCATTCAGTGAACCACTTTTTATTTCATTTTGTTTTTATTTCTCAGCTTAGAGATCAAACCTTCTTCAGTCAACACTTTTCCTTCTTAATATTTGTATGTTTTTGTACCAAAATTGGATCACTATTTTCATGAACAGTGGTTGGTTTCTGGTGTTTCCCCCCTTCCTAGAAGGAAAGGGGAATTGTCCCTTTATAAGGTGAATGAAAATTAGTGTTATTAGAATTTGTGCTAATATCATATAATCATAGAATGGTTTGGGTTGGAAAAGACTTCTAAAGATCATCTAGTTCATCCCCCTGCCATGGACGGGGACATCTTTCACTAGATCAGGTTGCTTAAAGCCCTGTCCAACCTGACCTTGAACATTTCCAATGATGGGACATCCACAACTTCTCTGGGCAACCTGTTCCAGTGTCTCACCACCTTCATAGTAAAAAATTTCTTCCTTATGTCCAACCTAAACATACTGTCTTTCAGTTTAAAACCATTGCCCCTTGTCCTGTTACTATGGGCCTTGGTAAAAAGTCTTTCTCTGTCTTTTTTATAAGCCTCCTTTATATAGTGAAAGGCTGCAATAAGGTCTCGTTGGAGCCTTCTCTTCTCCGGGCTGAACCCTCTATCTTCCTTTCCTCATTGGAGAGGTTTTCCAGCCCTCTGATCATTTTTGTGGCCCTCATCATTTTGTGCTCTAACAACGGGTTAATGTCTTTGTTGTGCTGGGTACCCCAGAGCTGGACACAGTACTCCGGGTGGGGTTTTCAAGAGCAAAATAGAGTGGAGAACCACCTCCCTCAACATGCTGGCCACGCTTCTTTTAATGAAGCTCAGGATATGATTGGCTTTCTAGGATGCAAACGCACATTGTCTGCTCATCTGCCAGTATCCCCAAATCCTTCTCCGTAGGGCAGCTCTCAAACCATTTCTCCCCCTGTCTGTATTGATACTGTGGAATGCCCTGATCCAGGTGCAGGAGTTTGCACTTGGCTGTATTGAACTCTGTGAGGTTCACGCAGACCCACTCCTCAAGCCTGTCCAGGTTCCTCTGGATGGTGTCCCTTCCCTCAAGTGAATCAGCTGCACCATTCAGCTTGGTGTCACCTGCAAACTTGCTGAGGGTGCACTCAATCCCACTATGTCATTGTTCAAGATGTTAAACAGTATTTGTTCCAGTACGGACCCTTGAGGGACACCACTTATTATTGGATTCCTCTTGGACGTTGAGCTGTTGACTGTAACTCTTTGGATATGGCCATCCAGCCAATTTCTTATCCATCTAACTGTTCATCCGTCAAACCCGCCTCTCTCCAATTTAGGGGCAAGAATATTGTGGGAGACCATATGAAAGGCCCTACAGAATCCACATAGATGACATCAGTAGCCCTTCCCTTGTTCACTGCTGCAGTCAGTCCATCATAAAAGGCCGCTAGATTGGCCAGGCACAATTCGCCCTTGGTGAAGCCATGTTGACTGTCTCTTCCATATGTTTTGACGTATCTTCCAGGAGGATCTGTTCCATGATCTTACTGAGAATGGAGGTGAAGCTGACTGGTCAGTAATTCCCAGGGTTCTCCTTATTACCCTTTTTGAAAATGGGTGTGATATTCCCTTTTTTCCAGTCACTGGGGACTTTGCCTGACTGCTACGAATTTTCAAATATGATGGAGAGGGGCTGATTGACTACATCAGCCGATTCCCTCAGGACCCTGGGATGCATCTTGTCAGGTCCCATGGATTTATGTATGTTCAGGTTCCTCAGGTGGTCTCAAACCTAATATTGTCTGAGGATGGGAGGGACTACAATCCCCCAGTCCCTGCCTTGAGGTTCCAGGGCTTGAGAGATGTGGGAAGAGTGATTACCATTGAAAAATGAGGCAACAAAACGTAGTTGGGTAGCTCAGCCTTCTCCATGTTGGTTGTTGATAGTTCTCCTGTCTAATTTATTGGGGGGTGCATTTTCTTTAATCTTACTTTTGTGACCAATGTTCTTGTAGAAGTCCTTCTTATTATTCTCATCCCTTGCCAAATTCAGCTACAGCTGTGCCTTAGTTTTTCTGATCCCAACCCTACACATCTGGGCAGCATCTCTATATTCTTCCCAGGATACTTGTCCCTGTTTTCACTGCTTATGCATTTCCTCCTGCACTTTAGTTTGTCCATGATGCCCTTACTCCACCATCCTACGTCTCCTCTGGTTGAGCTGTCTATCACCTACATTAAGAAATTATCCTTGATGCAATCCAGGAGTCTCCTGTACTGCTTACAGTTTGCTGTGCTGCTTTTCCAACAGATGTCAGGGTGACGGAAGTCTCCTAGCTGGATCAGGACCTGCAAGCATGATGCTTCCCATAGCTGAAGTAAGAACGCTTTGTCAACAGGCTCCCCTTGATCAGGCATTCTGTAGTAAACACCAACTACGAGATTTCTTTTGTCAGCTTGGCCTCTAATTTTTGCCCATAGGTCTCAGCCTGTTCATTGCCTCTCTACTGTAGCTTCTCTACTAGGTGATACTACTGTCCTGAGTAACTCCCAAACCTCATATACCACATACTCACAATAAATTATATATAATGTTTTTAATCCTCTATATACCACTGTAAAGTAGTTTGCATCAGTAGTAAGCAAAATTTGAATGTTACCAACCATTCATAACTGCTCTGAATAAACCAAGAATCAGAAATAACCCAACTCTCAAAAATTTTTTAACTCCAGAGAATTCTGCAAACCTGACAAATCAAAATATGCTATTCCAGACTAAACCCCAGACTGCCTTCAGTCATATCAAATTAAGGGTTTGTCTACATAGTTTACAGATCAGTTTGGAGCTTTAATTAATTTTACAAGAGATTTCTCTCCTGAATTCTGACTGCTTAGTAACACACAGACATTCTCCATTCATATTTGTCAGTTTTGGTGCCCTCTTAGAGATGTGATGAGGATAACTCACTGAAAAAAATGTAAATTCTCTGAATATTTCTCATCAAAGACATCTCATTACTTTTCCTGTGGTTTTCCATGTCATCATGAATAAGCATGTGGAATTAAAAAAGGGTTTTGTGGTAGAGCCATAGGTCTAAATCTTAAAGTAGGTGTTGATGAGATAATTTAAAAGAAATCACATTAATTGAACTTCTGCATTAATAGAAGTTTCTGGATGTTTGCTGTAACATTGGACTTCCAAAGTTATCATTAAAATATACTATCACAGCCAAAGAAAAAGGAAGTGCTTTTACTTTTTATCAGATACATGTTGGTGATAAAAATATTAATGTAACACGTTAAAAAATAGCTACTGACTCACAACCACAAAATACACAACTTCTGCATTAGTTTGGAGATTTCTAAGAGTGAATAATTCTGGAGTCTGTGTGAAGTCAGAGTGCATGGACTCTGTAGGACTGTTTGTTCTAATTGGAGAAAAAAATGTAAGGGTGAAGTTTCAAAGCCACGCCAGCAAATATAGTGCTTTTTTAAGATCTTCATTGTATGTATTCTGCCTCCGGCATCACAGAATCATAGAATGGTTTAGGTTGGAAGGGACCTTAAATATCATCTTGTTCCAACCCCCCTGCTATGGGCAAGGACACCTCCCACTAGACCTGGTTGCTCAAAGCCCCATGCAACCTGGCCTTGAACACTCCCAGGGACGGGGCCTCCATAACTTCCCTGGGCAACCTGTTCCAGTGTCTCACCACCCTCATAGTGCTCCACTACCCTCGGTAGTGTTTTTAGATCTTGCTGCAACTTCTGTACGGACCATAGTGCTCAAAGCCCAGTATTGTCTATCAGCCAGGGTTACTTTCAAGGCATAGGCAAATGAACTGCAGCATTTTCACTCATGTAGCATTAGCTGAGCAGTTCCCAGAACTTATAACTGCTCCCACATGCCCTGGGGCAACTGAGGACAGGCGAACTGGATGGAGTGAGCTGTAGGAAGGAAAGAAGAAAAGTAACATCTGTCACTCGTATATCTTCCTCATGTCCTATAGCTGCACTGACACCTTCCAGTCCTACCCCATCCTATTCCCATTTGTCTGTCACAAAGTCAGCAGGACCAAGGTATAGAAAATGAGCTCTCCTCAATGCAATTCATCTACAGAGGACTGCTTCTCTTTCCTGTGAGGTATAACAACAGTGCAATAGGGATCTCAGCCTCCCCTGTGCTCGAACTATGCAAGATTTTAGACAGGCTTCTCATGAATTAAGTTTTAAGAAGTGAACTTTTAGCTACCTTATGGCCTGCATAGTTAAGCTGAATAAGAACTTATTAAAAACCTGCTGAAGAGGACAGTGTACAAATAGTTCACGTTCGTGCAGCACAAATAACGGTAATGCAAAAGGCCACCTAACAATTCAGTATTCTATAATTACAACTGTGAATAGTTGTATAAGTTTAGTGCCTGATGCTTACTCAGTCCTTGCTGAGATTTTATATGCAAATAGGTTTTGGGTCAGAGAAGACACAAACAAAATGGAAATGGACATTGAGATGATTTTGGTTTTGAACCCAGTTTTACACAGAAGAATAAAGGTATATGGAAGCAGTCTTCCAGATCTCATTTCGGTGCCTGATCTATGAGATTATGCTTCCTCTTAATCTGACAATCAGAAATTTTTTTCCTACTATTACCCTTAACATGACCTCTAAGGTTCTACCAAGCACATACTGAAATTTATTTTAATCATTACCACATAGTATGGTACAGAGGAGAACATTTTGATGGACTGTGGATAATCCGTCTTTGTTCCTATGAAAGAACGTGATAGTCTGCTTCATTTAATACACTCTGCTTTTCCGTAACAGTCTTTTTAAGGAATGTAATTAAGATTAGTAACTAGCTTTTCCCAAGGAAGAAAAAGTAAACTGCACATACATTTACAGAAAGAGGCAACAAAAAAGGGTTTTATTGCCTGGTCTTTTTCTAATTGCAACGTTTTATGGTTTTTTATGTGTTAATATATTGTGTGCTTTCTGTTTCTTCAACATTAACTGTTTTAGCATCCTACCACAGCAATAGCTGTTATGGAAAATGGTAACATAAGTAAAAAATAAAATAAGTACTACTTTTTTTGTTCTGAAACAAAGATAAAGATATAAGCAAAATAAAAAAATCCCTTGGGTCCACCCTAAATCTTTTCTTTTTCATATGTACCTCAAATCTGGAGATTTCACTAGGTATATAAACAACAACAATCTCATGAATAAGAAGCTTTTTAAAGAGTTCAGTTCCAGGTGAGTCATAGCTCTGAATCGTAAAAAACTATAGTATCAAATAGCTTTCCTCCTACACCAAACACTGGGAAAAAAAGGGAATAAAGAAAGAAAATCAGTCTTCTCATTTTACTGCATTTGCATATGAGGAACACATTAATATCCTATTATAGTCTTCCTCCCTATGAGTCTGTAGAAATCCCATAAATTAGATTACTGCTTTTAATCTATGTTAGCAGAAGGCCTAAGGAAAATAGATAAAGGAGGAATCTTTAAATAAAATTTTGGTTTCTGTCCCCACTGTTTAAGGGAAATGCTCTACAAACAGCTGTTAGCTAGGAGGAAACCTAAAGATCAAAAGGAAACCCAAAGATGAAACTCATGAAGATGATTAACTGTCATATGATAGTCACAGGGATTCTGGGACATCTAAACATATCAGATGGGTTTAAAAAAACCCACACAGGCCACACGAAAAAAGATCTCAATTCTGACAGGAAATGTAAAAATAAGATATGCTAAGATTTAAATTCTGTCTCCATTCCTTGGTGTACAAATATTAACAAGCTATGTTCAGCCTGTGTCACAGGATAGTTCTTGAACACTTATGATCACACCTATTATATTTTAAATTTATTTTAAAAATTGTTAAGTAATATGTGCACCAGATTTTTTTAATTTCTTTTTTTTTTGTTAAATAAGGACACTGCTTCTGTCAAAAAAAGAGAATAATGATTGTATTTGAAGGGGAGATAAAAGCAAAAAATTTAAAGCATGAATTGTCTTGCCAAATCCTCTGTGAACAGATCTCTTCAAGATATATCAAGATTGTCTAATAGATTGTTTTCCTAAAGACATAGTAGCTTTCAGGACAAGATAACATCTTTCGTTCTGTGAGCAGGTCTATGTAATATGAGTTAAAGAGAGATGAAGTCCTTGGGAATTAGAGGTTAGAAAAATTGTAAAAATTGACCTGGCCGGTATTATTTACTGTCTAAAAAGAAGACCAATTTTTTTTTTTGATCTAAACTCTCCAATAACAGAACCATGGTTTTCTATGTATAAGCTAGCATTCCTCATTATGGAATAATTGTTTTCAGCAGAGAGTATGATTTCAAGACCATTTATGGTTACTTAACTTAGAGTAGAAGTAGGTCAAAGGTAATTTCAGCAGGGGGAGATCACAACCACTGACTCATTGACCACCTACCCAAATAATACCACCTACTCAAACAGAACAATGGAAGAAGAAGACAGAGTCTGCGCACTAATTTACATAGGAAGCGAAGAAATCTTGACCAATCATTAAAGAGAATAACAATGAATACGTATTAATTGTTTGAATATGTAATAATCAATGTATAAAACTGGAGATTTTTGAAACTGAGGTGTGCTCACATCTTGGAACGAGCACCCCATTTCTGCACATTAATGTAATAAACTTGGAAATACCTCTACTCTGTGTGTTACTGGCTTGCACACCAGGTAAAGAACCCAGGTTTGGGACAATACAAATAGTTATAAATAGCTTATGAAACTACATCTGGTTTTCATAATGTTTAAAATAATAGAATGAATAAGAACTGCAACACATTAGAGGCTTAGAATGTTCTGAAACAAGCTGCATTACTTAATCTCAGGGTTTTTGTTATTGACCACACACTTTTTAATAGACCTTTTAATTGAAGTATGTCTATTTTGTCATTTAAATATGTCTAAGGATTCTTCAAATGAAAGTAACAACCTTCTTTATTAGTCATTTTTCCAAGTGGAGAAAGACAGCTGCCAATCTCAGGAGAGGGTTGAGTTTTTTTGAAAAGAGTTTCTACCATGAACAATTAAAAACAATAGCATTTTCTGACATTTTCAACTCTTTTGTCTTTCTCTTTTGCTAAGTATGTTGTTTTGTTATTTCTAAAAACTTACAGACTTCTAGAGTATGTATGCTCTTTCTTCTTTTTTAGACAAAAGCATCTGATACAGCATTTCATATGCTGGACTGAAAACATTGATAGGAAAAGAAAAGAAAATCAGTAGATGCACATATACATACATACATATATTCCACACTCAAGAGCGTAACCTTTTAAAACATTAAGTTTTTTTCTTTCCTTTTTATTTTTTTCCAAGGACCTGTGTCAGAAGAAGAAGGCTCTGAAGTTGTGGAAGAGAGATTATCCCACCTCCATTCCCTCTAAGAAGTAAAAACCAGCATTTGTAGGTAAGTACGAAACTGAAGCTATCTTTTTTTTAACTATATCTTGTAGGTAGGACTCACTAGACCCATGATAGACTATAAGATACCTAAGGATGTAGATCATATACCCATGGGGAGAAAAAAAAGTTAAAAGCCATGCCTTAACAAATGCAATTTCAAATACATAATCATTTCAGCTGGCATTTACCAAAGTATTCACAAAAAGGAAAGATGAGATATTTTAAAGACACTTCCCTACGGCTTCAATATTTATTTTTTTTTAACAATTTATGAGACATAACATGCTTTGACAACCTGAGATCCTTCAGTTGCCATGCAGTTTTATCCCAAATGCTTGTTTGACACTTCCCTAAAGTTCTTTGGATGTGATCTGAAAGCAATTGCATTTAATGAAAGTCTCATAATAATGTTGAGTTTGATTCATTGCCAAAAATATTCGTTTTGATGTAAACAAAAGCATGCACTGTCTTTATTGTCATTTACTGAAGGATGTTACTCAAGGCCTTGATTACATAAAGTATTGGAAGACATGAGCTTGAGTCTCAAGCCATGTTAAACAAGAGTGGAGACCTGCATGATTAAAATCAATTACATGCTTAAATGCTTTTCAGGATCAGACCCAGCGTGGTCAGCACTCAGCATCATTCTACAGATAGGTAATTTTGCATTGCCTTTGTAAAGTTTATACTGCTGTATTTTCTTACAAGGCACATCTGACTGTTTTGTATGTCTCAGTCTGATGCAGTTTAGCAAATAATTAAAGCCTCTTTCCAGGTCGTTCAACTGGCTACACATTGTTGTATGGTTAGTCATGCAAGCATTTTGCTCTGTTTTTCTGAACTGACTTTAGGTGCTCTTCTGACATTGACTTCCTTGCCAGAATAGCTTCTTATTCCTCTGCCTCCCCTCTCTTCCTCATCCTTACAATATCTCATTGCTAGTTAAAACAGATAGACTTAAGAGACTGTTAATACTGGATTTAACGCATCAAGTCATGCTATACAACTTGAAAGTACCTGACTTTCTAGCAAAACCACATCTACTTTTGTGATAATACATACTTTCAGTGTATGGCAGTGTATGGCCCTTATTGAACTTAAAAGAACTCTATTGCAGTTTTCAACCCATGTCTATTAAAAAATAATTTCTGTATTTTCCTCTGTAGTTTATTGTTTGCTTCAAAAGGGATGGATACATATTAAAACTTCTATTTAAATGATGTACATAATTACTATATTCTGGAGCAAATACTGTTTAGTATGGGAATATTCTTAGAATATGAATAATTTGCCTCAACTTAGACTTGTTGAAGTTTGGGTTTCTAATATAAACTAGCTTTCTAAACTTCTTTTGTAGTCATCTTTATAGGTAGTGTTCCTTCACTGTGCAATTCATTTCATCTCTCTAAGAAAATTTTTCAGACTATATGAGTCATATTCTACACATTTCTGTCTCCTATCATTGATTTTAGTGGAAAGCTGATTATTAAACTACATTACTGTAAACTGTCAATTGGCTAGCACTAAATGAGCTGAATCATGCCAACAGTGCATACCATGCCCCTACTTTGATATTCATTATTTGATATTCAGCATTTTGTACCTTTTAATGAAAGTTTTAGTGCTTTTCTATTTCACTTTTGGATATATTTTATACTTTTAATACTTTTACAAATTTCACCAGTTGTAGAAAAGACAGCTGAGAGCAGGCTAGCAGTGGTTCAGGGACCTGTACCATTGGCCAGTTGTCTGTCTGGCATCTCTTTCCAGGGGCTGACCTTTGGTGGGATGCCGCAATGCACTCACTGCCAGGTTGAAGGCAGGGTTGGTCCCTCTGGGATGGAGATTCCACCTTCATTAATCATACTTTCTTGGTGAGTTCAGCTGTGTTTTGAGAGCTGCTCCATTGTCTCATGGGATTACCTGTTACCTGTAAGTACAGCGGCAAAAATCAGTACTTCCAAACAATGTATTAGGTATTAATCCAAAAGTTCATATCATTGTGAAAATGGATTCTTAAAAAAGACTCCCATAAACACAGTGTCACATCTAACAGCTTAAATATGTCTAACTTATTCCCCACATCTCACTTTCTGAAGTGACAGCTATTGAGCAGCAATCTCTGTATCTTGTCTAAACATCCTCTCAGCCTTAACAGAAATGAGGTTTGCAGCATTTTTCCCATTCTAGTTTTCAGTTTCCTTAAGGTTAGGACTTCTTCTCAAAATCATTCAAATTCTAGTGAAACAAAATGTAAATTATTTACACAATGTTGGTCTCAAATTTCCCATATGGTTGTTTTCCATATGCTAACTATTCTATATTCTAATCTCTCCAGGAATTATGCCTAAAATATAACTTTTTTTTCCAACAAGGCTCGTTTCCTTCTCATCAATAGCATTTCAAATTGCTTAGTGTTTCACCAAATATGAATTATTTAAATTTACACTACAATACAGCAAAATTCTTGAGAACTTTGAAAAAATTCATCAATAAATTACTTCAGTACAACCAGTCTACTAAACAAGTACTTTTCTAGATCGAGAAGTTAATTGCAAGGGTTATATAATAACATTAAAATGTAATTATACATAAGATTTGATGTGCCACTGTATATAGTTTTCATTGTATGTGTTAATCTATTATTTTATATCAAATCACAGAATTGTATGTTATTCCATATTTTATAACATCTTCTTTGAAGTACATATTATAACAGGTTACATATTATACATTAGGTCTGGGTACCTCTTCTGTTTTATGAAGATCCAGAGTGTAGGAAACAAAGATTTAGATTGTCCATTCTTTTCTGAAATTACTACAGTCTGTAAATATCTTCCTGGCATAAATAGACTAAATATTTCACCAAGTATTTTACTTTCAATCTCTTCTCCTCATTATGGAACAAGACAGTCACCTTCACCTGAGAATGATGAGGAATGACAGATAAACCATTTTGAAACATGAACAAGGCATTTTCTTTACTTGCAAATCTAGCCTCAGACTGTCTGGTCTTCCTTTTTCAGTATATTAGATTACATGATGTTATCTATTTTGTTGTCCACTGTCTCCCTAAAGAATGTTATGCTTTATTGGTCTTCAAATATGCTTTTTCCTTCTGCTGAATACTTGTATCTGAGTTTATTTTTTCTCAGTCACATTAGCTTGCATTTTCAAAGGCTGAATGAATGTTGGTTACCTGCAGACATTTTAGAATTAAAAACTTTTGTCGTTTTGTGGTTGATTTTTTTTTCTTTACCCTCACTGATGTCTGTAATGGCTCCCATTTTTGTACTCTTTTATAATGTAACCTGTTTGTATTTAGCTTTTAATTCCGATCATTAATTAAAATAATAATTTATGTCAAAATATACAGAGGATGTTTGAAGATCACTGAAAACAGATAGCTTTTGCCTTCCTCAGTTATGCCATTAGGCATCATGCTTTTTATTTTTCAGTGTCTTTGCTTCTGAGTTTCTTGAGATTTTTTCTGGCAAAACTAGAAGCAACTCATGCTGTAATTCACTGCAAGTGCAAATCCTTAGCACAGCTTCTCTGTCACTGTGTTAATGATTAATGATTAATCATCTATGCGCAGGATTGTGTATAAATGCAGTAGCATCAAAACATGTTGACAAAAGTCTTGGCACTGGCCCAGCTGAAAAAATATTCCACGGACCTGGACAGGCTTGAAGAGGTGGGCTCTTGCCAACATCATGAAGTTCAATAAGGCCAAGTGCAAAGTCNGGATGCCTAGGCAAGTTGTGGATGCCCCATCCCTGGAAGTGGTCAAGGACAGGTTGGATGAGGCTTTGAGCAATCTGGTCTAGTAGGAGGTGTCCTTGCCCATGGCAGCGGGTTTGGAACTAGATGATCTTTAAGGTCCCTTCCAACTTAAGCCATTCTATGATTCTTTGAAAATATACTCACCCCTGAGTAGATTTCTATTGCACTTCATACCAGCCTGACTGGACTGCAGACCAAAAGCCTATTTGTGCAGCCAAAGGACAAACTGTGTTCTCCAGGACTTGTGAGACACCGGCTGCCTGAGCACATCCAATGAGCAGCCTGGTGACTGTCACTGAGGTGGTGTATGGACAAATCTGTGAAGAGGAGGCAAGCTCTGGAAATGGCCTCTCAGACTATTGCAATACTCTAATTACATCAATAATGGGCAATTGCAATTGATATTGGGCAGCCATGGGGACAGAAGTAGCCAGGGTGGCTAGTCCTGTCTGGGAGGGCAGAGCAGCAGGTCATCCCATGGGCATGAAGGCATAGCGCTTTACCTAACACTGAGTGGTTAGGTGGTGTTTAGTAGCAGGTGCTATATATGTCATACCAAGAGAGAAACATAAACTGTTTCAACAGACCAAAAGATTCATAAAAGAGGTATTTTTGCAATAACACTGTGTTTGTTGCAAGGAAAAAGCTGTCTGAATAGCCTTTGGGGTAACTTAGCAACACTTCCCATCTTTGTCTTTCCTCTAATTCTTCTATATAATATCTCCTTAAAGAAATACTCTTAGTTAAACTTTCTCATCTGGGCTCAGTTATGATCCCTAGCTCAGGCCATCTGTCATTTAGCTCATCTGCTGTTACTGAGGAAACTGACCCCAGAAGTAACATCTGAAGACTCTTAAACTTGGGGGCATATGGTATATGAATCTGATTTTTACAGCTCAAAGCAATCACTACTGGTAGCTTATCTGGGTTATTTATTGGCCAAATACTTTGCATTTGTATGTATATACTTAAGTACATGAATATTTCCTTTAAAAAAAATCTTATTATCGACCTTACTCCCTTAAGGCACTCTTTTTCCTATTTATCATCACTTTGTCCTTGTAGACATCTATGTCTCTAAGAACCAAGGGCTCTTCAAGCTGTCTTAACATGAATGTGGAATACTATAACATTTTAAAATTAGTTTGAACCTCTGAAATGACTTGGTTTTGCCAAGATCCATAAAACAACCCAAAGATAGTTTCTATGATTTAATATTATAATTATATCAGAAATCCTTGACTTTATTTGGCATGAGGCTTCTTAAATGGTTCTATCTTAGAAGCACATTTCAACAATAGATTGATCCCAATGGCATTTTAAATCTTTGAGTTATCTATTTCAGGTAAAAATTAAAACATGTTACTATGTGTCTACCAAATGGAGTGCAGCGCTTCAGGCATTTCAGCTTCTTGGAAAGTGGTACAAACAATATCTGTTTTGTAAATGCCTTTTTTAATGGAGTGCCAAACAGTGTATGTAAATGTTAACATAAAGGAATATAAAGCATATGGAGAATTATAACAAAATATACATGCAAGTTCATAATAGGTATTTCTACAAAGGATTTGGTCTCAGAACTGGGAAATGGTACATAAAACCTGGTATTTTTTCTACTCCTTTGTGTTTTGTTTTGCTTCTTTTCAGTCCCACTAAATTTTTCTGTCCTATTTTTGAGATGGTTAATCTTCTCCTATAATCATATTGCAATGTTATCATTTTGGGGGTTTCAGTGCTTAATTTATTTTCTTGGCTGGACAAATTATCCTCTTGTCCCCTGCAGCCAATGATAATAATTTCCAGTGAATGCAGTAATGAGGGCAGAACTGATTAAATGTAAGCTTCCCTCCTGCTAAACTCAGCCGACAAGCTGCCTGTCAGTACCTAAGGAGTTTTCCTAGGGTTTTTTTTCCAAAAGTTAAGGAGAATTTTCAGATCAGAAGTTTACATTCCTGTCAGATATATGAATAGATGAGGTATGTGCAGCTCTGCTAATTACACAGTTGGGTTTGCACATGGAATTGGGTCATTGATAGCAGGACTCTACCAGCAAAGTATGCTTCTGTGGTTGTCTACTCTGTCAACTTTACCCTGTTCTGGAGGCCTGCTGCTCTTTATAAAAAGATGCTGCAATGCATAGTCTCAGCTTTTACAACTGAACCCTTTAGCACTAAAGGAACTGTATATTCTAATGCTATAGAAATAGTAGAATTAATATGCTATACTGTGCAGAGAAAGGATAGAAAGGATAGGAAATATTGGCTTAGACACACAGTACATTTTCTCTGTGCCATGCGGTATAAGTGCTTCTCTCTTTTTTATTGTTTAGAAAAGAAGTCTGGAAAAGCTAGACCAGAAATAAGACTAGCAGTGTTATAACGGTATGAGCAAACAGGCGAAATTCTCTGGTAGAAAAAATAAAGATGTAGAAGTGTCTGTAGACCTACTGGGCTAATACTTGGTTATACTCATGGAATGTCAGTATCGCAGCAAATAAAAGCAGCCTAATTCTTCCATGTAATTCTTGATACCATTCTTCAAATTTATATTAGTTAAATTTGATTCCAAAGAATATTCTGTCACAATAGTTAAAGAATAATTATGGCAGAACTCTTTCCAGAAATATTTGCACGAATGTTTGAATAGCCCTTTTTTTTTTCCCCATGGCAGAACAAGCAATAAAGGATTACTATGAACATGTATTTACATAGAATATTTGTGCAGAAATGATGCACTTCTATGAAGTGGAAGTCAATCAATTGTAGGAGGTCAAAATACTGTATGAAAATATAGCAATGAGTTTTCCAAAATGTCAGAATCCAAAATCTTTCACATAAACTACTTCTCAAATATCTGCATGCAGCACACTTATAAAAATGAGGGTCGTTCACAAGTTAATATAAGCAGGATATAGTATTAAGGTATTTGTCACAAATATGCCCAGCAACTCTATATAACAGTGTAGACAGTTACAAAGACATATATACATGCCAATATGCATAATGTTATATATATTTTCAAACATCATCTCTTTACTGGGAGAGTTTCATAAGCATTCTCTACATTCTTGGTTGCTTATAAAACTTCACGAACTTTATTCATTATGAACTTTTTTGCTGTCATAGAATCATAGAATGGTTTAGGTTGGAAAAGACCCTTAAGATCATCCAGTCCAACAATTGACCCTACTCTACCAGGTCTGCCACTAAACCATGTCTCCAAGCACCACGTCTACAAGACTTTTAAACACATCTAGGGATGATGACTCAACCACCGCCCTCGGCAGCCTGTTCCAACGCTTGAT
>VYXH01010781.1:0-42986 GCA_013397275.1 Burhinus bistriatus
GAAGCCAGGCAGGTCCGTCCCATTGGGAGCAAAGTCTGCAAGGCTCTGGGCAGCTGCCACTGCCAGCCAGGGCTCGATGTGGCAATATGCCCAGCCCCATCCTCGCCCAGGGACCCGAGAGCCTGCCCGTCCATGCCAGAGCCACCCTTGGGTGGTGGCTCTGCACCGACACCCTCTGCCTGGACTCACAGAGGCACAGAGTGGCAACAGCCGTCACCAGAACTCCCTTCGCACCTCTTCACTTACACCATCCTGTAGAGAGGCCGTCATTTCAAATAGTACAGAACAGAATAGTCCTGTTGGAAGAGTCCTACAACCATCATCTGGCTCAACTGCCTGAACACTTCAGGGTTGACCAAGAGTTAAAGCATCCTATGAAGGGCATGGTGCAAACACCTCTTCAACACTGACAGGCATGGGGCATCGACCACCACTCTGGGAAGCCTGTTCCAGGCTTTCATCATTCTTTTGGCAAAGAAATGCTTCCAGTCTGAACCTCCCCTGATGTTGTAGAGAGCAATGAGGTCACCCCTCAGCCTCCTTTACACCAAACTAGACAAACCCAGGGTCCTCAGACACTCCTCAGAGGACATGCCTTCCAGCCCTGTCACCAGCTCTGCTGCCCTCCTCTGGACACATTCAAGGACCTTTACATCCTTTTGAAATTGTGGGGCCCAGCACTGCACACAGGTGAGGCCACAGCAACGCTGAATACCATGGGATAATCACCTCTTTTAACTTGCTGGAAAGATTTTCCTTACAAAATTACTGAAGACTTTAAAGAGGAGGCAGCAGTTCCTTGTTTCCGACTGAAGGTGATACCGAGCTCCAGCTTGCGTTCAGGAATGGCTGTATGGTAAAAGCAGTGACCCCAGGAGTTCGATTTTGGAGATTATGCCGGTGCTGCTCTGCAAGACAGGGGAGTACAGGAGGAGCCATAAGCCTGACTGCTCGGCTTCTCTTCACTGCTGCCACCCCTCCAGCCTGCTCAGCCCGAGTGCCTTGCCAACACAGCAGACTTACATAAGCAAATGTGCTCAGAGAAACTTTTTTGTGTGTCATCAGATGCAACCACCAACTGATTCAGGAGCAGAAGGTCCCTAAAGCAGATTTATCCATGCAGCCAGCAATCTTGGGACACCCTGAGAAGAGAAGAGATCAACTGTCTCATCTGTATTACCCCTGGTTCTATGTTGCCCTGTATAGCCATGCAAGCTATAATATGCCACGGAATAGGCTACAGAAAGCAACATGCCCACAGTCATCTAGAAGACCATTGCCCCCATTGTCCCTGCTCATTGCAGGGGGGTTGGACTAGATGATCTTTAAAGGTGCCTTCCAACCCAAACTATTCTATGACTGTATGATTCTAACAGAGCTGTCACCGATGGAGAAAGTTACTTTCCTTCCCCCAAACAGCAGTGCATAGCACCTGCAGGTCTGCCTAGCCCTTGTCTTCTGCAGACATCCAGAGAAAATGCGGTGATCTCCCTTTCTGCTACTGCTGCTGGAATCAGGAGGGGACTTTTGATTATATCCTAGCAGTGGGCCACACTGTGATAATTGTGCCAGTGTGAATTTGGAGTCCCTCCATCAGTGGTTGTGGAATGACCCAAGGATTGTGCTGCCCTGTGTTGCTAGACTGAAAATGGAGTAATTGGAACTGTCTGAGTTGACAAAGACTGGGAACAAGGCCATCATTAGTATTCATTAGTAGATATTTTTTTTAATCTACCTCTAAAGTAAACAGTAGTTCCCCAAGATGAATTTAAAATCTATTTTTGCTTCCATCCCTGAGAGTCTGGAAAAGGGTTTTGAAGAAAGCTTCTTTCAAAGTCTCTGGTGACTCGACTAATTAAATCAGGGGCCTCATGTGGAAAAAATATAGAGAGATAGATACACTTTTTTAGCCTCATTTTTTTCACTCTGCAATGAAAAAAAAATATTTTAGAGCTGCCTTTTTTTTTTTTGTTTGTGCTCTACAAATTCATGAGATTCCAGGAAAGCTGCTAAAGCAAGCTATTGTCAAGAATAGCTTCCTTGTTTATGAAAAGGTACTCACTAGCCCTGAAACACCACATAATTTAGGGATGCAGAACATGAAACTGTGATGACTTTTGTCATCTGTGCACTCAACCTTCATGTTTCCAGGCATTTAGCAGGCAGCTCATCCCCACAGTTCTGCAACTTTTTACAAAGGACTGGCCAGTATGGTGCTCTCTCTTGGATACTTTCCTTTCATTATTTACATCTTTTGTCTAAAATATATGCAATTTTAGATTGCAAGTGCATTTGGTTTTCCTCTTTTAAAATGTAAGTGGGTATTTAGTAATAGCACTTTACAGTTTTCTAATAGGTCCTTTCAGAGCGATTTGCAGACACTCCTGAGAGCAAGCCCTGTCATAACACTGTCCTCAGTTTTAACAGATTGCAACACTGACGCACCAATGTGATGTCTGTGATGGTGGGGAATCCACATCACCTAACCAGCACCCACCATCTGAGTCAGGAGCTCAGTGGCTGTCATTCCCCATAGAGTCCATCATTGGAGAATAACAGACACTCTTTGAAGCTCTGAATGACTTTCTGAAATATCTCTCTCCACTGACTGTAAACAGAGTAAAAGTCAATGAGGACTACAACTTAGACATCTGGTTTTATAGTGACCATTCCTAGCTCTCCCTCTCTCTACCCCTTTGGAAAGGTGTTTGCATGACGGACACTCAGGAAAGTGAAGGCAATTTAATGAAGAACATGAAGGCAGTGCAGGGCTCCTTCCCTTCACGCTTTGACACGTCCAGGTCTGTGCTGGCAGGTATTTTCCAGCAGTGCTTTCCATATTCACCTACAGATATTTGAGCAAGGCCCTCTGTATTTCAGCCCTTCTTCCCTAGGAAGTTGAAAAATGGGCATTAAAAATTGGATCTTCTTTCCCCAGCATTTGACCCCATTTCCTGATCCAAATCCAGACTGCTTGGAGGTATGGAGAGCCTCAGAGCTCAGTGATGACACTCACTGATAGGCCTCACCGCCTTGCGGTGACATTTGCCATGTCAACAAGCAGAACGGCATCCCAACAGGGCCTTGGGTGACTTACACTTGAGCTACTGCTTAAACTCATTCATGTCTGTTGAAGGTCAGCCCATGGCAGAAGCCTCAGATGAGGCTCTCTGTGAGGAACAAGATACCCTCATTTGGAAAGGGAGGCTATCAGCATCCTGTCCCAAGTTATAACCATCTCTGTAGTAATATAAGTTATTGTTTCTGCCAATGGTAAAATTGCAACCTCTTCAGAAAATTCCTACTGAAAGGTTGTTTGTCTGAATAACAAAGAGTAAAGTGACTTGTTGAACTTGTCAATTTGATTCACTATTTGCAAAGTTGACACAAAAAAATACTGTCTGCACAAGGCTTTTATTCTCCCAGCATGCAAAGTATTAGACATAATTAAATCCATATAGCTGAGTGTGCCTGGCTGAGTTGCACCTGAAGCATGTTCAGTCCTGTTCCAGTCTTGACTGCTGTTTTGTCTGTTGGTTTGTTTCATGGAGAGCAAATATCAAAGAAGTATCTGAAATACAATACCCGTGAAAAATAAAATAAACTGCAAGTGTTTTGTAGCTTTTTACATCCAAATCACGTATTTCATTGAGTAAATAGGCTTTTTAAAGTTCCCTTATCCTTTCTGGTTAGAAAGGATATTAAAAGTAAACAGAATTTGGTTGTGGATTTTAAGTCCTCCAAAACACAGAAGACCTTCAAGACCTAGAAAGTGAAGTGACCCAAACAAAAGCTGGTCAGAATTTCCCAAGCACAGGTCCAAATTTTGAGCCTATTCCAAAGCCATGCAACTTATCCAGTGAAGAGGTTTCATGGACACGAAGGCTGAGCCTTTTGGACAGGACATTTTTGTAGGAGGTCCTTAGTGCAGGAGTTCCTAAACAGTCATATGTGAACTGCTCATGATACAGAAGCCACAACAAAGTGTTTCAGGTGTTAGCACAGCACAGGCAGCTCGTAGGCTGGCTAGTCACAAAAAACATCAGTCTCCTGGTCCTGGGGCTTTTAGTCTAGCAGATGGAGGTATGATAGAGAAATGACATTAGAAATAGTCTGGACCATTTCAGCAGGGATACTAATCAACCACTGAAACAACTTAAACAGGTTGATGGGAGATTCTCCATCATTGAAAAAGTTTTAGATGAATGATGAATGTTTGTTCAGGGAATTTCTCTGATGATCTTGTCCAGAAGGTTTGATTGGCTTATCATTGTCACTGTTCTGGACTTGCTATCTATAAGTCTTTATAACACAGATTTAGCATGTTTATCTTGGTCTCCATTCAGTCTTACTATAAAACTGACTTCCAAAATGGAAACTATAAAAAAATTTTGCTAAATGATTCCCAGATATTGATTATGCAATGATATGATCTGTAATGATGTATGATGTATATACACTCAAATAGATATACTGTGAACTACATACTGATCATCACAGGAAAAAATATGGAAACAACATTTTCCTCTCATGAATCACAGATAAATTCCCTGTCACTTCCCTTTTACAAAATTACCATTATACATGGTAGTTTTGGTTTATCGTGTGCTCATTTACATGAGCATGTGTACAAGCTTAGCATCTATAAACCCTGAATTGGTAATTAATGCCTGTCTAATTAATTGGAGAGACACACTGAGAAGAGTATTACTTAGAACAAGTCTGCATGTAGAGCACCTTCCCTTCCTGTTGCCCTGTGTCTGACTGCCCTAGCCCGCACTGTGAACTTTCTTTCAGCAGTCACCTTGTAGAATTACACAAACAAACAAGAGAAGGAGGGAAAATAAATCAGAAACAATTTCAGGTCTTAATATAACCTGCTTCTTCAGTGCTTCAGATCACAAGTAAGCCTAGTTCATCTAGTCACTGCATTAACAGCATTACCTAGGGAAGATTACAATCTCTTACGTTTGCTGTGGAAAAAATTGACAGAATATTCCCTTGTTCATATGTTTCTTCAGTTATTTGGAGAGATTCAAGGGAATCACAAAAAGTACATGCTTGCTTTTTATCTCTCCCTTTTTCCAGTCTCCACCTTTCTTCATCTTGTTATAAACTTTAGCGATTTAACACAGTGTGTTGTCTCCTGCTGAGCAAACAGAAAAGTGACAAGAGACAAGGTCAAGCTGCCCTTTGCTCCTCCTGATACACAAGCTATTTCATGTGTCTAAAGCTCTGGCTATAACAGGACTGGAAAAATATCAAAAGATATTAAAGTTAAGAAAACAAGTCACCAGGAGACTGTAACCTTCATCAAGTGGGAAAGCAAAAAGATTCTTATTCTTGGCTTTCCTAGTTGCTATGCACTTGTCTGAACCCACAAGGCTGTTTTAATGTTCTATTTTATTTCACCCACTCTTGTTTGAAATGTTACAGTTTCAGAATTGAAAGCAATTTTTGTGAATTTATAGCTGAGAGATGCTGGAAGGTATGTGTGTATACATGCACGTGCCAGCCAAGGAAACCCTTAGTTGTCCCAGCAGAGGGGCAATAAATATGACCATAAATGCCAATAAAATCAAAATGCTGAGTTTTTTCTGAAGATTGATTACAGAGAAGACCTCTGTGAAGATCGTGATTATTGGTCCCTCTTGGATATTTTAGGCAATTGTATAAGCACATCAGGGCAACGCTTTGATTTTTACTTTTGGTGTATTCAAAAGATAGCAGCAATAGATACATAAATAAATGCATTTTCATAGTCTTTGTTTTGTCCACAGTAAATGTAGACCTGGAAAGAAAATCTATATTTTTTTCTTTTATTGCTGCCATTTCAAGTATCTAGTAGATTTGAATGGAGAAATATATCTAGAAAGTGATATGCTTTACTCTGTCAAAGGTTTCAAAAGTAAATAAACAAGTTTTATTGGTTGCTCTTACATCTAGATGTAGTATTTAATAGATATATTAAACACTGATACAGCTGCCAGATATTCCAAGGAAATATTGTGCATATCACAGCTAAGACTTACAATGTCATAACAAATCTATATTTTACTAATGGAAACAAGGCTTTCTCACATAAACTGCTCAGAGCTTTTGAAGCTCATTTTCTACCACAGCCATTTCTCCCATACTCTCCCAGATGTTTTGCAATTATACCCAATTGCTTGCTGTTGCAAGCAAAATTGTGCTGTATGAATGACCTTCATTTCTTAATGGTTGTGTTGACACGTCAAAGCAGGAAATGAGATGTAAACTTGGGGTGGAGTAAGGCCTTGGCTGAAAAGATACAAACAGAAGGACTCTTTAATGGACCATGGCAGCTCTTCAAGCAAAAAGGATGCAGGACAAGTACCATATGAAAAACAAGACTTAAGCAACTAAAGTAGGATCCACATAGATGAAGTGTTGATGCCTAAATACAGACTTAGAAAGAGACAGAGCCGCTCCATATTCACCACATCTCTGTGGCGGCCAGACTGTTTTCTTAAGAGTAAGCGACAGTGAGTTTTAATCTTTTCAGGAAGCAGAGAGAATCAGACCTGGGTCTCCTACATCTTTGGGCTATTATTGCTATTTATAGCCTTTAGTATAAAAGGCTCTGTGCGTTGGAGGTGGATTTGAAATAATCTCTTTCAAAAGAAGAATAAATTTCAGCTTTTCTCTTTCTTCTTCTCTTTAGGCAACGGCAGGGGCACCTGCCCTGTGGGGAAAGTTTCTGGTCATGAGTCCTGAGTGCTTCAAGTTTTGGAGCTGGCCTTGTTACACCTATCTAAATTAATCCCAGAGGATGTACCTACAGCAATGATCTGACCTCTGTCGCTGCAGATCAGTGCTGAACCTCTTTCCTTCTCCCCACAGAGCTGCAGTGACTGCTGTAGACTGATCATGCCAATGGAGTAGGAAAGGCCATGAGGCCCTGTGCACCTCCTGCCCCAGTGCCTCCGTGGTGCCCTTGCATGGAAACGAGCCGTGTCTGCACAGGGTGCCTGCTCTTGCAGCCATTTTCTGCAGAAAAAAGCCTGTGGGGCTGGATGAAGGTCAGCGGATGATTAGACTCATTAACAATGTTATTTGAGTGTAAGTCCAACCCACTCAAACCCAAATTAATTCACCCACTGCTCATGCTACAAGTCCACAAGCCTGCTTTGAGAGATTGTCTCAGCCTGAGTTTTGGGAAAATGTGCAGGGAAAGAGCTTGAGCAAGGTTAGTGCTGAGGCAAGTCAAAGGTCTCGCTTGTTTAGCCAGCTTGCACAGGACTCGGCACAAGTAGTGCAGTTGCACAGTCCATCAACAGATGCTCCAAGTTTATCTCTTCCAAACCTCCATGTGAATTATGTCCAAGATACAGTCATCCTAGCTGCTAGCAACAGGGACAGAAACCGTAATGCTCATGTAGCTAGATAAAATTAAATCTGGATTCAAGCCCACTCTTAATCTTATAGAAGACTCGTATCATGCCAGCTTTCCTTCTGTATTGCAAAAAGCACATTTTCATGCAGCTGTTGTCTTCCACCCCTTTCTTGTTGATGCCAAGATGTAATAGCAGGGTTATATTGCTGGCCCCTGGAACAAAACAGTTTTAGTCAAAGTAGAGTACTGAAAGTACTAAAAGATATTAGAGGCCAGAGAATGTAATAAAAGAATGATAATAGTCAGCTTTAACTCTCTATGTATTAATGGGCCAAACGTCACTTCAAGTTGCAATTTAGAGAAGTGATTTCTTGACAAGAACACTAGTTTCTAGGAAGACTAGCTCTTTGGTATATAAGTAGAGGGATTTGTCCTAGAATTAACCTTTACTGCAGATTTCCATCCCCAGAAAATTTTACCGGCATGCAAAGACTTTATAGAGTGTTTCTCACAGATTCTTGAGTGACTTGGATATAACTTTTGGCTGCTTCATCACGAAGAGGTTTTTTTTTGTGCTGAATTCATGGAATCATGGAATCACGGAATTTTCAGAGTTGGAAGGGACCTCTAGAGATCATCTAGTCCAACTCCCCTGCTGACGCAGGAATGCCTAGAGCACATTACTCAGGACTGCATCCAGGCAGGTCTTGAAAATCTCCAGAGAAGGGGACTCCACAACCTCCCTGGGCAGCCCGTTCCAGTGCTCGGTCACCCTCACTGTAAAGAAGTTTTTTCTTATGTTTGAATGGAACTTCCTATGTTCCAACTTGTGCCCGTTGCTCCTCGTCCTGTCATTGGGAACCACTGAAAAGAGTCTGCCTCCATCCTCCTTCAACCCACCCTTTAGATACTTATAAGCAAGAATAAGGTCTCCCCTCAGCCTTTTCTTCTCCAGGCTAAAGAGTCCCAGCTCTCTCAGCGTTTCCTCATAAGGGAGGAGCTCCAATCCCCCAATCATCTTTGTTGCCCTACGCTGGACTCTCTCCAGTAGTTCCCTGTCCCGCTTGAGCTGGGGAGCCCAGAACTGGACACAGTATTCCAGTTGTGGCCTCACCAGTGCCGAGTAGAGGGGGAGAATGACCTCCCTCGACCTACTGGCCACACTCTTCCCTATGCAGCCCAGGATTCCATTGGCCTTCCTGGCGACAAGGGCACATTGCTGGCTCATGGATAATTTACTATCTACCAGGACCCCCAGATCCTTCTCCTCAGAACTGCTTTCCAGCAGGTCCACCCCTAACCTATATTGGTGCCTAGCATTCTTCCTCCCCAGGTGCAGGACCCTACACTTGCTCTTGTTGAACCTCATTAGGTTCTTCTCTGCCCAGCACTCCAGCCTGTCCAGGTCACGCTGGATGGCAGCGCGGCCCTCTGGAGTGTCAGCCACCCCTCCCAGTTTGGTATCATCAGCGAACTTGCTGAGGATACACTCTGTCCCCTCATCCAGGTCATTGATGAATATATTGAACAAGATCGGGCTGAGTATTGACCCCTGGGGGACACCACTGGTTACAGGCCTCCAACTTGACACTGCTCCATTAATCACAACCCTCTGAGTTCTGTCACACAGCCAGCTCTCAATCCACCTCGCTGTCTCCTCATCTAGCCCACACTTCCTCAGCTTCCTAATGAGGATGTTATGGGAGACAGTGTCAAAAGCCTTGCTGAAGTCAAGGTAGATGACATCTACTGCTCTCCCCTCATCCAGCCAACCAGTTATAACATCATAGAAGGCTATCAGATTGGTCAAGCATGATTTACCCTTGGTAAATCCGTGTTGACCACTTCCAATAACTTCCTGTTCTTCAACGTGTTTGGAGATGACATCCAGAACAAGTCGCTCCATTACCTTCCCAGGGACAGAGGTGAGACTAACCGGCCTGTAGTTCCCTGGGTCCTCCTTCTTGCCCTTTTTGAAGATTGGAGCGATGTCGGCCTTCTTCCAGTCCTCAGGCACCTCTCCTGTTCCCCATGACCTTCCAAAGATGATGGAGAGTGGTCTAGCAATAACATCTGCCAGCTCTCTCAGCACTCGCGGGTGCATCCCATCAGGGCCCATGGACTTATGGATGTCCAGCTTGGCCAAGTGGTCTCTAACCCGGTCCTCCTCAACTGAGGGAAAATCTTCCTCTCTCCAGACCTTCCCCCTTGCCTCCAGGGTCTGGGATTCATGAGGGACAGCTTTAGCAGTGAAGACCGAAGAAAAGAAGGCATTCAGTAACTCCACCTTCTCTGTGTCTTCCACCACTAGGGTGCCCATCTCATTCATCAGTGGGCCTACATTTTCCCTAGTCTTCCTTTTTCTATTGATATACTGAAAGAACCTCTTCTTATTATCTTTAACCGCAGTGGCCAAGCTGAGTTCTGCTTGGGCTTTGGCCCTTCTAATTTTCCCCCTGCATAGCTTCACTACATCTTGGTATTCCTCATAAGTTGCCAACCCCCTTTTCCAAAGAATGTAAACTTTCCTTTTGTTCCTGAGGTCCAGCCAAAGCTCTCTATTTAGCCAGGCTGGTCTTCTTCCCCGTCGGCTCGTTTTTCGGGACATGGGGATGGCCTTCTCCTGTGCTTTTAAGAGTTCCTGCTTAAAGTATGACCAGCCTTCCTGGGCACCTTTGCCCTTCAGTACTGTCTCCCAAGGGACACTCTCAACCATGCTCCTAAACAGGCTAAAGTCTGTCCTTCCAAGGTGGCAGTTCTGCTGGCTCCCCACCTTGTGGAGACATTTATAACAGCTCAAAGTCTTTGGCCACGGTAGATGGAAAACAAAGATCTCCAGAGTGCTCAGTTCTCAATGAACTGTTGCCACAAACTGACCAGACTAGCCATTAGTTTGCAATGTCTTTTCCAAATCCAGGGTTTAAAAGGACTCCATAGTCTCAGGATAAGATACACTTAGAGTAGCTGTCAGGGCTGAAAGCACTGTGTCTAGGAAATGTACTTCTCAGGTTGCTTGGGCTCCCTAAATGAAGTGCATGAAGCTAAGAGAAACAGTCACAATTTCTGTGAGCTTCCTAATAGAGCCACAGCTAAGTTCATTGAATGTTATAATTGACTCCAATAAGACACCAATACTAAAAGCCAAGTTCCTGGGAATCTTGAGGAGAAATGGCTGAACCTTAGTTGAGTTCTTCTGAAATTAATCTGAACACTCCAACACCGCCTGTCTTCTTTACTGTTACCTTCTTCACTGTTATCTTCTTCTTACTCATGTAATCAGCCTCTAAAACTTCCACAGGGCTTCAGGATGGATAAACTTGGTCTGTCACAGAAATTTGGTTCAAAGCATATGCATTATCAGAGTCCCACTAAACCTAATGGTTTGCTGTGGGATGGATTTCATAGAAGCTGAGCAAGATATTAGAACACTCTTGTATCAAAGCCTCAGTGAGAACCTCAAGTTCTTGAGATCATGCCCATATAGGAAATTTTTGGAAAAGAGGTAGAAAGGTGAAGTCCAATGAAGACAGAGGACGAAAAATGTATCAAACATCAAGGAGAGTTGAACAGATGAGACAAAAACTAAAAATGAGGAGCAAAGGGAGGATCTGAAAAAAATTCTTTCTGATATAGCACTCTATTAAATAAAATATGTACTACCACAATATGGTATAACAACCTGGCTTTGGGCTGTTCCTTCTATATCTGATATAAACAAAGTTCCCACTGCTTATTAAATTCATCATAGCCATGCTTCTGCTGCCTGTAGCTACTTGGTCTCCTCAAATACTTGCATTACAAAACTGCTTCAGGGATTTCATTTCTAGTTGTTATTAAGATCTGCTTTCATCAGGATTTCAGACCAAATCTAATCATCATGCTAATGAAATGCTATCTTGACTGTACACTGTATGCTTTCCTCATAGCCACTTTTTATTTTCTCCCCCAAAAAAGTCTATGAGAACAGTTTTCCAGATGCAGGGAAGAAATATCACCATTACCAAGGCCAGTAGATCTTTCCATCAGTGTTGGGTTACTGTAAGTATTTCTCTGCTCACTAGTACACTGTCAATCACATTGTGACGTCTGAAGTCCATGCTAAGAAATCACTAAGGCAGGCTCCCTGCAAGTTGAATACCTGAGTGTAGCTCCAACCTTACTCACCTGCGTGAGTTAGTCATGCCACACTCAAGCTACGAGCAGCAGAACAAGCAAATTGTAGGGCTCCATGTGTTCATTTCTGTTCTTTCTTCATTACATAGATGAATTCACAGGGGCAGTAGGTGGCACTAGCATGGGACGTAGATAAAATATGAGGTGTCTATATATGTTTAGCCACATTAATAATGTCTTCACTCTCTATTTATTGCACTCAAGCCTCCTCTTCTCTGCTGTGAGAGACAACGGTCTCTGCTTTGTCATGCTATAATTGCATATTTACTGGGTAGATCTATGACGGCTGCGGCTTGCCATTAGCACCACGGGGGCATTCAGTGATGTGGTTGTGACCATGCAGCTGTGCAACCCATAGAAGGGCTGGAGTCACCCTGTTACCACAAAACTGTCTAGAATAAAGTTGTCCAGTTGTCCAGGCAGAGGGCCCATTATTCCCGAGATTTGCCCCCCTATTTAATAGACAGAACAGTAGTTGACCCTTTCTTTTTTCTGACGTCCCCAGAGTCCACCTGGGCCCTGGAATGGTCCCTCTGATTCATATCCAGGTCTTGATCCCAGCACAATATTGTTCTCTTCAAGAATACTTTGTCTTGGGCAACCTGCCAGTCACCTCCTACCAGCATGGGCAGAAGAGCTCAGTGCTCTGCTGTTCTGGGGACAGCATCTCATGAAGCTGTGGCTGGATTCACTCTTCTGTCTCTCAAAAATGGGTCCTTCTGGATGACAGATACAGGCTTTGAGTGACATAGGATGGACTGAATATTGGCAGGGCTAGGAGACTAAAACCCAAGCGAATGGAAAGGACCTGAAGGCATCAGCAGTGAGGATAAGTGACATTTGCTTGTGGCTGTAACAGTACCCAAGGGAGGGCAACTGCACATCTGTGTTAGAACAAGGACAGCTGCAAAAACAGATGCTCTGTGTTCTTGGTCCAGTATAAAAAGAGGCTAAGACTGACCCTAAATAAAATGGAAGGTAGGGTGTCTGGATAAAAACAAGCTGTGTTTTCCACAGGGGAAAAAAGCCTAACTAGGCGGATGAGTCAGTCCAATGAATGAGTCACAGAAAGGGAATAAAGATTATATAAATTCCCAATGACATATGGCTCCATTAGACTTAGACTAAAGCTGCAATGTCCAGACCTAGTTTGGGCTTCCTGATTTTTGGTGTTTCTAAACCTTCAAACTGGTATAGCAAGTAGGAAATATGAGGTGCAGAGGTTGAAGAATGTGGTAACAGATGGAAGCAAACCCATAAGGTAGCCACAGTCTGTCAACATTTCACAGCTAGGATCAGGGGCAAATGGACTCAGTTGAATCTCTATTTTTAATTCTCTGTTGAATCTCTCTATTTTGATAAGACTTGCTTTTTCAAGCAAAACAGACATTTTCCTGAAACATTTTTAGTCCTGAAAAGAAAATAATTATACTTTTCTTTCACTACTTTAAACTTATTTTTCTTTTATAGTAGAAGAACTTGTTTGACACTGTGAAATCCATTTTACCCCTCCAACAAACCAAAACCTTTCTGCCACAAACATACTGTTTCCAGTTTCAAAAACACAGACAGGGCTGGTGTTGAAGGAACAAATAGAGAAAACCAACCAACCAACAAACCAACAAACAAATAACCACTTTGGTAACATCACATCTACAGGCTCTAGCTTCTGCCTCTCAGACACACTGGGGCTTAATTTTCCTCTCATATGCAGATGTAAATCAGAGTCAATTCCACTGAAGATGATAGAGTTGCTCTGATGAGAAAATTATGTAAGATGGTAGCAGAATCAGGTCTTTTCTAGTTGAAACACATCTGTTAGACTTAGGGTGTTTTTTGCAAAATTCAACCACTTCTCTTCCTCCAGATCCTTGCAATAACCCAAACTCCAGTTAGCCCTTACAGCTTGAACTAAAACCTCCAAAGATAAAAAGCAGAAGGATGCCTCAACAAAAAAATAATTTCATCTTCAGAAAAGATGCATGAGAAAACTCAAAACTACGTTAGAAAAAATTCCATGTTCTCCTGGTGCAGATTAGATATGATGGCAGTGATGGGGTTGACAGGCTTTAGGGGCATTCTGTCCCGGGTGGGACAAAAAATCATCAGAACTGCACTTTGCAATATGGATGCTGTGGGAGGCTCAACACAGAGCCATGCTTTGCTGACAAGTTACCTGCTGGCATGATTTTTTAATGCTAGACAGAATATCAGAGAACTCTATCTTCTTTCACACTCTCCCTGCTTGCACTCATGTATGCAACATTTTTACTAACTCACTGTATTTTCTTTTCATTTGCAGTTGAAAGCAGAAATCAGTTTTATACTCCCATGGAACTCTTCAAATTCCCACCCAAATTATTCTAGAGCTGATCTCCTAACCCAGAGGGGCTCTGCTGGCAGTATTTCCATCGAACATCATTTATATTCCCACTGAGTTCAGCGATAAAGCTCTCCCATCTGAATGACTAAGGTCAGCATACAACACTACCTTGCTGAGAGAGTCCATTCCCAATCGGCTTCATAAGTAGTTACCAAGTTAGCTGTCATGCTGTTATGAAGCCACTCTCATTTAGATCCTCTCATTTGCCTGCTGAAGTATAACAAATTATTTTTCTCTTCCTCTTTCTTTTTTCCAAATTATACACAATCGCCGAAAGCTAAGCAATGGCTTTTATGTGAATGTGCAATTGAAGTGGGATCCCTGGTACTAGTTATTATTCTGTTTCAGTAATGGTCATACCTTGAAAAGCCAAAGGAAAGCAACAGAGCATAAAAGAGAAGCTCGATGAAGCAGAAAAGGTTTGATACGATACTCAAAGCTCATGTTCTGTTCAGTGGACAAGGTGGGAGACTATCCTATCCAAATATCAATGCTAATATACCCTCCTTATGCAGATCTGAAAATCCAGCTCCTAAATATTATTTTCTTCTTTCTGAGCCATGAAAACCCAGATTGGGCATTAAGCACCAATGGCCTCTTTCATCAGATATTAACCGCAAGGACTACACAGGGCTGTTAGATGAAGAAAGGAGAAATGGGTGCTGGGATTCACAGATCCTGACCCTGCTATATTACACTCAGCATGGTCATAGGATACAGAGCTCCCACAGGCTAAGATTAAACCAGAGAGACTCATCTGAGCCTCTGCTGAGGGCCAAAGGAAGGAGAGATTTCTTCTGAAAGGGATTTAGAGCATTCAAAATTAGTTCCTGGTTGATCCTGTAGAAATGACCACGTCTCTCCCCACGGACTATAGATACAGGCTTGTATTCGACCTTTACTCTGAAAACTTGCAGGGGAAACAAAAACAAAAACATGAGAAACTAGTCTTCTGGCAACATCTGTCAACAGGTTTATTCCTCCTTCTGAAAGGCAGATTAACTCTTTCTTTGCTCATCCTCTATTCAGGTAGGCTACTTCTGGCAAACTTTTCTGTCCCTTGGTGGCTGTATCTCACAGAGATCTGGCATTTTGTACCTATGGGTTGTGCTGTTTGTTGTTCTAGAATAAACCTTATCAATCTGTTGTAGTCTTCATCTTCTGTATTTCTCTTCTTTGAGGACACTGAATAGTTTCTCATTTAGCCAGGCTGATGTTTTTGACATCCTTCCTTCATTTTGGAGTAATTTGCACTTGTACCTGTAACATAATGTCTTTAAAGAACTGACAGCTTTCTGGATTAGTTTTTTCCCCTTAGACTTGTGTTTTATGAGCTCCTACCCCCCAGTTATCAGGGTGTATTGATGCCTGTCATCTTGAAGTCCAGTCTGTGTATACTCTGTCATCGTGACAAAGAGTCACGAACTTTCACAGTTCTTGGACGCTCTCACCCAAATTGCCTTCCCCCTTCCTGTTTTCAACCACTGCTCCCTCTTGGTTAGAGCTGGGAAAGCCACCTGCATAACTCCTATTTAAAGACCCTGTTCTCAACACATTGTAAGAAGTTGCTGGAGAGTTTGTGTCTGGCTATTTTGCTGTTCCTCCCTAGCCTGTTTCGTTGGATTGATGTCACTCCTCTTTTCATTACACAGAAACTTCCAGTTAAGTTTAGCCCCATGTATCTCAAGTGCCACAGATACACAGCACAGCAGCTCCTCCTTCCCCAGGCCTGAGCAATCCTGTATTAATTATTTTTGTATTAATATGCCAGAGAGTGGAATTGTTCCACCCAATGTCTCTTATGCCAAATTCATCATAATTTAGAGCACTGAGTCTTCCCTTGGACAGATTTCCCGGTCAAATCTCTGATAATTTTAATGAATTGCTATCAAACAGATAAAGAAAACTTTTAGCAATTTTTAATCACATACAAACCAATATTATCCACAGATAATACAATGATGAGGACAGCATGAAAATGCATATGAAATCAAATGACTGGGCATTTATCCATGAAATGAAACTACTAAGAATTGCCACTGATCAGACTTAAAACCCTGTTTAAAAGAACTTGTGGAATGGCTATAGACTTATCAGGGATACAGAATCAAACTATTAGGATCCAGGAGGTAAATTTCTTGGAGGAAGGTTGCTCCTGCACTGTTTCTTCTATCCTTTTCTGAAACATCTGGTACTGGCCAGCAGAGAAGACCTTGGACTGACAAATTCAAGGTCTCAGTATGTGAAATCTTGCAGTGCTGTAGCTTACTTGCACCAATGTGCATGCAAATTTGACTCACAGAATACTTAAAACATTATTTCAGCCACATCTTCTTGTTATGTATTTTTTACAGGGACATTTAAACTTCATTATTCAATCCTGGTTGAGATATTGATAAATGTATGTATTAATTTACTATTTCAGCTGTGGGGTTTTTTTGTAGTTAATTACGTAGCAACTTAATTTATCTTTTGTCAATTTGTTTTCCCTCAATAAATGATCTGCCAACAATACATTATTTTTAATTAGCCTGCAGCAAGTGTCTCTACGAATGTAAATCAAATGCTTATTTGAGCCATTAATTGAAAAGGAGAGATCATTGGAATTCATACTGTGTTATTCTTGGGCTTTTTTTAGTTTTCTTATTCTGAAAGGATTATGACAAAACAGTGCCTGTAGCAAGGAATTGACAACACACCCTGATAATCAGAAACAAACAGAAATGTACAAAAAATACATAACTACTTTCTTTTTTTTTTTAGCAGATAATAAATGCCAGGTATATAAAACAAAAAGAGAACTATATCTGAAAATTTCATTTGTTGATTAGAAAAAACCGAAACCCGTCTCTCTCTACCCCTTCTCTCCTCCTTATATATATTTTTTTAATTTTTTTTTTTTTACATTTAGGGAACAGTTATTCTGGAGATATTTACATGAGGAGCTGCAGAAAACCAAGCCAGTGAGAAAATATTCAGGAATTAAGTATGGGGACCAGTATCATTCTTCTGCATGCAGGGTTTTGCAGCTGCTGCGGCATCTTCTGGATCCCTGTCCCAGACTATATTCTACCAAAGCCTGTACTTCTCTTCCTGGATTTTGCTCCAAGGCACTTATTGACCCCGATGGGTATGATGACATTTTCGTTAGTCTTTTATCACTATGGCAAAATCCTCTCTAGTGCTTGACCACTCTCTTTCCCTACTTTAGTAGAAGAACTCAGTTCCATCTGTTTCTTATTCTACAGTTTTAATTCAGATTGCAGGAGCATGAAATCCTGAAAAAATATACGCAGTGTCATTTTGTTTTATTTCCTCCATTGTTAATTACAGCAAGTTTTTCAGGCTTTTGATGTCACCTTAAACAAAACTATTGCTGATCACATTTCAGTCACAGAGGTGTTTGGGGGTTTTGTTGCATTTTATAATCACACAATTCCCTCTATTTCAAGCAAAGCATCAATGGCCATCTGGCACATAAACAATAGTTCAAAAGAAAACCATTGTCTTACAATAATGAAGCAGGAAGCAGTTTTAACCTTGATGTTCTGGGGTGTGTGAGTACTTCTCCATGAAAAGAGTGCTTGTGGGAAAACGTCTTGGCAGTTCAGGTTTTCTGAGGCATTTAGTACTATGGTCTCCCAAAGGGACTTTATCTTCATAATTATCTTCATTATTGTTTCTTTTGCCATGTGTCGCCCTGTTGCACTACTCCACCTAAAGTGTCCTTGATCGCAGTGTGGCTGCATGACAAAAAGTGTCAGGTACACATTATTTAGTGGAGGGTTCACTTAATGGGATTTTCTAATGAAATCTGAAGGAATCATTGTTTTTGAAGCAATACATCTTGATGTACTGAGATGAGGGTGTAATAAAGCAGTATTTTATCACCGGTTGCTTTCTGCAGTGTCACTGTGATTTTTGCAAAATGGAAAGCTGTTGTGATTGTCAGTGATTTGGTTTCAGATTTACTGTCACTGAATGGACAGAGGTTCTTAATTCCAAAGGGCGGCAGGATTAGGGGCTGAGAAGCAACTTATGAAAAATATTAGAAGAAACACTTAATGAAAATGTCATATAAGTGAAAAACCTGGAGAACAACTAATCAGGTTCATCTAAGAAGCTTCACTTCCCAGAACAGGAGTGCTCTTTGATACAAAGATCGGTGTTAGAAGCTTCACTTCCCAGAACAGGAGTGCTCTTTGCCATTTCTATGTCATGCATTCCTATGAGATCACCATCCCCTGAGTCCTGACTGCATCATCTGTCAAGACAGCAGTTCCTATTCGATTGCTAATGGCTCACTGTGCAACTGCTTCTCACCCCCAGTGAGTGCTCTAACACACATTTAGTTCTGCTGAAGTCAAGGGCTCACCAATAAGATAAGACGTCTTCACAGTCTTGGCACTTGACTCATAGTTAGATGCCTACAGATGCAGATTAAATACTCAATAAAAGCTCTCTGCTACTTTCAGGACCTAAATCCCACAGTCAAGCACTAATAAAGTCCCCTATTCAGATGCTGCATAATCCAGTTTCCTCTGTCAGCCAGGTGAGGCACAGCAAGGATGACTTTGGAGGTATACCTGCTCTGACATAGGTCTGCCTTCCCTTAGAGGTACCTCCTCTTACATGAAGGGACTCCTTCCGAAAGGGCATCTCCAGCTGGATCTTCAACAGTCTCCTTGCACAGATCCCCTCCATTTCTCCATTTTCTCCTCTCACGTCTCTTAATGTATCTCTTCATCTCTTCACTGTCTCGTCCTGTATGTCCTCTTGCCTCTTATCATATCTCCTTTTGTGTCTCTCCCGCAGAGGCTGCCACTCTTTCCTAAATATTTTTGCAGAGGTGCCATGTACTCCTGCACCTGGCTGAAGTTCTGGCATGCAATGTGTTGTTTTAACCTGTTTCAGAGCTGGCTGGAACTGCCTGTGACTGGCACAGGCCCAACAGGAGGGATACACAGGAGAAGGACAGCTTCCTGGGTTCCTGTGGGAGTTTGCGTGAGTCTCCCTGCTTAGCATCTGGGAAGCTCCAGAAGCCCTGCAGCCAATATTTAGGAACTATGAGGATTTTACTAGCAGAAGTGTAGCGCCAATAGCAAAGATGCTGAGGTCCAAGAACCTTGTACCTAGGAGTTGTGCTCTCATGGTACTAAAGCAGGTGAAGTAGGGCTTGAAGACAGGTGTCCTTCTGGGCTATATCCAAACAGTGCTGCTCTGTGCCAAGAAGGACCAGAGAGGTCAAGGCTTCTGAACTGCACTGTGCTGCATAGCATATATGAGCATGTTGGTATCTGAAGACTTCTGGTGCTTCGTGGCTTAGGCATCTGCAGAGCAATGATTTTGAGAATCTAAACTTTGTACTGAGGTACCCAACACAGCTGTGAGAGAGGAATTAAAACACAGATATTTAGACCTGCTTAGAACTTTCAACGATTCAAGTTGGTGTTTGCCTGAATCTTGCACTAGTTATGTGGCTTTCAAAGTATTGCATTGTCCAGAAGAAGCCTAAAATTTTTTTGATGACTAGGCTGAAGTGATCAGGTCCAGGATTTCTGTAGGACTAAAAGAGTTGGGCGCTCAGCTGCCTCTAATCAGCAGCTGTATCCAAAATTCCAAATCATCTCATTTGACAAAATTCAGTGAACAAAACATACTGTTAATCCCCCACCCCAGGTCCCTCCTAAAATGGCATTTATTTGGAGCATTGGCTCTCAACTTTTGAGACAAAGAGGCAATAGAAGATACACAAGAGGAGGAATACTGTCACATAACAAATGGGCTTTCCTCTGCCAGCCAGTTCCACTTCTGTGGGGAGACTCTCAGATTCAGAGAAAACAATTGGTGGTGGTGGCAGTCACCAATGAAAAACTCAGCCAAGTCTTTGGGGTTTTTGGAAGATGTCTCTTCAGGGCATGAATGGAAAAATATCTGAATAGAACTGGCATAGGCAAGAGCAAAGGGACAGATTCCTACTAGGAATATAAGAAAAAAATGTCCCTTTAAGTCCAAGGTGAAGGATAGTTCAGAAATTGCTCTTCTTTTTCTGCAAGTACAATTTTAAAAAATAAATAAATCTAATTAAAGTTTAATTTTAAGAATGCCCTCTGTTTTCAAATTCTTGATTGAATTACTCTTTAAAAATTAAATTGTAATCCTTTAGGAGTTATTGATTCAGAAGGAAGAAAATGCCAATAGCACCATTCTGGCCTGAAACGCTGCCCATCAAATTGACGTAATGCTTTCAATTTGCCTAAATAACTCATTGGATCTGACTTATTCTCATGGCTGGCTTTTCCAGCAGTCAGTATCCACTTAGTAAGGCAGAAAGAAAGATATGGGGGGCCTCATCCTCAGTCATGCACAGTGACAAATGTACCACTTTGGCACAGAACAACTCCTTGACATCCCAGGCTATGGAAACTCCCTCCCTTAGCAACTGACAATGGGCATAAGGGCCTCCTCATGGCACTGTTCTGAGCCCTTGGGATTAGCAGTGGCCCAGAAATCATTTGGAATATGTCTATGAGCATTGGATATCCTTTGTTGAAAGGTGGCTGTAGAGGGCACAGGAAAAAAGTTTGCCCTGGTGCAACCCTGGAGCTGTAGAGAACATGCATGTGTCAAGCTGCACAACAGCACAGAGGAGCCTTCTGGTTCCTTTTGCCTTCCTATCCGTCCACGTAGCTCCCATGTCTGAGACGTGAATGACTAAGAATCAGACTCAAAACATTCCTCTCCCTTTCTCCCTTGTTAAATTACACCTCCAGCAACAGTGAAGGCATCACAAAAGAAGAAATAAACTTCCATTACGTTTTGCAGGAGCCTCAGCTCATTTTTGAGTTAAAACACCAACACGACAAAAAAGTCAGAATGAATAGAGCTACCAAGATATAAACATGGTCTGTATAGTTCAGATTCCCCATGTGAACAAAAGGTTGCAGCTCTCGAATAGAGGCACTGTTGAGAAAGCACTTGAAAAAAGGGATGAATCAATTAATGCTTTTGATAGTTTGAATGTCCCACTATCTGAAAAACAAGCACTGCTTTAATAGTGAGATAATTCAGTTTACTGAATCCAATTACATGTAATTGGCTTTTTCCCTTTTTTTCCCCCTTTTTTTAATTGCTGTTGGAACCAGGACTCTGATGCACTTCTGCTGGCTCTGCCAGATGTTTCTATTATTGGTGTTGCAAGGGCATGCTAGGGATCGCAGGATTCAATTAACATCAGAGGTGCAGCCTTCAGCCTGAATGGCCGCAAACACATCAGCTACTTGTAACTTTGTAGTCCTGTATAAAAAAGTGTTTATGAAACCCAGCCAAAAAAACACTTCAAAAAGTTCCCAAAGAGGCAAAATATCATTTACACTTTCCATTTCTTCTTTGGGCAAAAGCCTCTTTGCTTTGGTATGATGCTTGTGTTCTGGGACATGAGGTTTTTCATCTATCTCATAGAAAAAGGCATTGGAGGCTGGGTGAGTCTAACAAGCTTTGTAGGATCTTTTTGGTAAGATTGCTTGCTTGCCCAGGACCTCTGCTCAGCAAGATTGCATCTTCCTTCCTGGAAGCTTTTCAGCCCAGCCCTCCCTAGGACTCCAAATCCTCACTATAACAGAACTGCCAGTTTGCCTCAAACATCATCAACACGGAAACAGTTCATGTTTGTAAGCCCTTTGGGAATGTTCCACCCACTGCTGCTGACTGGCATTAAAAGTGTAAGGACACACAGTTTGCCTCCCCAAAAATAAGGGCAAACATTTTGGCTTTTTGGGTGCATTACCCCCTCAGAGCTACAGGTATCCTGCAGAGGCCCTGCTGCTGGCTCTGGTGACAGTTCCTTTCATGCACATCACCTCACTCCAAAAACAAACAGGCAAGGAGTGCATACTCGTTTCTAACTAGGGTGCTTTCTGGGAGATACTGAGGTGGGAACTCCTGGCCTTATAAGAGAAACGGGTCAGAAGGCACAAGAACTGCAGCTCTTAGGGACATTGAAGAAGCATTTTCAAGACTAATTGTTGCCTTTTTTATTCAAAAACTGCTCTCCGAGTTTTACAGTAATTTTTTTTTCTTTTTAATTGAAACAAGGAAGAAATATTTGAAACCTATTTTCTTAATAAGATGACCACATTGATGGAATTATTTCCCCCTGGCTTATTCATCTGCGACTTTCCCCTCTGTGCCCATTCTTTACTGCATGACATTTGAACAAACCCCCGTTAAGTGAATTGTAGCTGGATGTGAGGAAGGCAGCATGCTGGAAATGCTGGGTGCTGTTATTAGCGTAGCCATGATTGACAAGGTGATTCATGCAAGTGGATGTAGCTGGCAAAGTATTGTCAGATGCCCAGGGATGAAAGGTGCTCCAAGCATGCAGAGTGCTGCTCTGAATTAGCATCAGCATCTAGCAGACAGAGCACAATGTTGTGTGTTGAGTCACAAAATACTAACTTTATGGCTAGACAAACAACCTGGTACAGGAAAGCACGTGCTGGAGGATGGCACAGGTGCTGCATTGCTGTTCAAACAAATGAAATCCCTCCACCCCTGCTCTTTCCTATACTTACACTGTTTTTCCCCTCCTTGTCTCACAAATTCTGAATGCTGCATGCTGCTGTCACCCCAGGCTCATTACCACTTCAAGTATGCAATAGGAAATTTGATTTAATTAGCCACTAATAGAGAGTTAAGGAAGTTAGCCCAGCAACCGATGTGTCCATGCAGTCATGACGGGTGGCTGATCTGTATTCATTTGAACTGACTTTGTGCCTGAATTTCTCAACAATCTGAGCTCAGGAGGAGTGGGAATAACAGCAATTGACAGTCCTGTCCCTCCCAAGAGACAGCATCTTTTGCACTGTGCCCAGTAGAAACACTCCCACATCTCTTGGTTGATCTTCTACCTCTTGCTGTTGGATGCAGAAGGAAAGGGAGAAGCGGCTCCTCTTTGCAGAAAGACCCTTAATCCATTGCCCTGAGGCGATTGCTAACACAGTTCTCTGCATCTCCTGCCCCAAGGTGGGACCTCCCTATCTGCTCATAGCTGAAGGGTGGGGAAAAGTGGTGCCTCCTTGCAACTTCTAGAGACATTTCTCCATCTGAGAAAAGGGGATCTCCACTGGACATTCCTAGGAGAAGACAATGTTTCCTCCCTTTGTCTTGGGGACTGGCAGGTGGCTGCAGAGTTGGTCTTTGTCAGCAGCAGAAAGGTAAATGCAGGCATCATGTTTTCCAGGCTTCTGCTTCAGTGCTGCTCTTTGGAAGCACAAGAAGTATGAGCAGGAAAAGATGAGCTGAACCTCTTCAATCCTCCAAAAGAATTGAGCTTCAGGTCAGTTTGAGTGTGGGGGGAAGAGTTGGGGTCATTTCCTGTTTAAGTCTAATGGGGTCATCCACTTCTGATCTTTAAGATTTGAGAAGAAATTAGAACATTGTGAACCAGTTGGGAATCCAACTCAAAGCTGCCTCCAAACTCCTCCATTAGTTTTTAAGACAGATGCTTTGCAGGGTAAGTAGTAACTATGGGGTTAGAAGCTATAAATACAGTGTCCAAGACCTCCAGGCGGCTTTGCAGTTGAAGGCAGGATTGCTTTTGTACTAGCTGCAAAGAATTCCTCCACAGTTATATTCAAAGAAAAAAGTTCCTTTCTTACCTGGGCTGTTAAGAATATTCTTTTCAGAGAACATTTCTTTGACATTGTCCAGGTCAGGTGATTTAACCCATGCCCTGTGTTATGGCTTTGTATTGTCTTTTGCGCTACCTCTTTTTTCCTGGCCACACCCACTTTAAATAGGATTTTGTACATGCTTAGTGAGAAGCTGTTAAGATGAATGCTGACAGCTTTCCGCGCTTATTCCTCTGAAGTGTTAATTCAGTATACAGAATCTCAGGTCTCTGAAATGAGGACAGATGCAACTTCTTCCCAGTAAATTGGTTCCGCAAATTTTATCTAATATTGTTTGATGGTTTCATCCATAACTTTATTTCAAAGGAATTGATTTTAACAATTTGGGAATGTCCATGCAGTCAGGGACAAATCTGTCTGATTCTGTCTTTTCCTTCTCTGCATTGCTATGCTTTCCTGAGTCTCACAGAAAGCCAGTGTGACTCTAGACACACAAAGAAGTGCCTCTAGTTTGAAAAAGTGACTTAGGCTCCAGGAAGTTCTCACTTTGACAGGGTTTGGCTGGCATGATCTGGACACAATTGTCATGTTCTGAGGAGTCTGATGTTACACAGTCCTGACCAGTCTGGAACACCAAGACCTCTTGGCTCAGAGTGATTCCTAAACACCATGGAGGCAATGATCTTGCTTGGGGCTGTACCCTTTGCAGGAACCAAGCCCTTTGTTCTACTCTGTTTCCTACCTTTAAGTCAATTATCGATGCAGTGAGGTTGTGTCTTATCCCATGGCTGCTGAGTTTCCCTAAAAGCATTTTACAGGAGACCTCGCCAGGAGCTTTCTAGTGATCCATGAAGACCACAGCAAATGGATGCCTCTTCCCTACATGCCTGTTGAGCTCTTTCAGCTGGGGCTACAGTTCTCTTTACAAAGCCACTGTGACTATCCTGCAGACTTTCCGGGTCTCACCTTGCCCTGTTCTTTATCTCATTTCACACAGATTTGCCTGCTGCAACCTTCAGGATCCCCAGCACGTAGACCCCTCTATATACAAATATGCAAGTGTCCTTCTCAGTGCAGACATCGTAACACCCAAGAGAGGTAACAAGCAATGAGGGAACAGGAACTGTAAATGGCAACTTTCAATGCTTACTGGTCTTTCACCTGCTGCTCTTCAGGCTGAGCTCCACAGCCCTGGGGATCCACAGACTGCTCTGAAGGGGGGTTTCAGGAAGGTAGCTAGGAACATCATCCTACTGGCAGCAAGCTTGGATCCACTGGTCAGGGGCCTGTAGATGAAAACGGTCAGAGATCCACAAAACAAAATTACTCTAAGGATCACTGAAAAGCAGCCATTTTCCCTCCCAGGGACTGGATTGTTTCTTCCTTTTCAATTTTTTTTTTTGAGTCACATTTCTCAAAGGTGCCTTTCATGCAGTAACACCCTTTTCAAGATATGACACTGGATCTCATTGTCTTTTGAAGTCTTCAAGGTGGGGATTATTATATCACAGTGTATAAATGTAGATAGTATCCGGCACAAAATGGCTTTGATCATGGTTGGGCATGGAAATATCCTACCACACACACAATTATAATAATAGTATAGTATGTGAGATTAGAATCTGGCTGTTCTGATCCAGAATCTGGATTTGGCTGCTCATCCACCACTCCTCAGGACAGGACAGAACTGACCTGAGCCATGTGTGTTCACAGAGATGCTCAGGGAGCAAGAAGACAGAATGTTCCTGTGCTTGTATGGTAATACCCACAGCAGAGAGCAGCTGGGTAGTCACCATGGACTGCCTCCCCACTGAGCAGCACACCTCCATTGGCTCATTACTCATCCAGAATATTTATACTGCAGTCTGGCACACCCGCTGCTGGGGAGATGAATTGCCATAAGTCATCTCAGCCAAAAGAAAACAATTAAAGGAAACGGGAATGGGCAGCATTTTAATTTTTTTTTTTTTGCTTTGCATGTCGCAGTTTCCCAGAGGAGGACGGGGAGTGCTAGGAGCTCTGCAGAGCCCTGGGTGGCAGCAGAGCCCTTGCAGCTTCCCAGGGCAGATTCAACACTTGCGCTTTTTGCAGCACCGTGCGAGTGGCAAGGCTCAGTTGTCAGGCTCATGGATAGTACTGATTGCTCATTCAGGCAAATTATATTAAACTAGGGAAAGTGGCTTACTGGGTGACTCAGTATAGGCCACCTCAAAACATTTTGCTGGTGTTTGTTCGCTCCTTTGTGATGAACAGCCTCTACCAGAATTGGGACTGTCCAGAAAATAGATTTTCTAACCCATGAAAAATTCTTCTCTTTCCCCTTCAAAATAGGGAAACTAATCCCCTCTGGAATAATTCACTCCTTAAAAAAGCTCCAGGAAATTTAGTATGGTGGGGCAAAACTAATTTCCAATCAGCCCAGATTTTTCCTTTTCCAAAAGGTAATTTCAGTTGTGAAAATATGTGAATTGAGGCAATTCCAGACCCAACTAGGCAAAGCCCTGAGCCACACAGTCACAACTGGGTGCCTTCGAGCAGGAGGTGGGGGCAGACAACCTCTTGAGATCCCTTCCCACCTGGATTATCCCTTCCTTCCACGGTAACGATGTTTCGACATGACCTCAAAGGCAGCACCATTTTCTGTGAGCTAATGGCACAGCATTTTCTGAAATTTCGGTCCCACATAAGAGGCACCCAAACTGCCTAAGTGCTTTTAATGTCTTCAGATTTTCGTTTTTCTGCCAGTACATCTTCTGTCCCCCACAAGTTATCTGCAGCATTTACATGGCTGGTCATCCCAATGCCATACTTTGCAACTGAGTTACAAGAGCATGCCCACTTCCCCTACATCTCAAACTATCTCGTCTAGACGAAGCCCATTTGACCTCTTTCTCTTAATTGGCCTCCGTCAGGAAAATGCTCACCCTTCCGGTCCTTCTGTTGATCATTAGTACCAGAATGAACAGCACTAAATAAATAAATAAATAAATGCCCGGATGCCTTCAGAAGCGGCACCCTGCTTCCTCCAGCTTGTATTTGTGAAATAGCAGCTAAAACGCCTGCCCGGGCGGCCCTTCTGCTGACAGGGCCGAAGGGCGGCCAAGCCGGCGGGCCCGGGCAGCCCCTCGCACAGGGCGGCACCCGCGCTGGGCTGTGAGGCGCGCAGCTCCCTGAGGAGGCGCCCAACCGCCCCGCGCCGGTCCTGACCGGTTCCGGCCGCCCCTGAACCGCCTGAGGGGAGGCGCGAGGCGGGTCTGAGGAGAGGCGCGAGGCGGGTCTGAGGGGAGCCGGCGCTGAGGAGGCGGCTGGGGACGGGCGGAGCTCCGCCACGCCGGGGCAGGGACACCCGTGGGGGACACCCCACCACCGCCTGTAGTGACCCACGCTGGGACAGGGACACCACACCGCAGCCTGTGGGTGACCCACGCCGGGGCAGGGGCGCCCCCGAGGGACTGCAGCCAGCAGTGACCCACGCCGGAGCACGGCCCCCCCCCTCCCGGCCGAAGAACCACGGCCTGCAGGAAGACGCCCTGGGGCAGAGACACCCCTGAGAGGTGCGGGGCTGCTGAGAAACCAGGGTAAGGCGCCCAGAGCGGCGGAAAGAAGCCCGTAAGGGGCACAACCCGCCCCCTGCGCGGCTGTCGGCCCCGTGAAGGGCCGGGTCGGGCTGGGTGTAGGGCTCCGTCTCGGGGGAGGAGGGACGGGGAAGGCGGGGGGAGTGCGTGAGTGAAGCTGAGCCTGGAGAGGGGGAGGAAAGGTGCTGCCCTATGCGTTTAGTTATGTATGTTCTCATCGTCGCAACGCGGATCAGTTGTCAGAATTTGGTGCTAACTGGCAATAAATTAGGTTAACTAAAAATTCCTCCAGTTGAGACTGTTCTGGCAGTGACACTGTGTTAACCTGGCCACTGTGTTACCATGCAAAGGGGAGTTTGTTTTATTTTTCCAACGAATAGCTATCACCATGGGAAGGCCATTTCCTCAGCTGGACATGAGGACTCCACTAACCTTGGTATAGCAATGGTAATTTGCACTCCCTGAGGGGATGACATGGTGTTTGCATGGGATCTAAGATAAGTTATCAGGGACGGCAAGAAAACCTACCTACATGGTGAGCTAGGTGGTGGAAAGGTGGGAATGGCTCTAAGCATCAAGCAGGTTTTGTGGAGTTTTGCGTTAATACAGCTGTCAGTGTCTCCAGGACCATGCTCCTTGCTGTTGTGTGTTCACCCAGAGGAACTGCCTAGCTGCTGTTGCAATGAAGTTGCAACTGATTGTTGTCCTGGTGTGACCGGGCAAAGCAAAGGTGCTTCTGTGGCAGGGGAAGAATGGGGACAGAGGATATTCATTGCAGTGAAAATAGCAGAAATCTCAGCTTTCTTTGACGAGCAGCACCTTTGCAAGAATGAACACCATAGTCTGCAATTTCATGCCAGTCTAAAGGGGAAATACACCATCGGCATGCAGTTCTTGTCTGACCTGGCCGGGTGTTATTTCTGCCGAGTCCTCTGCTTGAGGAGGGACGCTGCTGCAATCTGGCAGGGGGCCACTAGATGGTTCCCAACAGCCGTGGAAACTCAGGCCATGGCCTCCCTTGGGTGGGCACCCACCTGAAGGGTGCCGCTGGGCAAGGGCAGTGGATAGGAATGTACAAAGAGGCCAGTGGAGGCTTGATGTGTAAAAGGAAGAGAGAAACTGGAAGGCCTCAATGGCTCTGTTGGGACGTCCTTTTTGAAGGTTTTTCTAATTTATTTGAAACTGCTGCAGTTGTGGAGCTGTTTGGAAGGAAAGACTGGAAAATGCCTTCCAAAGACATCACTAAATAAACTGCGAGGAGGCAACTGGTGCTACCCCATGCATGCGTATCACTGGTTTCTTACACAGAGAAAGCGCTACAGTATAGCATTACTTGTATTTCCTTCCATACCTCTAGCATCTCATTCCTGAAGCAAAAGGGAGCTCACTGTCTCATTAGCCAGGGAGGTGGTCTGTGCTTTTGCAGGACCAGCAGTGAGTATAGGATGTGCTGCGCCAGACAGAGTAAGCTGGGGGAGGGGTGAGGGCTGAGACCTGGGGTCTGGGTTTGAGCTCCTGCCTTTGCCATCAATGCCCTCTTTGACCTTGGTAGTGTCGCTTAGTTTCTCAGTGTCTGAGTTCCTCCCTCTGTGATAGGAACGCGCAGGGGAAGTCCTACTGCCTTTTACATGGTGGTGAACTCAACGAGCAAGCACAGTACACTTCTGCTGTAGCTGTTGTGCTGGGCTTGGTGTTTGATGGGAGGGAGTAAAGAAGAAGGAGCCAGACTCTGTGGTGCACAAATTGAAACAGAGGAAATTTTGTTTAAACATGAGAAGAACTTTATTTACTGTGAGGGTAGGCAAGCACTGGAACAGGCTGCCCAGGTCGGTTTTGGAGGTAGTGTGGGTGTACATGCAGGCATCCTTGCAGGTTTTCAAAAGCTGATTGGACAGGGCCCTGAGCAACCTGCTGTAATTGATCCTGCTTTGAGCAGGGAGATTGGACTAGATCGTCTCCAGAGCTTCCTTCCACCCTCAGCTGTTCTGTGAGTCTGTGATTCATCCCTGCAGGTCCAGCTTCAGTGCAAGAGAAATAACTCAGTCTTTTCTGAGGTGACCCTGAGAGAGGGTCTGGTAGGATCTGTCCTCTCTGAAAGAAGCTCTCTGTGAGGAGGTGCACCAAATGCACACAGGAGGATGTGTACCATGTGGTGGTAGGTGGTAAGGGGGAGTCGTTTTGTAACACAGAGTATCATCACTACCCCCTGTGGGAAGTGGGGGCTCTGTGCAGAGCCAGTTCCCCTGCACGCCCAATAACCCTGTTTTTTGCTGGAGTCTGTGGCCATTAGGCTTCATTTGCAGAGTTGTCATTCCAGACAGAGGCTTTTTGTTGGGGTAAATCTGAAGGTCTCAGTGTTCAGTGCAAAAATGCTGTCCCTCCTAGGCAGTTGGTCTATCATATTGTCCATGGCTCAGGGTGGCTGGGCCTCTGTTGCTTTCAGCCTTGAAATCTGCTGGGGAATGAGACCCTGTCCCATCTCTCACCTTTCATCCTTGCTCCTGAAAACATCTGTGTTACCGCATGCTCTGGGGACATATTTGGGATCCCATGTCAATCCAACTCGCTTGGTTGGTTTACACTCAGCAAGATTTTTGAATTCACTCCCTGAGTCACCTTCTGTGGGCAGAGGAAATGTGAGCACTGAAACGTCAGTGCTGGAGACTGAAGTCATATATGACCTTAAGTAAAAGGTGTAAATAGCCTTTCTTCCCACTCCTTGTGTCAACAGCAACAGAAGCCAATACTCCCACTCTCTGGAAGAGTTAAAAACCTCTCAAAACCTCAGGCTTGTGACTCTCACTCTGTTTCTACTTATGTTTCTAAGCCCTCTCAGTGTTCTGGCACCTGTCCCACTGCCTTTGCCATTCTGGGGGCAAGATGCTGCCTGTGAACCCCTCTATCTTTCCCTGGAGAGCCAGCCAAAAGCACATCCCCTGTGTGCCAGGTCCTGAACAAACAGGTGAGCTGCACTTCTGTATGCAATCAGAGGTTTGGCTGCAGCATTTGTAGTACTTATACTATGAATAAAGGTGAGCTTAAGTAGTCATGTGGCCATAGCAGCCCCCCTGAGCCACCTGAGGCCCTGGGATGAACTGGGATCAGTAACAATAGGAAATCCATGATGGAGGCCACTTGCTGTTGGCTTGTGAAGGCTAGATTAAAGGTAAAGGTAGTCTAAAGGTAGATTAAAGCTAGTTTAGGTCTCTCTGTGCTCATGCCACAGTGACCACAGAGCAAGGCTATCCCTAGCTCAAGAAAAAAGGGTGTTTATTGCAGTGGTCTTTTCCTCCATCCCTTCTCTGCTCTCTTTCAGTCCTCCTCTCCCCCTTGCTATCTCTCATGGGCTCTGTCCTCCATGTTTCTCCATTTTGGATGACATTTCTCGGATGCAGGACTGACCCCAAAGCCTTTTTCCAGAAGAATCAGGTCGGCAGAGAAAGGGACTCCATAAACTTGTCCCTAGCACCCCCCGTTCTGCTTTTCCTGCCTCATTGAAGCTTCCCCATATCCCTGACCTGAGGTCAATGTGCAGTCTGATACATCTTGATACTGGGAAGAGCCCCATCTGCTTTTGCTGTTAACTCTGAATGGAAAAGGGTTGTGTTCACTGCTTGTTTAATTATGCCTGAGTAAGATACCTCCTTGGGACTATTTCGTGAAGGACATTTTACAAATGTTTTGTATTATTATTGTAATAATTTAGCGGCAGTTACACATGCATGGAGAGAAGAATAGACCTGAGCAGTGCCGGCTTGCAGATTTTGGAGAGTTGCTAGTTGCTACCATAGAAAATGAAGAGGGCACGTTGCCCTCCAGAGCTGTAGTTTCACCTAGTGTGGGGCTTTCGCTGTTTGTGGTTTACTTTGGGATGCTCTTTGCTGCAAACCACAGCTCAGGTATCCCAGGACAGTGCCAGTCCACAACTGCCATTTCCAGTTTGGGGAGTGATAGAGGTGACTTGCAGTTTGCTTCCCGTTAGGGGAAGTCATGATGCCCATGTTCATTGGGTTCCCCTCGCATCAGAAAAGTGTGGAAAGTTACTCAAGCCTGTCAATTCATTGCAGCAGCATTCAGCAATGACTTTCCTTATTTATCATTTTGAATGGTGGTGGGTCTACCTGGAAAGCCCCACTGAGGGCTAATAAAGGCAAAATACCATAGCGGGTGTTTAGAAACTGTCAGCTGAAAAAGTCTGGAGGCTGGGAGGTTAGTAGGGAAGGCATCATACCCGCTTGCCCCACTCTTGCACTTTCCTCTTTAAGGGCAGAGTTATAGAGAGGGTGCTCAATGAGATGAACCTTTGGTCTGAGGCAGTACTACCATTTCTGTGGTCTTCTGTTACCTGCCACTGGGGAACACAGCATTTACCAAAGGTGGCTGAGAAACTGCTGATAAAACAAGTTCTTGTAAGAAGAGAACTATCTTGTCAAGACAGTTTTTATGTAGGTGGGATTTCTTGATGGGGCAGGGTGGAATGTTTTAAACTCCTTGTCCAGGGGTGCTTGGCCAAACACCCTTACCCTTTTGTAGTGTTCAAAGAACAAAGGTCTCTGTGATCCACTATCAAATAGGTATAACATCAACACCCTCTCTGACCTGGGCTTAGGTCTCACTGTGAGGGTCTTTCCTGGCCTGTGGCACCCGAGGGAGCTGCCCATAAGTGGGAAATGAACTGTCTTCACAGACAATCCAAACAGAATGACCTTAGGGACAAAGTCATTTATGGCATGAAAAATAGATATTTGGGGTTAACTGTAAGTTCTGGTGAAAGGAAAGAAGATGTTTTTACTCCCTCAAAACTCTTATTTAATGCAGATTGAAACAATCCTTTCAGTACTGTGTGTTTTTCCCTCAAAATTTTCTGAAGTAAATGTGAAGGCAATATCTAAGTAAAAATGCAGTAAAGAATGGGAAATGTTTATTTCCAAGGTTTCCCTAAATATTTTTGTGGTTTTTACTTGAATAAACAACCTAGTAAGCATTTGTGAAATACACCAGGGTCACCAGGTGCTTCATCTGATTCATGATAAGGCTGTGGCTATAAATAATGTTAACAGCAGTAGTAACTTGATCAGTAAAGCTTGAAAGCAGTGTTAAGATATCAAATAAAAGAGTGAGTTGAACTGAGCTAGCATGTGCGTGAGGTTCCATGAAAGAGTCATGTCAGCATTTTGTCCTGTGGCTGTAGAGGAAAGAAAAATCTCAAGATTCCTGTTAGTTTAGTTCTGTTAGGGAACAGAAAACTGGACTGGGACAGAGGCAAGACCATTTTCTTTGAAGCATTCTGCTGCTTTTCTGCAAAGTATTTCTGAGTAAGAGCATCCCTGGAAATGCCTGGATTTCTGCTACAGATTAAAAGTACATGGAGATGGAGGATAAAAGGGGCGTTAGCAATTCGCTCTGGTGATAAGTTTAGCTGCTAGAAAAGTTGGACTAGCGAAGAAGAACTATTAATTGAAATCCCCAGTTAATATAGGACTGTCAATAATGAATGCATAATGGAGAAAGTGCATTTAATTTTTAATTATCACCAGCCCCTTCCAAACAAATACGATGTGTTAAATCTCCCTGTCACCTTCACCCATGCAAAGGGTGTTTGATGGAAGTCTTCATTAACCCTGGGTCTGCTCATGGCACCCTGCCAGGCCATTAGCTAGTTAGTTACAATAGCAATGACTGGTACTTGGCAAGGAAAAGCCCAGGTGGATGCTGCCAGGTCCAGGACGTGGCGGGAATTAACTCTGTGGGATCATTGCAGGAAGAGGCTGAAATCCCTTGACTGATCTCTCTGGCATGGTGGGGTCTGGAGCTCCTAATGTGTCTGATGTGGGTTGGGGTCCTTGGGGGTTGATGTAGTAGACAATCCTGATGGAGTCACAATTCCCAGCTGAAATCACTGTTAGTTCGAGGGTCCCCTCTGTAGGATGACCTTCAGGACAGTCGTGGCAGGTCAGCCCAATAAGCGAAAGCACAATTTGTCTTTTATAAATTGAAGAATATGGATATGCATATTTTCAGGCTTGAGTAATGGGGTGTGGGTTGAACGAACTGCTTCAATCTTGAATGACAGCATTCACACAGGGCACTGAACAAATTTCAACCTGTGCTAGGAAGTCTCTGCATGGACCGCATTTAATGATCCCATTTAGGATTTGACCACGAATCTTCTACTGGTAACCAACTTGGATAGAAAATCCTATGGGCTTTTGGTGAATCATAGCTGGCCTGGGATTTCCATCTCCTCCAAAGCATAACATCTCCAGCCAGCCAGTGTTTACTGGCCATGTTAACCCAGGAGAATAATCATGATAATGACCAGCACTGTGGGATACTGAATTCTGCCTTTCTGGTGATACAAATCAGAACTGTTTTCCCCAAGTTTGGTAGTATTAACAATGAACTAATGGAACCTGGGTCAAAATCAGACTGTGCTTCTCCGTTGAAAGTGTGAATAGAGGCAAGCAAGGAGTCCTGACTTTACAGGAGCGCTGACTCATGGTGAATTGGCAGAACTTTATGCTTGGGATGGGTGTGAGGGAAGGGTTTGTAGCTCTGAAAAGTCACCTTCTCTTAACACTTGTCCCAAATGTGTCCCAACACTTACTATTTTTAGTCTTGCTCTCAAATGAGTTTGCCTAGGGAGAGTCTTCTGGGGATTCAATTAAACTCTAGAATAAAATAAACACTATCCCTTAGCAAGGGCTTGAATGCTAAGCAGAGTCATTATTTGAACAAAGTAGGGCTCTAAGTTTCAGTGTTTAAATGTCCTCTATTTTCATCAGGTAGGGGTCAGAGACAAGTGAAGTTGGGAAAACCCTGTTCATTAACTCAGCTCATCCAGTCCTGTAGCCTTTCCACTACTGCTCTGAAGTGATCAAAACACCTTAAGGGCATTTCCTTTGGAAACAATTCTACATTTTAGTGACTGAGTTTGAAGTAACTGAAACAGTTCCTTTTCTTTTTCAGGTGATAAACGAACTGTGTTTGTATGGGCAATGCAGTGACAGAGACCTGAGCTGCAGTGCCATTTGTCTGTTGAGTGACCTTAGGCAAGCTCGTGTCTTTGTTTTTCCTCTAATTAAATACTTGCTTGGTGCAGTGTGATCCAACAGTCATCCCATGGGCCAAGTCTCTTAGATGCTTCTATCCAGATTTGTAGTGTTTTTTCCTGGAGAAGGGAAGTGGTTGTCTCAGCATGTGTAGAGGTTGGGTGAGTTACTGCAATAGAGCAATACTTCAAAAGTGGAGGAATCCCAAAATTCACATCTCGCCCCAGAGATACTGTGTTTGCAGCAGCAGATTTAGACTTTGGGGAAAAAGAAGTTCCCTAAGATATGTTTGACAGTGTCCAGTGCAGTGCAGCTGCAGTTTATATGAAGTCTCCTCAAAATCCTATCAGAAATTCTCATCTGGCGCAAATTCTGGATCATTCAAATTCACCTGAAGCTGGGTTTGCAGCTTCAGGTAGGTACTAACATAGGCCAAACACAACCACCACTCTTTGAAGGCTTCCACTAGCAGTTTAAACCAGAGTGCAGCTTGCAAGACATGTGGAGTCAGCCTTCTGTTCCACTAAGCACTAGGAGACTCCAGTTGGGTACCGTGTCCAGTTTGGGGCACTGAACTTCGAGAGTGATGGGACCAATTAACTGAGGAAACTGCAGAGGAGACTGATAAAATGATCAAGAGGTCTGGAAAACTGTGGCCAACAGGGTAGAGAGAAATAATTGGGTTGTGTAGCTTAGGGAAGAGAAAACTAAGTGATAATAGCCTTAACACACAAAAGGTGGGTGCAAGAAATGGAATGGTGCCTTCTTCACATCTGCTATGGGTAAGAAGAAATCACAGGCACAGTCTGCGACAAGCAAGATCCAAGTGAAACATAAAGCAAACTTCTGTGGAAGAGGTGATAAAAGCCCTGAAAGAAGCAGGAGGAGTGAGTGAGTGAGTAAAGTCTGCAGGTTAGACAAATACCTGGCAGGAATGGTATGCAGAGCTCGTGCTGTCCTGGGACAGGAGGATGGACTTAACAATACACATCACTCCCATTTTAAACTGACCCCAGCTACATAGGTGCACATTAAAACATTCACAAACATACACAGCTGGCTCTACACATGTGTGCACACACTGCATGTGCACTTTTCCCAAACATATACATACAAATGGTTTTAGAAAGCAGGGATCTGTCATTAGATATCTCCCTGTCAGGTTCTTCTAGGTGATGTGGCTTCATTAATTGTAATGCTTATTATAATTGTGTAACTGTCTTAGAACAGATTTTCTCAGGAACCAGTTCACACTGTGCAGTCAAGTAGCAGTCTTAGCAGCTCTCTTTTGTTGGGATGCTACTTTTTATTTATCTCTCTCAGTGTAAAAGAAGCTAAAATAAAAATTGCCAAGATTTTTTAATCCAGCTTTGCTGTTGCCTGCTGCTGCATCTACACAAAACCTTGGATGCGTCCATTCCTCCAGATGACAGCTATACCCTTTCTCCTCACTGTTGAAGCAAAAGCAGTTTAGGAAGGTTTGGAGTTGGAGAGAAGTTATCAGTGTTTGAAGGAGATGTCCCCAAAATGGAATAGTACAGACTATGGACTTTGCTCTCTTTTTGGGCAGAGAAGGTTGCCCTGTTTTGCACTGTGGTCAATTAAAATCAGTGTTTTGCATGGGGACCTGTGAATTTTGGAAAAAGCTGCACTGGAAGGATTTCTTGGGTCTGGGTCCAGTCTGTACAAATAGAAGTCTTGAGCCTAGATTGTCTAACAAAGTGCTATTTCGGTTTGTTATTTCAAAGCACTATGCTGTTATATTATTGCCTGGGAAAGCTGGACCTTAAATATTTTCTTGTGCTTGGAGAAGAGAGGGCAGGTCAGAGTGTGAGTTTAGCATTTGGGCAGGAATGTGACTAAGCAGGTACTGAGTCTGTCCTTGGGGATTTTCTATGTGTCGATATTGATCACCTCTTCCATTCCCCTCTTTCTTTGCCATACGCTCCTCTTAGTCCATATAAACAAGTATAGTCCTTTTTCACAGAAACTTTCGTAAGTTCTGAATCCACCCCACTTCTAGCATGGGTCACTTTATGAAATCACAGCATTTTCTGCAGAATTTAAACATCCTTTCTTCTCCTAACACTGTTGGGGTTTTGTTTGTTTTTGGTTTTAATTACTGTACTGCAGAAGTGCCTGAGCTGCTGCAAAGCCGAGCAGGTGCAAGGGTGGGTGGGAGAGGTGACGCAGTGGCATTGGCAGCTTGCAATGCTTCATTTGGGATACCTGCAGCGATCTTGTTTCACAAAGGCCTTTCTGGAGTAGTGTCTGTGCACTTGGTCATTAAATCTAATACATGCACTGGAATCAGCACTGCCCATTCAAGGTTCCAACTGGTTGAATGAGAAGCTCCCAAGCTTTTGTTTTGGTCGCCCTATTACTTTAATTTCTGTTCCCAGTTTTAGGGCTCACTGAGATCCCAGAGCACTGTACTGACTGGGTCTATAGTAATTGTTTCTGGTTCACATTTTTCTGTTTTCTGAAGGTCTGAGTGACTCAGCATCCCGTGAACATGTTGTGTATAGAAATAAAGCCAATACTAAATAATGGATCACTTTTTTTGCACTTTCCTTGCATTATTGATTTTTTGTATTAAACAAATTGTTAGCAATTTCCCTTTTAAACCAAGAATTTTGGGACCCCTCATGGATGCATTCAAGGGGTACATGTCAGTGCTGATGCAATTAAAGGCAAAATTCACAGCAGGGTGGAGAGTGAAGCAAATTGGAGACTGGAAAGGAGCTGACAGCCCAGCAGCCTGTCGCACCTTCAGTGAGGTTCTGCACTCCTGTCTGCTAAATGGGTGTTGGCACTTAGGAATAAGTCTGGAGGAAGCATCATGTTGTTCTGAAAATATAGTCTCACGGTTTCACACTATAGCCGCTTTGCTATCCACGTGAAAGAGCAAGCTCTGGTCCTTGCACCCAGACTAGAGTATCCATGCCAGACCCAGGGTGTAGCTCCTGAAACTCACTGTCCAGACTTCAGTGTCCTGCTTCCCTCACCAATGTAATGAGTTGGTCCATATTATGTTGGGTCTCAGGGACTGAGCACCTGATTAGCATGGAAGACTGGAGCCCTGGAGCAATACACAAAGGGGACTGGTTTGGTAGCATAGATGTGCCCACTGGTATGCAGACTTTAAAGGCTAGAAGAGAGTGGTCAGTTTTAAGGTGGAATGCATCTTGCTGCTTCGGTATCTAAAAGATAAATAAAAAACCATAAACCACTCTTTCCAGATCATTTTTATATTCAATGGAGAGAAATGAGGTCCTCAAGGTTGATTCACTGGACCTGGCTTAGCAGCATGTTTTGGGAAGAGATGACTCACTTTTCTCTCCCCTGGCTATAAAAGGAGCAAAGAGTGAGTAGATCAGACTTAGACATCTAACTTTTAGACATCTGAAATCAGAGCCCCTACTTGCCCTTTTAATGAACATGAAGGCTTTACTTCCAGGCAAAAACCCACCCTGGGGCTGAAGATGTCAGCCTCCACTGGCAGTTTACTGCAAAGATCCATCACTTTCCATGTGGAATACAACACGCTTCCCAACTTCACTGAGAATTTAAATGCAATGGGAAGCTTCATCTCTCTTCATCTGCCCGTTTCATTCCATTCTCCTCCTTTGCCGGAAGCAGGCTCTTAGCTGAGACCCCTGCAGGGCTCCAATGGGTCTGTTTAGTCATGAGCTGGCACTTGCGGTCGCTGTTCGAGTCTGTAGCAAAGGTGTCCAAGTGAATTTACAGGTTTTATGCTATTATTTTTTTCCAAGTCTGCTCAAGGAGTTAAGAGTTTGATAGATGACTCCTTTCCTTGTCCCTGGAGCAGAGAGATTTGCTGTTTCATTACTGCTGTGGGTCCAGAACAGAAATGCTTCTCTGTACAGCAGGGAGCTTGCAGGAGAGCATAGAAAAAGGGTGAAGGGACAGCGTGGTGAAGGCAGGGCAGGCAGCAGGGGTGGACGCTGTCGGCAAGAGCTGTAAATGCAATGTCAGAGCACAGCCTAACTCAGGTCTTGCTTTCTGATGTGGAAGGGAAATTTTCTGTGCCAGCAAGTGCCTGGCCTGGGCTGTTAGTACCCCGTTGCTAAGCACCACCACTTAGTAATTTTCTGCCCTTTCATCATCTTTTGTTTGAAGTGTCAGGATGTTACAGCACTACAGAAAACAGCCAAGGGACAGTAAGACTCTTTAGCCCCTCCAAAACAGGACGGGCAGCAAGATCTCACCATAAAAACCCAGTATTGGAGACAACAACAGGGAAATCTGAGCTCATGTTAACTGTGTCCATGTAGAAAAGCCAAAGAGGAAGAACAAATAAATGAAATATGCTCTAAGGATTGTGCTTAAAGACTAGTATTAGAGTTAACATGAACACAGTAGGTGCAACATTTAATTCCCTACCAAAAAGTTGCTGTTGGTGCCCCCATCCTTGCACTGCTGCCCACTTTAATCAAGAAATGCTGAGGTGGTGTGGCGTGCTGAAGCTCACAGTGGCTAGACTTCACAAGTATTAGGTGCCATTTGATGTCTCTTCTGTCTGTCTGAAGGTGTAGATACGGTTCACTTCCACCAGACAGTGAACAAAGATTAGAATGAGGCTCAAATCCCTGCGCTGCAGTGTATCCTCTGTTTCTGCCTCTCTTAAATGGAGATAATTAGCCTTTCCTGCTTGCATAAAGCACATAGAAATAACATAAAAGCAAAACTCCATTTTCAAATTAAATGCTATTATTAACATCTAGTGTTTGATGGATGATTATGTTGTTACAACAACGTAAATACTTCTCTGGGGGCATTTGGCCAGTGATGTCCTAGGATGCTTTGCAGTTCCAACCTGATTAAAAATGAAATTCTGTTACGCATGTCTGAAGAGATTCAAACCATTGAATAGCAATCGGAAGGAGATTCTGCCAACTGTGAGGCATAAATACTGACAGCTACAAATGTTTCCAATTTTATTTTATTTTATTTTTTGGTAGGACAAACTTATAAATTAGAAGGATGTGCCTCAAGAACAGCCTGGGAACATAAAAAGAAAGTAAATGATAAAGAAGTTCCAGAGCTAGACTATTACAGCACTATAGTGTAGGCAAGCAGAAGCTTTTTAAAAATCAATAAGAAATGTCACTGGCAACCAGTGTAGATTTCAGTGCCAGGGTAGGCAGATCAAAAGGGGCTGAGAAAAGTATTAAAAGAGTTTGAAAGAAAGTGGATGTGCAGAAATAGCATCTGTGAACAGTGATATTTGTTGGTGGCTGGAACAGTGAGGTGTAAGGCATTAGTTGTAGAAACAGCTCTTCGTATCCTGCTGTTGGTCAGGCTGAGATTGGCTTACAGCTTCCTCACTCCTAGGCAGGGATGTTAATCTCAAAGAAGCCTAAGGAACTCAGTTGCCAACATCCATTGATTTCAATAGGGTTTGGTTGCTTGACTGTTGATTCTGATAAAAAAGCTGAATTTCCTAAAATTTTATGCTGCATGATACATGTGCAGCAATCTGCAAATCACAGAGCTGGCAGGGGTGAAGGAGATAAGAACTTTGATAGCTTGAACTCAAACAGCTCCCACTGCTTTGAAACTATGTTTCTTGCAAATTAGTCTACAGTTATTCTATAACCTTCAATAACCAGAGAAATGGGACAGCTATTGGGACAGAAATAACTGGTTATGCAGAATTAGGACAGGAAAGCAGTCACAGAAATAGGAAACAAATAGGAAGCAGGGAAGGGAAATTTAGGAACAGGGAAGGCACAGGTGCAAAAGTGATTTGGAGAAAAATATTGTCTGTCTATGTCTAGGACCTACCATGCTTCTGTGTGTATGCATGTATATAGGTGTATTTATTTTTATATTATGTATGTATATATTACAGAAAATCCCTGGTTTATAGACGTGCAAGTAGAGCAAGCATCTGTGTTGCTTCAGCAACAGCAAGGACCACCCAGCCTAGCAGAGCAGCCTGTGATCCAGCTGTGGCAGGGGACTTAACGTGACCTCTGCCTGGTATCAGGCCATGCTGACTGACAGCACAGGGACGGCTGGCTGAGCTCAGGGTATGACCAGGTATCAATCCTGGGAGCAGCCTTCCTCTTCTCATGATAAAAGCTCTTTTGTTTATTTCCCTAATTAGGCTCAGGGAGTCTTCATGAAGAGGGAAAGAACTGTCTGCTAAGATGGGATAAGAGGAGTTATTTCATATTCCTAAAGCTGGGATGAGACTAAAACCCTTTATGAGATCTTGATGCTTTGTGTTCATTTCCAAGAAGGCCCCGTAGACATTATAAGCACGGCTTTGGTTGTTTTTATCACACATGGCAGAAAAGTTAAATATATAATGAGATGATTTAAATACCTCAGATTTTTAGGAAGTTTGAAATTTAGATCTGGATACAAATTTAAATGGAACTTTAGCAGTGGTGGGAAATGTTCAGATTTTTTTTTTCCCGTGTCATTTCTCATCCTTATGCAAGTTTTCTTGCATCAAGCCAGACTCAGAAACAGAATTGTCAATAAGGAATAATTTTCTCTTGAGGTTTCTGCCCCTTTTGTACAGACTTGCAAAATCTCTATGGCTTCATTAATCTACCAAACACCAGTTTGCAGGGCATTATTACAGATTTGGGGAGATTCAGCAAATGCATAAAGCTTCATTTTTCACTGTTTTCCATAATTATCTGTTTGCTGTTCACTTTATAAAATTCAAGCCTATTTTCTTTAACGTGCATTTTCATTTTCAAATAAAATACTGTTGAAATAGAACCTGCACCTTTAGAGTAAATATCTAGTCCTGAACTGTATCTTTTTCTTGAGAAAGTAATATAAGAAAACAGAAGAAACCCCTGAAACTATAAGATAAAGCCTTTGAAAACTGAAGGAAAAAAAATCCACGAAACTGTAACAGTAAACAACCAATGCAATATGCTTTGATGTAAAGTTTCATTGAAAATTGGAATTATTATCTGAAAGTTCAAGCAGTGGTTTTTTGTTTTTAAAAATTTCAGATTACCTTGGTCAGTAAGGAGCTCCCGCATATATTTACCTATTGTTATTAAAAGAACATCTCTTTGAACAAAACAGTCCCATTTAAATTACAGATCTACTTTTTGTTACCTTTGCAGTGTTCACGGTTCCAAGTGCAGTCATGCAAAATGACTTGGAAGAATGACACATGCTCTATTCTGTTTCAGCACTAAATTGCATCATATGGGAAAGAAAAGTTGCTTGTAACAGGGGCACAGACAACACACCTTAGTTTCCTAATAAGGGTAATGACTTTTTTTTTTTTTTGATCTGAGCAAAAATGTCTAGATATTAAAAGTGTGCTTTTATTTCTGTACTGCTATAACTAGAGCAGTGTAAGGGTGAACAAGCTCATCCCACAGCAGAACTGCCTAATAGCAGGATGGATTATGCTCATTTTCCATGAGAATAGCTATGGTCTGATGAAACACGTGCACAATATGGGACTGCAACCATACCAGGGGCAGTATAGTACATGTTGCTATTGGTACAAGTGGTGTGCTTTATTTTGCATTGTAAAAATGTTCTGAAGTGAAATCCTGGCTCCTGGAAGTTATTGGGAGGTTTGCTCTTTGCTCCCAGTGCAGGCAGGAATTCCCCTGAGGCCCTCAGGGGGTGTGATTTGTTAATTTAGCAGCAACCCAGGGTTGCTAAGTGGAATTCATCCCTTGGTGGAGGTAAAATCTCATAATTTTAGGAATGAAGAAGGAAGAATCATCCCTTACAGTTTAAAGTCTACACACTGAGCCTTTTACAGCTCAAGCCAAGAATTAGCAGGGACACTTTTTTTCTTTAATGGCTTGTTATGGATGCAGGTCACACAGTCTTTGGCTTCAGAAATTAAGAAACCTCCATGTGCACAAGCAGCACAGCCTGGGACTCTCCAGCAGTTGCCTGAGTCTTAGTCCTTTCCATTAACACCTAGTTCCTTGACTTCAGCTTGGGGTGATTGTTTATTTGGGTTGGCTCTTTTCATTGGCATTTGATTTACATTCGCTGGATCCATTATTAATACTTGTATTTTGCCATTGCTGAGAGAACCTAATGGAGAATGGTGTTTTATTGTGTCACATGCTCCCTGGAGGAGGTCACAATTGCCTCTGAACAACTCACAATCCAATTACACTGGAGGGTAAACTGACACAGAGGACCAGCCTGGTCCCACCTCACCCAGCAGATGAAAAGCAGGATCAGAAGCTGTATCTCTCCCCGGGGGAAGCTTGTCCTGTCTCTGCCCAGTGCAGTCTCCACTTCTTAAAATGTATTGGCTCTTCTCTAGGATTAACAGCTCACGGACTTAGAACATGGGTGCAGTAAAGTTCTTCCTGTAGTTTCTGTCTAGTACCCTTAAATGTTGCTTTATCTCAGAAGATCAATATCCAGTAGATACAAGGTTAAATCAGGAATCAACAATTGTGCCAGGGAAAATAGGACACAAGTTCTTTATTTTGGGAAAGATTTTGATTAAGAAAATAGCACATGTTCTCATTGCTTTTCCTTTCCTTATTCTGGGGACCGTGCAGCCCATTTGCAATTAAATTGAGTCTAGTTACCCTCCAAAGTGAAAGAAGCTGTTCTGAAAATTAGTAGTATGAGTCTCTCTACCTTTTGACAAATTATTTTCTAATGAAAAACATCTGCTCAGGCTAAGAAGGTTCACTCATCTTTACTTCCGCTTCATGCAAATAGTTTTTATTTTGCATATTGCAAAAAAGTGCTTTGGTCATATAGCCAAAAGGGACAGGAAGGTATTGATAAAATGCAGCAATGTTGTGAGTGGAATATAAT
>VYXH01010781.1:43014-64765 GCA_013397275.1 Burhinus bistriatus
TGATAGCAGGTGTAATGAGCACAACACCTGATGGCTAATGATAATCCAGATGGCTTGGAATTGTATCTCCATATGCTGCGTGATTTAATGCAGAACAAGGCTGAGGTTAACTCTATGTGGGTTGAAGAAACAAACTCCACGGTTTGTTTTGGAGGTTTATTTTGGCAAACAAGGAAGAAATCAAAAGAGACACCCAGGGGTGGTTGGTTAATAGAGCGATGTGGAAGGCGTCCATTCCACACTTTAGCTCAAATCATGGCCAAAGAAGAGTGTAGTCTTGCAGAAACTGCATGGCTCTGTTTTGCCTGACACCTTCTCAGGACCTCGCTTTAGTCCTGGCAGTGGTCAGTGGTCTGTGCTCTGCTGTGACTAGTAGAAGCCCAAATCCTGAATGCAGCTCTAAGTGCCAGGGTTTCAAGCAGCTCGGTGGTGCCTGTTGACTGCTAGGAATACTAACTTTATTATGCTCCTCTGTGTGAGAAGAGCTGGGTGTTCTGCTAATGTAGTTCTGATTTGCACTAGTGGAACCAATCCTGGTTCACAACATTTTAGGGCCTGTTACTGCTCTGTCAATTTGAAGGCCTCTTTTCTGATCTATTTCACTCAACTGGGACCACAATCAGGCTGCAATGACATGCAGAAGTATTTTTGGAGCTATACCTTTACCTTTGAAGTACTCACAGCTGGAGCCAGACTAACATGAATGTTTTCTCCTTAGGGAGAAGTTAATCTGTAAGTCCTAAGGATTCTTTCTACAGAGAGATGGCATCATAGTCCTCATGTTATGAGAGGGGAAACTGGAGCATACTGGCTCTAATGCAGCTAAGCACTAAAGCTCCACGGGACCTAAGCACATGCTTTCGTGTTTTGCTAAACTGGTACCACGCAGAGACATCATGATTTGCCCAAAGTCACACAGTGAGCTGAAAATAGGAATCAGGAGTTCTTTGGATGACTACTGCAGCTATTTACGTTTTACAGGTTTTCTTTCTCTGCTGCCCAGAGGACAAGAAACATTTTTCTTTATAAAACAGAAGCAAAGGTGCCTTAGTAACTATTGTGAAATTCTGGAAGACAGATTTGTAGCCTGCTGTCATTGTTTCAGTTAGGGTAGAGTTAACTAATGACACCTGCGCTGGGAGGTCAGGAACTGTTTCTGTAGATTAACAGCAGCATCTGTCTAGGGTAAATTTTGGAAAAGTTTTTGACTGAGGTGATGTAGTGTTGCTGTTGTTCAGTTATGAGCCTGGCACCAATTGCGTGGCATCAGCTGACTTGTCAAGAAGGATTTCTGGTGCATTTCAAGCAGAGATTCCTCTTTCTTTCCTAGGATATGGATGAATTTCTAGGTTGAGAAGGGAAATAAATCTCCCTTTCTTAATATCCATTCAACTTGAGGCTGATCCTATGATTTGGTTTGTAGCAGTGCTTTGATCTGCAGTGAAAATGTTACCTCTCCAGCTCTGGGAATAATATGCAGCCCATATACCTAACCAGAGGAAAATGTTAGCCCTGTTTGTGTATTTATGCCATTCCTTAGCCTTGGTAGAAGCCAGTATCGTGAGTTTTATACTCACAGCAAATTTCTTCCCCATCTGAATCAATGCCTGACAGCATGCAGAGAAATAAGGGTGGCCTTTGCGTTGAGTCTTCGTATTGCTTGAACAAGGAATGATTTCAGTGGATACAAACCTACATATGGAGTAGTAAAATTTATACCTGCAAAGAGACACAGCCCAATGCTTTTGTGGGGTGACATCAGTTTTCTTCTATATGTAGTCAGCAAAGCAGAGTAAATGCAGAGAGTCTTCCCTGTTGTCCTCCCGTGGCACACTATAGTTTAAATAGCTCTTGGCCATTGGAGATGACAGAATTTAATCTTAATTCAGGGCAATGTATGTTGTGGAGTTAAGTTGAAGTGGAATTTTTAGACTCCTGTTCCTGTGATTGCCAGGGACTGATTCAGAGGGTCCTTTCTAGTTGTTTTTATTGAAGGATGTAGGTAATTTACCTCAAGAAAAAGACACTACACACATTCTCATTTCATACCTGACAGAAAGCCAGGGCAAGATGAATACATCGTACTAATATTAAAAAAGTAACAAGTAGGTGAAAAAGCTTTTGCTTTTCTCCGTCTCATAAGTAGCTGATGATGCTGTTAGAGGACAAATATTTCTACAGTAGAGGCTTTAATAGAGGAGATTATGGATTTAAACCCTCCTGTTGGCTCGAGGGACCACTCACAGCTGAGCTCTGGATGTCAGGAGCTACAAAGAGTGCTGCTGAGGCAAAGATAGCACTATTCAACATCTGCGTTTGCATTCAGTTTTACAAATGCTGGGTCAGATCCCCTGGCTGATGTTGATGACTGCAGGTCTGCTGAAGTTACAGAGCTCCACTAGTTTACTCCTGTGAGGGATCTGGCCCGCCCTCTGCAACCTGCCAGCCTGGATGGCGTTAGTAGCCCCTGTTGCCAGAGGAAAAGTGTCTCCCTGGAGCCTGGAGAGGCCTCCATCAGGAGCACAGATGAATTCCTAAGATGTGATGCCCTCATAACAGTCCCTAATGCTTCAAAACCATGGAACAGAATGAAATGAGGAAAATGAGTGGTATTGCTCTAGAAAAAAAGAGAATAAAAGATATTTGAGGACTGTGGTTCGTACAGGCAGAAAATGAGGAACCCGAGACAGGAAGTAAAGGGCCAGATTTTCCAGAGCATGTAAGCATGTTGGACACTTAATTCCCACCTTAGGCCTGGGACTTGACTGCCATATGAAGAAAGGAAGTAAAAAAAAAAACCAGTAGTGAAGGAATAATTTCCTCAAACTTCCTCTCTGACAGGGCCAAAATGCTGAGGCTGCAGGAGCTTTTCAGACCTGTAGCAGCTGCTGCTGCCAAGCCATGCCTCAGGCTGGACTTGCCTCTGCCATGTTCTCTGGGTCTTGAAAGGAACTTTTTGTAGGCTTGTCCTGTCAATGAGATGAGGCTTGAGAGACACTTTTGCATCCTTTCACCTTTTTTCCTCCTTGCTGGAGGAGAGTATTGACTCTTTGGGACCAGGAATGTCTTCAGCCTTGGGGTGGCAGCATTCAGCTTTGCCTGCGCTTTGGGAAGCCCAATATTTGCTCTGCTCCTTCTAGGTGTCTCGAAAGCTTTGGAATTCTGCCCTGGGGAAAGATGGACTACACAATGCAGTTTTTGGCAGTGAAGCTCAAACTACAAATGAGGAAGAAAATGAAATACCAAGGACCACCTCACAGCAGGCACTCTGGAGACTTTCTGAAGCTAACTTGCACAGACCAAGCAGGGATGCTGACTGAGTGAATGCAGATAAAACATAAGGCACCCAGGCAATGAAAGAAGGAAATGAAGCTAACCAGAGGTGGAGCTGCAGCTGAAGCACAATGAAAAATGTACTCAGACACTACCTGTGGTTAATTCAGGCAGAGCTACGGGGGATCTCGCTGCACTCCTTTCTCCTCTGCTTCAAGTGCTTATTTACCCAGGTGGAACAGGGACGACAGCTCTTCTTTATGAGAGCTACGAGTAATTTTAGATCTGTTTAAACAAGTATTAGGGAGGTATTGAGATGATAGCAAGGAGATTAGATGGTCACTGAGTACCGTCAGGAGAGCTGGGCCTACGCAAATTCCTCATATCTACAACAGAGCTCTTCAGAACACTTAGAAATAAATATATTTTCAAGCTATATTTTTCCCCTTTTCATAGAAAGAACCAGTTTCTTTCTTTTCACAGAAAGAACCAGGTTAGGCATTCAAACTAGGCATTATTCCTGTATAGCGAAGCTCACTGCTGAGCAAAATGCGTGGGCAGGGTTGGAGCTGTTTGTTGAGTTTAGGAGCAGCAGGGCACAGCCTTGCACTTGTCTTGTCCCTATAAAGTGAACAGAGTTCCTTCCACAGAGCTCAGAGCACGCAACTGACAGAGATTGTTTGCATCGTATTTGCAACTGGGAAGTAGTGTGGCTGGGTGGAAAGACTCAGTAGATGTGGGTTAGAGACAGTAGCAAAATCTGGTCTCCTGTCTCCCAGGATATCATCATGCATGGTGTGAACTATTTGCAGTTTGCAAAGGGTATCTTATGTTACCATCACTGTAAGCCCACAGAGCTGAAGGGACTCAGAGGTTGGAGAGGTTCAGTCTCACTTTGTCCAACTAACCAGGATGCATCCTTGCAAAAAAGGGCAGGCACAAGAAATGGGCTCTGTGGGAATAAACCACGACCTTGTTCTGCCTCCAGCTCCTCTCAGTGTGAGGGCTGTGCCCCATAGAAGAGTAATTTGACAGTTTCACCCAAGATCAGATACCACCCCTCCTGCCTAGCAGCATTAAGGCAACTTGTTTGTTTAACCAGTAGCCACAGAGGCTACTGGCTATGTTAAACCTGATCAGTTTTAGCTTTCCAACACTGTAAAATGTTTAGCTGGGGTCATCTTTTAGCAGACACTTGAAGTATGACTCAAAATCATATTTTTGGGACATTAAAAAGAACCCCTTAACTGCTCTGCACCCAGTCCTATCCTGCTGCATCTCACAGCTCTTGGCTTTTACTGTTGCCATATTGACAACACAGGCACTTTCAGATTATTTATCCTGCCTGTGCTTTTTCATTTAACATCTCACAAAGTCCATTACCCTCAATGCCACTTCCAATTGGCATTTGAATTTAAGGTGAAATCTAGACCTTGTAAGAAATAGGTTATTTTGTTCTTCCTCAGATGGTTCTGTCTCCTACGCAGTGTCACTTCGGCTGATTCATTTATACACCCTGACAAAAATCTCCCAATTTTTCATGAATGACTTCTCTGTGAGTGTCACACTGAATTTGCTCAGTCGAACAATGTGTATCTACCAGTGAACTGGAGAGCAAAGGGCTAAAGCTAGATGGGGAAACCATCCTAAGATGATATTTCCTTTCCTACTTTCCTCCTTCTAAAAGGGGGCTTTTTTTCTGTTATTTCTCTTTCTGTTGTCCTGTTCGTGTACATGCCTACATTGCATTGCATTGTCCTTGCACCGCTGCCTTAGACTGATACCACATTGACCTCAGCTAGCTGTGTGAGACAAGCCTTCTGTCCATCATATGTTCCCAGCGTGTTACATTTTAGTTACGTGTTTGTTGCCACATGAAAAAAAAAAAAAAAANAAAAAAAAGATTAACTCTTCTGGCTATCAGTGTGGATACTTTTACACGTACAATCTACATTTGACTGCAGCGGGAAAAAGCCTCCACGCATTGTAAAAGAGCAAAGAGTAAAGGCAGTAATACCAGAACCAGGTTTAGCTTAGGTCAGGTAGTTGTCACCAGATCTGATGGTCACCTCAGTATTCTCTGATCCCCTCCAAGCTTGCAATCCCAACCTGATAATCTCATCAGATATTAGGTATTCACTTAATACTGGCAGTGGCAATAAAGGGTAGTGGGTAGAGCATCAGATAGCAGGTTGCAAGATTGGGTCTGTGTCCCACTCAACCATCAGCAGGTGGATCAGGGCAGTCCCGCTTGACCGGCTTGTGTTTACGTGTCAACCCCAACATCTACAGAGCAACTTGAATCTATAAGGAGAGGAGGATATGGGTGCTGGGAGGAGCACTGTGGGTTAATCTGAGTACTCCTGCCTCAGCAGCAGTGGGATCCCAGTTTGTGTGGTTTGATGACTCACTGGCTCAAGGGGAAAGATTTGGTCCTGCCCTTCAGAACATTCCCTCTTTGGAGAAAAGGCGGTAGGATAGACAGGCGAGTGTTGGATACACGTTGTAAGCTGTATTAGGGGTGTGCTGGGTAAGTGAGAATAGTCCATCTGCAACTGGAGGGATTTTCCTTCTTTGACTTACCTCAGCAGCGCAGCCCAGGCTCTCTGGGAAGCAAAGCTATATGGAATAGTGGTGTCTCACCACTTTGTAACCAGCCGCCTCATTTAGTGCATAAGATTATTTATTTTGATACATAATTACATGGGTTGATACTTTACTCAGCAATTAATTAATCCTAATTGGATGTAAATTAATTAAGAACACAGTTTGTCAAATTCAGTTTGCTCTTACCCAACTCCACTCTCCCCTGGAGCAAAATTAAAGGTATTGGCCCTAATCCAGAATGGCAGTACTGTTCAGCAAGTGTAACCTAGGCCCATACCCAACAAGGTATAGCGGAGGTCTTGGGGTGGACGTTACACTTTCTTGTTCTTAAGAAGCTGTTGTTCTCAAGAAGAGGTATTCTAGGGGATACTTTCTTATGAGAAGATACCTGCTTATGAGAAATAGATCCAGACAGCTGACCTAATGCTAAGTAAAGAAGAGGATTAAGATAGGAAAGAGGGAAGTGAAACAATCCCCTTCCATGTTTAATCACTTCAGAGAAAACAATCATTGTAGATAAGATCTGCCTGGCCAGGAGACATTAGCACAATGTCATGCTTTATTCTTCCATGTATCATTTTGTCATTATAGTAAACCTTGTTTATATTACTGTTCCGTATGAAGTTCAACTCGGATGATAGTATCATGTGCTAGATGTGGTTCATATGCAGCAAGAATAACCACTAAACCACCTCAACTCCAGCAATCTCGAGATTACTCTGACAGGATGTGAAAAAATAAAGTGGGGGAAGAAGAATTATTTTCTTTGTTTCAACAGTGGGGAAATGCGAACATAATATGTGCTAAGATGGCATGCAGTGAGCAGCATCGTGGGATGACAATATTCATTAGTCCAGAGCCAGAGTAGGACATTTCTTACCAAACTTTAGCTCTTTAAATGTTAGGTATGTTGTCCAGGTGAGTAATCACAGCACCATCTGTAGTTAATAGAAAAAGGGAGTGATGCACATGTTAGGTGGGAATGAGTTACCCTTCTGGAAATGCTGATCTCTCTGCTGGTGACAGAAGGAGCCCACGCAACCCACCTAAACTACACATCTCAGCATTTAGACAGCTAACGTGATGTGAGCTGGAGGCCGCCTGCCCATGTACGCTTGCTTACCCCTCAGGAAAGGAGGGGTAAAAGTGGAACACTTGAAGCAACAGGATTAATGGAAGAAGATGCCTGTTTTGCAAGCAAATGCAGATACGATATTTCTGCTCTACAGCTACTGTTCTAGAAATACCTGTGCACTCTCACCCATAGTAACTTGTCTGTGTGCTCATATATTAAATGATCAAAGCAATGCTTCTGCATTTCAGGTGGAAAATAGTGAAGGCAATCAGCACGTGCTCAGCACAGTGTATCGGACGTGTCCTGGATCCATCAGGCATCCAGCACACAGTTCATCTGGGTATGAACAGTGGTGCTTTGTAGAGGATTTCTGGGCATCAGACAGCCTGGTTAGGGCTTCTGTTCCAGCTGAGCTGCTGAACACAGAAAATTTCAGACAAAGGTCACATTTCTTTTTCCACTCAAACAGTTTTGTAAAAGGCTGGCCATATAATGCATTCAAATGTAGGACAAGATTTTGTAAGATAATTTAATATCCTTATATGCTAAAGGACTTTTAATAATTTAGTCTTCAAGGGACCAGTTTCACTGATTTCAGACGCCAGCATTAGTATGCCCTTTTCTTATTCTTCATCCAATAACTCATCTACGGAGGCTATTCTTGCAGTGTTTAGTAGGTGTCTATTGTTATTAAATCTGTCTTCCAGGTCAAAGTACTTCAGAAGAAATTTTCCATGTTAGTTATTAAAAAATAAAGTAAAATAAAACAAAACCCCCCAACTTTCAGAATGTAGATTTTCCAGCCAAGCCTGAAAATCAGCTCCACTTGTGTGCATTTCCAAAATAGATCACTGCAGTGCCAATCATCTAAAGCAAGATGGGGAAAAAATGTCAGCAAAATTCACTAGATGCACAGAGTCATTGAATAGATTCATGGGCAGCCTACTGTAATGGCAAGTTTGCAGGGACTATCAAAACTCTTTATACACCAAGCTAAAAAATGACAAAGAGCTGAAAAGAATGATTTGTGCTGTGAACCAGAGGATGGTCAAGACCACTCCACCAAAAGAAGGATGTAATCTTGTAAAAATACGTAGTTAACCTCACAGTCTTTGTCAGACAGGTATATCTATAGAAGAGCCACAAATCACCATGGAGAGAAATAGATTGATCTGTAGGACTTTGATAATGTAAATCTTTTTCAGTTAAATCTGCATTGGACCATTGGACCTGAGGACACTCAGAAGAGTACCAAAACTGCCAAGTAGAGCTGCAATAAATCCAAATGGCTGAACTCAATTATGAATTGTCAGGTGGAGACCGCCCCATGCAAATGCATTCTGACACCTGACACGTCCTGGCTGTGGACTCGGTTTGCATAGTGAAGCATGGAGCTCTGCATGGAATAAAGGAGACACTGTGAGTAAGAGGGAGCTGCAATCTGGGCATTGGTACTCTAGGGGCAGTGAATCTATGTGCTGCAGACAACAGGCCTCAATTACTATATAAATCATATGTGCACGTATGAGAAGGTGAGACTAAACCTCTTCTCCTTCAGGTGATGGCACACTCATGGGGAGCAGATCACTTACTGTGCTGTGTGTTTGCTGTTAGGCAGCAACAGTCCTTTTTCCTCATCCTTCTTAAGCTGAGAACTGATCTTCACTATGCATTGTCTGGATTTCTTTAGTTTTTAGAAACCTGTGGTTTTCGTTCCTTTCCCACAGTATCTAGGACTGGACCCTCAGCTGTAACAACTTGTTATGAAAATGATCTGAAACAGTTGTAGCTGTAACTCCCCTGACTGGGAGCTTCTATTTGTCAAAATCTTGTAGCTTAAGTAAAATTTTACCTAAAGCTTCTAAACAGAAAACATAGAGGAATAATTCCCAGTGAAAGTTTCTGGGACTTCTGCTCCTTAGTCCTACCCTAAACTACAGACTCTGTGATACCACGAGGAAAACTGCATCCGGTCACTTGCCACTTCCATTTCCTTGTGAGCTGATTCCCTTAGTCCGTCTGTGCTTCCCACACAGGTGCACTGGTACACATCTCCTCTGGATGTGCTATCCTTCCTGTCAAATTGGGATACCTCAGCCTTAATTTCACCACAGCCTCCAGCAAATCATCATGGCTGTCAGGTTCTCCAGACTGGTTAGTCAGCTAAGAAGAACAGCATTTTAAGCTGTCATTTTTGACTCACTGGTTGCAAATACAAGGACAGCTTCATAGAGAGGAGATATAAAGCTTTGATAAGTTATGACCTGCTTCACTAAAGAGGTTAGCGTGAATAACCTGATAAGAAGAGAAAAATGGTTCTGAGTTTTAAATGACTAAAGAGATTTTCAAAAAAGGGAGGAGGGAGTGTTACTGAAGGAAGCAAGAAATAAACCATTAATACTAAGGACAGCTTGTTCAACAGACCTTCTCAGCCCTTTGGATTGACAGAATCAGGTATTTGGAGAGACCTGAAGAGCTCAAATTTACTGCTGACACCAAGCAAATTAAAGACTAGCTGGAGCATCCTGGAAAGATGGTTTATCAATGACAGTGTTGCTGAGGGTAAGATGGAGACGAGACGAGGATCATGACAAATGCAGGACTTTTCATAAATAATTATTCCGTCCTCTGAGCTTCTCACTTCACACCATCTACTGCTAGCTCTATGTGTACATCTAACTGCTTTCATGGGTGCCAGGACAGCTGAACTTAGTGATCACCTCGTTTGTACCTTCAAACGCTTCATGTCTGGATCTGCCAGTTGGGATATGGCAAGAGAAAGTCATGAGCCGTTAGCAGAGATGAGTTCTCATTCTCAGTACACTTAACTCACGACGACAAATGGATGACAGCTGCTGTATAACAGCAGCTTTCAAGACTTCTGGATGTGTTTGTTTCTTACTAGGTAGGATCAAAATCAAATCAGTTCAGACTATTCAATAAAATATAGGTATAAGAGGAATTAAACAGACAAAAAAATATGGGTGGGAATATGAAAAAACAATTATTTTGAATGATGGCATACACATTTTCTTTTGGAAATGCATTGGTGATATGTTGGGGGAGCTGCTCATTTAGTTACCTCATGTCCTCACTCTGCTCTTCTCACATGCTGGAGAGCATATCGAAACCTTGAAGAGAGGAGACCGTACACCTTTGTAGTCCAAAGGCATCATAGCAGAGGTTCGTCATAGCAGATGTAGTATATGGTGATAAAAGGGTAGGGTGGTACAAAAGACCAAAAGAGAGTGAGACCAGATCCCAGCCCGGTCCAGCCCACGTTAATCCAGGTTTTATGAACCTCAGGCTGTGCATTGCTGATGCAGTCTTTGAAAACAGCTTCGGATTTTGCCCTCCCTCACCTTCCTCAGTCCTTCCACTTGTTCCCATCCTTGGTGACTCAGAGCAGCAAAATGGCCAAGCTTATTTAAAAAAATAATGAAAAACAAATGCCTTTTGGCAGGGTTTTTCTATTTCGGTGTCACATTGCTCCTTTGACCGTCAAACCACCATTCAGAGCTACCACCCCTTGGTCAAATCGCATACTGCCTATGATTTCACATGAAAGGCCATCTATCCTTGCTGTAACTGTCCCAAAGCTATGAACTTGTCCTGGAAGGGCCTTTGGCTCAGTCTTCATCAATTTAGAACTGGCAGGATTAATATGAAACCACTGGATTATTTCTCCACTTAGGATCATGCCTAGACTTAAGTAAATGACTGCAGGTTTTGCTTGTCAGATTTTGTGCTTGCAACCCCCTGGTGACCTAAAATAGTCAGGAGGAATGAACTTCACTCAGAAGCAAAAGAGGGACAGGAGACTGGAGTCAGGTTTGTGAGGTGTGCAGTGTGCCTGTTTCTATGCCAGGAGTTTGAAAGCAACTTGAGTTGCTTTCTCCTACACGGGCTCGTTACCAAGGCAGTGTCACTCTGGAATCATCTCATAGATGAACAAAGCTTTTGCTGATTGATGTCTGATTTGCTCTGTGTTTATCAGAACTGAAACAGTAATGAAATTGCTTTCATTTACACCAGGAGGGACTTGGGATGTAAACTGTTTCATGATTTCAAGGAACCTTTTCTTATTCTTCCCAGTAATTGTGCCCAGGAGGGTGAAAAGCAGTTCAATTGCATAAGACATATGCCATTGTACATGACAATTCATATTTTATAAAGCATTTCATAACCCCTACAGGAAAATAATGCTCAGTCTGTATTTGTTTAAGTAGGGAAGCTAGCTAAAAGATTCTAAAGGGAGAGAGATATGGCATTTTGTGGTGAAATGTGGCAACGTGGAGAGAAAAGAGCCATGATCTTCCTTCCCAGTTCAAAATCTGGAACGTTTCAGATTCAAAACTAGACCTGGAAAATTGGGTGTAATATGTGCAGTGTACAAGAGGGGAAATCCTGCCATGAGATGACAGGGACACTGAATCCAGCTCCAGCCGTAACATTTGCGAGCAGTTTGTAACCTCTCTGCATTCCCACAGGAGAGCTATCTATGCAGTTAAAGATTTGGTGCTGGAGCCAGGAGCTCTCTAACTTCTCATGTGTTCAGCAGGGCAGTTCTCTTGTGTGCCTTTGCTTTGGTATTTGTTTTGTGGAGATCATGGTATCTTGATAGGTCACAGAGGTGAGGTTTACCTGGTTGCTTTTCACAGATTACCCTGCTGTTTGGGCTGGACTGCTGGGATAAATGAGTTCATGCAGGAGCTCAGGTTTGCTGTAACATCACCATCTGTCTTCAGGGCCAAGCCCCTTTGAGGACATTGGCCTGGCTGTGGCGAAGACATCTTCAGCCTGTATTCTGGTAGTCAGACACAGCAGCACAGCACATCTTTCAGGCCCAGTGCCTTTATAAATACTTTGTTGTAAGCAGCTCTCCCTCTGGGAAGAAGATAATAGATAATGAACAGTAAAAAGTCACTCAAGGAAGGCACATTTGTGCCAGGCTGAGAAGCTAAATAGATTAGATCATTAGATGCTCTTTTGTGCTGCCCTTTGCTCCTGGGACACCCTTTCTGTGCCACTTAGTGTTATCTGTTATATTAGATCACACAAACCATGGTGAACTCCAGCCAAATTCCTGACCAGCATGTCAGCAAGAAGCAAACAGCTCCACAAAATAAGTAGCTGCGTCAGGTCAGATGTTTTTAAAGGTGTTTCTTTAGGGTTTTATTCTTTCTAATTCTGGCTTTTAGTCTTGTCCCACAGGAGAGCAAAAAAATAACCTTCAGATTCATAAGTCTTTCTCTTCCCTGCTCCCAGCATCGTGTGTTTTCATCTTCCTTTCTGGGCTGACTGTGAAGAGTTCCAGTGTTATGTATGCACAGTATTACAGGAAAAGAAAGTGTTTTATTATTAGTTAGGTTGATATTGTGCAGATATTGTGCAATTAGAGATGGCACAACCATTGTGGCAGGACAAATGACACAATTCCTACTGTCTGATCTATGCCCCATAGTGAATCAGATCTTTTCCTTCCAGAAATCTACTATAATTCAGAAATATTGAAGCAATGAAACTAATCAAAAGATTGTCAGAATTTGCAGAATTCTCCCCTATTTCATAATGCAAAAGTCCTTGGAAATGCTACAGAGACTGTTGAATTTCCTTAGTACTGAAGTACACATCAAAGAACAGATGCTTAACACAGTGTCAAAAATGGTGAAAGAGCGCTATAAATCACTGCCTATAATTCACTTTTTTAACAAGGTTCTGTGTATGCTCTGGGGACAAGGAGCTATGTATTGTATTAATTTCCAACTGAGGAAGGAATCTTTATTGACATTCATGATGGCACTCTGTATAAAGCTGAGATTTGATGGCGATCTAAATTAGGGAAAAATAAAAAAGAAGCTGTGAAAATGACTTGAGCTGTGAACTTTTGGGGAGAAGTATGTACTTTTATTATGCAATTGGACATGATCCCATTTTCAGAAGTATTAAGCTCCAAAAATGTGTAAAGTTGGTTTTGAACACTCCTAAGGCTGTGGCATAATCACAGAGACTGAGTAAGCATGACTTTAAAAGTTACATCATTTAGAAGATACCATTCTTTGCCTGATTTCCAATAACTGATAGTGTATTCCTAGTTCCTTGCAAACACGGAGTAAAACGGAGTCATATAAACTATCTTTCTGGCTTCACTCTGCGGTCATAAGGATTTATAGCCATGTGCACACAGCTAGTTAGCATCTTTCTGTTAAGCGATGGTGAAATCCAGAAGCAGAGTGTAGTTTGTTTAGATGCACTTACTTCTAAAATAGGGCTTCAACCCATTTTGTAACTTTTTGCGGCATTAAAGAAACACGTAAGAGGACTATGGTCTTTAGAGGACTAATAAAATCAGATACTTAAATCAGTGTCGTCTGGGTGGTCAGCTCCCGAAACATCCTTTGCAAATCTCATCTACTTCTAACAAAACCAAGGCCAAATGTGTTTGATTCAGAGTTGGACAAGAAAGAAACACAGTTAAAAAGGCATATCCAGGAGGTTGTCAGGGCCACTAAGAGGAGTTGGGAAGGTCTAGATTTAGAAGCAGGTGGAACAATGATGAAAACAGACTTTTCCTTGTAAGTAGAGCTTGCAAAAAAAGTTTCCTTTTAATTTCTTTTTTTTTTTTTTTACTCTTCTCTTGAAAGATAAAATACTGTAGGTGGAGAATGAAGACACACCCCATTAAAATTATCCTGCTTATAAAAAACCAAATGCTGATGTTAAGCATTACCCACCCATTATAATTGCCTTGCTTATAAAACCAAGTGCTGATGATAAGCATTAAAGCTCGAATTGTCTGGCGCAAGAAAAGGTTATCTGTTGTGCCTGTTTAATTATCCCAGAAATTCTAGTGGCAAAAGGGACTGATGCAATCAGATTTAGAGTATAACTTGCACTCTAATCCAATTGAACCAGGTTTCAGCAGATGGATGACAATATGTGCAGGAGACAGGGAAGAATAAAGCAACTTGATAAAATGAAGATCAAATGTTGCAAAACCTATCTGAGTGAAACTTAACATCTGCCAGCAAAGACTGCCTAAGGAATCGAAGTACAGAATTGGAGACAGTTAGGAGAATGCAGGACAAAGATCAGGCACCGGAGGTCATTAGATAAGTTCTCACAGGCAGGTTAGCGAAAGTTGCAGAACACCTCCTATGTAGGCATGTATGCTGAAATGGTAGTACTTGAAGCACTGTTGAGCCTGGGAAGATGAGAGAAGAGATGCACAAGAGGCTGATTCTCACTAATTTCACTGCATTTTCGGTGGCAAGTGACTTAGTAGCCTAAAGCCCTCAGAAGGACAGACTCCATGTTAGCTCCAGGGATCCAGCCAGCCCATCAGCTTTGCCTTCTCTCACCTTTAAAATTCAGAGGATATTAAATAATCTACTCCACCACTTCTCCTCCTGGCACCCTTTTGATAGGGTAGCCATCTTCTTTCCAAGCATTTTAGATAGCATGGAGATAGAGAAGTGTCTGAAGGCTAGAGCCTCCACTTGGAGAATGGATAGGAATGGGTAACTCAAAGTTAATTATTGACGCCTGCAACTGATTGACACTTACTTTCTAACATTTCTTTTGTTCTCTCTATTGCCCAGCTGAGCTGTCTCAGTCACGTTGTGTTCTTAAGATTATTACTTGGAATGCAATTGAAACTGCTGAAGCTTAGGAAATCCTGCTTGCCAAGCGCTTTTTTATTTAAAGAAAAGAGAAAAGAAAAAGAAGGACAAGAAAAGAAGAAGAAAAACCCTTATAAGCTTAAAGAAAGCTTAAATAAAACAATGCAGAGAACAAAAGGAGGAGATAATTGGAATTGGGAGGTATATGGAAGTCTTTTTTATCAGGGTTATCAGGACTCTACTAAAGGTTTCACACATGCCTATGAATTTTTCAGGGAAACACAATTCCTCCCAGTTGCAGACCTCAGTTTGTGTCTTTGGTATTACTACTGTCCTGGCATGACCTGACCTTTTAGGAGCCATGGGTTTGTATTCTGTCACAGTCTTCCTTCAGAGTTACCACTTGGTGCCATACTCATCTAGAACAGCTGTTCCTAAAGCAGTTTTCTTTGGAATTTCAGGCATTTATGTTTGAAAAATGATCCAAAACCTCCAGCTTAGTAACATACTGACCTTGTTGAGGGCATCGCATTGTGTCTGACCACTCATTGAAGTTGCTTCGTGCTTCGTTCCCAGTGTGTAAGTGAGGACAGCAATCCCTACTCAGCCTCTCTGGCCTGTTTAGACTGCAAACTCCTTGGTGCAAGGATGTTGTTTGTGAATGCATGGCACCTCTCGCAGTGTGGACTAGAGCTGACATAGGGCTTGGATACAGCAGTGTGAAATAATTATCAGCATGTGAGGCCCGACTCTGCGTAGGGCCTGCTTCTCCTCAGATGAGTGACATGTTAATGGCAGGGAGAGGATATCACCGTTACCACAATTGACTTTAACTCAGCTGTCCTCTTAATTGCCACTATTATTAGGTAAATGGATGACTTCCCAGCTTCTTCTATTCCCTGCCAAAGGAGAAGATCAGTTTGTGTTGTGTGCTGTCCTGGTTGATTTGACAGAAGGTCTCAAAGGTGCAAAGTGTTTCTCCGACCCACCTTCTTTGCCCTAAGCGAACTTACAGCTAAACAGCACTGCGGTATTTTACAAATTGTGTTAGCGTTTAATGATTTGCTATAACATGCTTGATTAAAAACCTGCCTAAATTCCAAACCTAATGAACCTTAAACTTTCACATTAGATACATTAATTATGGTGGTCCCAGTGGCATGCTAGCACAGGAAAGTTATCCTGCCACATTAATATGAAAATGAAGGGTTGCTGTAAGAACTAAATTAAAAAAACAGACAAATAATAAGACTCTATTGCTAAAGCTGTTGTGCCTCTGAATTAAGTTACTGTCTTTTGTTTTTTCTTTTTAATTAATCAGATGGCTGCAGCGGTAGCACTGTTCCCAAAGGCATTGCTTAAAAAGCCAGGGGCTGATGGGAAGCAACAGAAATAACCGATGACTTTGCCACTGGTGCTTAGGTGCCATAGCAATGATGAACGTGAGGTGGAAAGATAGATAGATCAATCTGCTATTCATTAATATTACAGTGTGGCATTCTATTTTGATTCATGTCTTTTTAATTTATAAGGAAACACTAATTGGTGCTTACAATCAACGTAATGCAGAGATAAACACATCGATAGGTGTCGTCGAAGGATACTGTAGGTTGCCAGTTTCTTGAGCAGCAGAACACCTTGGAGAACTGTCATTCCTGGGTAAAGGTTGTCACTCCCAAGCCTTGCTCGCCTGTACCAATGGAGTTATCTAGAGGATTGCCTATGAACCAGATAGCTGAAACAGTGCAAGTTAAAAAAAAAAAAAAGAAAAAAAAGTGGTGGTGTTCTTTCAGAACTTTCATTTTGAATTTCAGCCAGTTGTTGCAATGATTGTTTGCACTGCAGTCCCATAAACATTTGTGTTGGCATAACTGAGAGAAACATTGAACAGGGTGAGAGGTGGGGTAGGAAAAGCACATTTAATATTTTTAAAAAAATATTTGCAAGAGAAACCTTAAATAGACTCTTAGCTGTATGTCACACCTGCTGTTGCTGCAGAGTCTCCATCAAGGCAAATTCAGTCCTCACAGAATGAATCCCTAAGTGAATTAAGAGGTACTTAATGTAGGTAAGAAGATTCACATTCGTTCAACCCTATATCAACTACTTCAGTAGGCTCCTAGCTTTCTGCTGATGTTTGTGTGATTTGAGCAGAGATGTCCATCTCGGAGCTCAAGGAGATGATTACCCTCACTTTGAAGTCACAGCCACTTGCTGTCACTTGGAATGAGGCCGGACAGTCCTTTTTCACCAAACCTGACCTGGGCTGGTGGAGTTCACTGGTTGCAGGGGAGACGGGTCCTGCTGGCCTGCCTTGCTGCTGAAAGTCAGCTAAGGAGCCCCTCTCCTTTGTCCTTCCACCACCAACGTGCTATAGATGGTCAGGTGGTGTAAGTAGAGCCTTGCCAATTTAAGCCGTCTGAAAATCTGCTCCTGCTGCTTAAAGCACATTGACTTTCACATGCATACTTGTCTGTGCCTAACAAGTGATTGTGAGTGTTTAGAATCCCATTATGGGTTCATTACGGCACATTCCATATGAAATTGATTATGAATTCCACTGCAGCCAAGCAAAAGACTGTTAATTAGCTAATTATTGCCCAACATACATTCAAAAGGCTCACTCAGTTGCTTGAACTTTCACTTCATATTTCACGCATTTTCTGCATTGAAATTCGGCAGCATAATGGGACACACATTGATCTTGAGCTCTCCCTTTCATTGAGGCTGAACAGATGCCCAACTGCCAAGCTAATCTTCTGAAGACAAGAGGGCTGGTGCCTCACCCTTTGCTCTTAAGCCCCCTTCAGTCCTTGCCAACCTCTTTTCTCTTCCTGCTTTGCTACTGACAAGCGAGGAAAAAAAATTTGCATTAGTTTTTCTCTTTCTGTCTGTAACTGCAGCCCTCTTTTTTAAGCAGTTGAAATCACACCAGCCAATGGAGGTTCTCTTGACTTTTGCCTTTGCTTCTCCAAGGCCCCATTCCTCAATACTGTTGAATTCCTCCTTCTCCGAGATGAACACGTGCTGCTTGTAGGCCAGATAGAGCTGATGTAAATCTGCGTTGCCATCAGGGATAGAGCAATTCTGAATTTAACCCATCTGAAAACCCAGCCTGACAAGGAGATGAAAGGATTCAGCATCACTCGGAAGCAAACTTGAATTTCTAGCATGTTAAATTTCCACAAATTCTTCATTTTTAGGTATTCCTTCAGGCCTGGACAGATATCCCCACTGGTGTACATCTGCACAGCTTCACTGATATTGATGGCACCACTGCAGTGCATGCAGCATTGGGTTTGGCCCCAATGAGTGTCATTTGTCATCACTCGTGCCCTGAGGGCTCAAGCTACATGGGCTATATCCTAAGCTTGGTGCCCACTGACTTTGGTAGAGCTATACAGATGAGCACTGGTGGCAGATCTGTGTTTATTCCCTCCAGGGAAGCTGTTTATCACCAGCACCTGGAGATTGTTGGATGGCACCTCTTCTTGCAGTCATGTAAGGATCTCCCACCACCCTGATGTCCTCAGGGCTTGCAGTCATTGATACTGGGTTTCTGCATTACTTTCTTGACTAGTGAGGTGTCCCTTGGTTCTGCCATTGATTCGCTGCTAGGGGCTTTTCACAAAATTTCATTAGTACTCAGGATCATATATAGTGAAACCTCGAACTGGAAGTTTCAGCCTGGAAGTTTCAATATGCCAGAGATCTTGCTTTGTCAAAAACTGGCCTAGTCCAAATGCATGAAAAATCATGAAGTCACAGTGATGCTATTGAGTTTTTGTGTGAAATATTTGCTATTCTCTCATTCCTGCTTTGAGGATCCTGTATGTAAGGATTCACTGATTAGATTGCTATTCTCTGGCCTAGATACTGTAAATATTCTCACATTGCCATGGTAAAGACCTGCCTAGTCTGTTTATGCACAAAGGGTGATTTATTCATTAGATAAATATGTAATTTTTTGGTTTCTTTGTTTAAAAATATTTCCACAGTACTGTCGGAACCCACAACAATGGAGGCTGTGATTTATCACTCACATTCCTCTAACCAAAGAGAAGTTTATTAAAAAGATTCAGTGAATGAACCCACGCTTCTATCATTCCCTCTCCAAACGAAATTGAAGCAGAAGCACAGAATTAACTCAACAAGCTCTTTAAAGCACAAAAAGAGAAACAAACAAAAAAAGAAAACAAAAATGAGAGACAGGAAAAAATGAAAGCAAAGAAAAATAACAAAGAAAACATCAGCCAGGTGCATAGGGGGGTGTAGTGACAGCTATACTGAGGGATGGATCCAGCTGAAAGGGGAATTTTCATCTTGGGTTTATGTAATAGCCAACAGTTGTTGAAAGCATAAGAGTGTTGAGCCCCCCATCTCCTCCCTAACAATTCAGCACATATTTTAGCAGGAGGTAGTCATTCTATACAGAAATGGAGTGCAGGCAGAAATCTGTCTGGAACTGATTTGACTGAGTGAGTCGAAGTTTCCATACAAAGCAGGGAGCAGACAGCTTATTGGGGCAGACACCTCATTCTACCTGGGCTGCCAAGGGCAAATCCCTTATCAACGCTAGCTGCCCAAGCTGTTCCCTCTGGAGAACCTGAGTCAGAAGTTGAACTGCTCTCTCATTTATATGTAGCTGAGCGGTTACAGTGCTTGCTTCAGTTGCCACAGGTAAACACTCGGTTCCCATCTTGGCCTGACGTGGTTCAAACCTTCGCTTGTGTGGTACCTGCACTGAGCATGAGGCTGCACTGAGCATGAGGCTAGATTTTATTGTAAACCCAAGTGCTCTTTGCTCTGCTGAATCTTCACCACTGGTTTGCAATGATCCCTGGAGGGACAGAGAGAGACCAGGGGAATCATGAGGTGTTGTACCCTCAGTGGGTCCAGAGACAGAGAATCCTACATTTTCATCCCTCTTCTTGAGGACTGTCTTTGCATTTTGCATAGAATGGTCACTGGATAAAACAAGTAGCTTGGGAGTGAGCATCCCTACTCCCTGCTATGTTAGTGTCTGCGTCCTTGACTGGAGCAAAGAGAGTGAAGTGACGTGTCCCGTGTCACCCAGGGCATTAGTGACGTGTGAGAGAAAGCATCCTTCATTTTAAGCAGGGGGTTGAGATAGGGTTGAGACCCCTTCTCTACACATCTTCTGCAAAACTACCAGAGTCCTGCAGTGTGGAGTAACAAAGATGGTGTGCACAATCAAAGGGAGGGAGGTTTCTAATATTCATCCCTATTTAAAAGGACTATCCTGTTACTGTTGCCTGTATTTGAGCGGGAGACGGGGGTCTTTCTAACCAGAAACAATAATCCAGTGCTTCATTGGCAAGAAAATGACTGTCACTTCTGCCAAATCCTGACTGCGTCCAAAATGCATTATGTCAAATAGCTAACAGTGTTCTTATGACGAAATGTGGTTTTGTCTAATACCTAGATCATATCTGCCAGCAAAATGAATTCTGTCAAAGTCCTTTGAAGCCTTCTGTCAAATTAAAATATATTTTCCTCACCTGAAGACAGATCTCTTACTCTGATGGCAAAATTCATTTGATATGATCCCTTAAGCTTTTCTCCTGAAAAATCATCATGTTAAAATTCCAAAGCCACTTTGCAGAGAAATGTAATTTCACCCTCTCTCCATCCTCACTGCTATTGTTACATATTTTTTTCTTAAAAAAAAAAAAAAAAAGGCAAGAAAATTCAGGCATAATAACAACGATTTTCTTCTCAGAACAATTTGTATAAAAAACCACATGGAAAATTACAAAGCATTTTTTTTTATAGTCCATGTTCAGGGCAAAAGGGTTAAAGAAGAAGAAAATCTCTGTTAAATAACCGCAGCAATAAGAATGAACTGTAAAATGTATACATATATAAGACCGATGCACAGAATATGCATTATTTGACAGAGGCAACGTTTAGAAAGATAACAAAGAAACAGTAAATTGTTGCAAGGACAAAATGATCTTTCTTTTCCTATGAATGCAAATGCAATGATGGGCCTCCTACAGAGTCCGCCTCCAGTCATTCAGTACTTTTACCTGGTTGTCGTATGGGTGTCACGGTCAATTATATTTCAAATAATCACCTTCGAATCCAACTCTGGGTAGCATTGCAATTCAAATGCACCAGACTGTCAATATTTCAACCCAATGGGAATCAGAATCCATAGTGAAGGGAGCAGTTCATGAACTTGTTGGATAAATGTAGAAATGATGCCACACTGTGAAGCCCCTCAGGAATAGATTTTAAAAAGTTTAGGACATATTTTGGGGTATTCTCCTTCTCCCTTCCCTTTCACATGATTTTCTGTTTGTGAAATGCCACTTCATAAGAATTTAAACAAGTATATTGTTTTGCTTGGTGGGATACGATTAGTAAATGACATTGATTGCTGAAGGGTAAAGATGCAGGTTGCCACAAATATGCTTGTATGTATGCCTGTATTGGTTTCTGAACTGTATTCATTTTGAGAGGATAAAAACAAAGATCAGGGCTCTTCCGTAAGACAGTAATACACCCAAAGGCTTTGGTTTCGTACCTTTGATCGATTGGTACTGGAATGCAGGAGTAACTTCTTATTGGGAAATTGTGAGCTGTGGCTAGAATTGCAAAACAAGGATTGGAACCCAGGAGTACTTTCCGTTGTGCTACATGACTGAAGTAGTGAAGGAGTAATGAGATGCTCTAAACTAGAGGGTGTTGGGAGATGGCTGGGCTGTACCCTGACCTTCTGTGTGACCTTGGGTGACAAGTGGCCAATATGTGCTTGTGGGAGGCTTTGGGTGCTAACAGAAGTAGTTCCTCCCCTCCCCCACCCCAATTAGGCAATTGCATGACAATGTCCTGGTATTGTTTCAAGCAGCAGAGACCAAATTCTAGTCTCTCATAGAGGAGCTTCCATTAAATCAGTGCTCCCTCTCTGAATTCTCAACTGCTGAAAGGCAGGTTGGGATTTAGCAAGTGATTTAAGTTGATCTGAATTCCCCAGAAGTGTTAAGTCTTGCCTGGGTCTGGGGTTCCCAGCTTTTCTGCTGTGTAGAACTAAGTAAACATCAGCACTCCAGGGCTGTCAGTCGGGGAACAGGCCAGCTGAAAAACAAGAAAAGGAGGAAAAAAAAAAAAAAAAAGATTTTTTTTTTGGGGCCAAATTATATCAGCT